>CM032335.1:27370256-27716218 GCA_019022515.1 Quercus aquifolioides | reverse complement strand
TCTCGATAGCTGGTCAATCGATCGAGAAAGCCTCTGTCCCTCGACACCATTCTCGACACCTCCTCGATAGCTGCTATCTCGAGGTTAACGGAATTCAGATTTCTGTTTTTGGGCCAGACTTTTGTATTTGTGTAGGGTTTCTTTTCTCACAACCCTAGACCTATATAAGGCTTATTTTAGAGGCCGTCACATAAGAGAATGCAAGGAGAACATATGCAAAAGGTGACGGATGCCTTATTCTCTCTGAAAGAAGTTACTGTGTCTTTACGCCTTAGGGTTTTGTAACCAAGTGCTTCTTGATCTTCATTGTTGTTGAAGTGAAGAACTTTGCAACCAACATCTTCTTCTAGTTGGTGATTGAAGTCGCGTACTGGGATCCGCGCAATTGGTTAGTCATGTATTGGGATTCATGCATCATCAAAGGGTGGCGTTCATATATTGAAGAGTTCAGAGGTTCTGAAGCGGTAGAAAGTTTCTGTTGTGAGTTCATCTACGGAGATTGTAGAGTCTAGGGACAAAGGTTTTGTACTAGATCTGAAACTTCTCTTTACTATAGTGGATTGCTTTTCGGGAAGGTTTCCCCCCAGGTTTTTTACTGTGAAACTAGTTTGTTTCATTGGTTTTCCTGGGTCATCATATCTTGTCTTATTTATTTTTCCGCTGCATGATTTTGACATGATATTGATGTTTGTTTGTTTTAACAAGTTTTATTCGTAATAAATCTAATTAACAACTTGGGTTTAAAACTTGTTAATTCTATCAACCGGGGTCTAAATTTTCCAACACTGCTCAAACTCTTTTGGGGGATACGTCCTGCTGGGATGACATACCACCCAAAAGAAACAAGGCTGAGTTGGAACCATTAGGTGCATGCCATGAGAGATAGGGAGAGAGAGCACCCACACCTTGGCAGGAAAGGGTGTCATGGCAGACTAACAAACAAAATAGTTTTCCTTGTTTGGAGATAGGGAGTGGCACACAGACAAACCAGTGGTGGTCGGCAAGTACACCCAGACCAGACAAAGGTGGTTAAGGGCTAAAATAGTAAAATCTGGCCCTGGCAGGCACTATAAAGGGAGGCCCTTGCCATGCGCAAACAACAACACACAGAATCACAATAACAAGAACTTCTGGGGAAAACCAGGAAATAGAAAAACAAGTGTGGAGGAAAGAAAGAAAGATAAGAGGAAAGTTAAAAAAGGAAGAAGAAATAATTAGAGAGTTAGATCGGCAGGCATGCACCAATAGGTTGATTCCCTCTCTCTCTCTCAAAATCCTGCTCTCTGCCAAAAGTAAAAGCGTTCCTTTGGGAGAAGAAGCGTTCTTCCCTCTCTGGTTTTGGTCCTGCGGACCAGATTTAATCTAATTTTTCTATTCTTTTGATTAACCCATATACTACTCATTTATTTTCCTTGCTTTCTTTATAAAAGTTATTGTTGTTATTATGATTATCCTTCTTAATTAGGGGTTACTTACCCGCTTTAATTAAGGAGCCGAAATACTTCCTTTTCTTTTTGTTTTATTATTATCATGTCTGTTTGCCACGATTCATCTAAAACAGCTCTGCCTGCCGTAAGCACGCTCCTGGCAAAAGAGGCATAGTTTGCGCACCAGCCGGACCAAATGAGTTGCAGTTGGACCGGTCTCAACTCCCTTACTCAGAACACTTGCGCCTAATACCGTAGGAGGCAACCCAGCCCAATCTAACAAAAAGGCCCACTACACCACCATCCTAGCCTTTTGTACTTAAAGCTTGAGGTTGATAGTTTAAGAGGTCTGGTAGGCTTTTGCCATTGTCATATAAAGATCAACCTATCATATATCCATTGGTTTCAACTAGGGTTTTTGAATTTGGAAACAAAATCAATCCCAAAAAATTCACAACGTAGTATATTGGAAAATTGAAAATTACCTTGTGACAACTCTGGTGCCGCATATAGTAAAGATGCTACTTATGAATGTTCAATCTACTCTTACTGATATCTAAGGAAATTTTCTGTTTTCAATTTCTCACAAAACAATTTTCTATCCCAATTCATTTATTTCTTAACCATGATTGCTTGTATAATTTTGAAGAATGATAAATTTAGGCCAGGATGAAAAATCAGGGCGACGAATAACCTTTCAAAATCTCTAGGTTGCACAGGCAGGCCAAGACCATAAAACTAGCCAGTGAGGTGACAGCCAGTGCACTGCAGCTTACATGGAAGTTGAACAGGATGTATTTTGTACCTGACAAATTTGTGCCCACTGAATATTGTAGTCTCTTTTTCAGCCACATTTTTTTTTTTTATAGATACAAATAATTTCTACTTATGGCACCCCATCCATGATGATTGCTCTATTTCAGCCACATCTAATTGTGGAATTTTGGCTGGATACCATGCATTACAACTGATATGACTACATTATTTTCTTTTCAAATAAGGAAGCCTTTACTTTATTTTTCAATAAGAAAATTTATGTGCCTTATAATATTTGATCATCCTTAAAGGGCAGGGGAACCTGACAAATTTGCAAGCAGTTGGAAAAAGCCAAGAGACAAGTCACATAGCATTGCTATAAATAGGTAATTCCTCTGTCAGATAACCACCATGAAATCAAGGGTATATTTTCATTTCCTTGTTTTTCTTCATTTCATACAGAAGATAGCCCTCGTGGGTGGCAGATGGAGACTCCAAGAAATATTGATAAAGAGATAGAGAGAGAAAGAGAGAGAATCAACCAAAATGTCTATGTTTAAGAGACTTTTATATCACATTGGCTTCCACATCACATAGAATCAGTGATTTACCAAACCTTAACAATCAAGCCCAAACAAGCATGTGTACTATCTTCTGTGTTAGGATATATGTGGTTCACATGTTAAGAACATATGTCATGTTTTTATGTAATTGGCTAATCCTTTGACAAAACGCACTTTACTTGTATTTGGGTAGATCTAGGATGTGTTAAAAAACTTCAAGAAATCATGTTTCAAGATCAAGTGTTGAAACCTTCAACTCTGTTCAAGAAAACAAGCTGAAAGTGCAAATTTATTAAAGCTTGACGGCTGGCTCGACAGCTGCATCTATCGAGTTTAAGAAAGCTGTTCCAACCCCGTGTGCTCGACACCTGCTCGACAGATGCTCGACAGCTTCTATCTGTCGAGGTTTATAAAATCAGAAATTCTGATCTGATTTCTTGGGATCCGTGAATGTGTCTTTGGGCCTTCTTTTCTTCTAACCCTAGACATATAAAAGGATTGTTTTAAGAGCCGTCAAAGAGTTCACAAGTTGCACAAACATTGAGCAAACTCTGTTCAAGCAAATTGTGACTGGAGACAAAGTTTTGACCTAGTTCATCTCTTCTAAAGAAGTTGTTGTGTATGTGCACCTTTGGGTTTTGTGACCAAGCATCTTCTTGATCTTCATCAAGGATGAACTGAAGAACTTTGCAGCCAACAAACTTTCTCTAGTTTGTGATTGAAGTCACATACTGGGATCCGCGCATTGGTTAGTCACGTACTTGGGAGCCGTGCATCAAAAGGGAAAATTTTCACTACAGAACAAGTCCAATTGGGTATTGAGGTAAGGGTTCAACTGTAAGTTGGTAAGGTACTTGGGATTCCTTTACTTGTAACCGCTTGTTGTGATAATAGTGGAGTTTCGGGAGTGGTGACCTGAAAATCACCCAGTAGGGTTTTTGCCGGCAGGTTTTCCCCATTCGTAAACAAATCACTGTGTTATTTATTTTCCGCTGCATAATTAGTTTGTTGGTGATTTGTTTGTGCTACCACGCGTTTGCATGATAATTTGATTAATTAATAACTTGGCTAATTAATCAATTAATTTAATCACAATGAGTCAATTCATTTTTGGCCTATCATTCTGGTCTTATATTATGCTTTACATTTGTACTTTTGCACCTTTTCTTTTAGCCAGTCTATGGGCTACACAGCTTGAGGGATCTTGCCTCTTTTTATGTAGGTAGAATTGGATCATAAGTCCCACGGTTAATGACAACAAACTTTACTACTTGATTTAGCTGACATTTATTTTTACACATTAAATTTTGCTCGTTGTCTTTCAAGATTTTTGTCTACAAGTCTGTTTTAAACTTCAGTAAATTTTACAATAGCTTAATTTGGTAGGAGAAAAATAAGCTGAGTTTGTCTTAAGTTCGACCTAAGAAAAGGTGAGACATTAGAAAGCTATACATATAAAATGTGAGACATTAAAACTGTACATATAAAAATCAGTTGACTTAATTTATAAATTAAACAGTGACAAAGAGTAAGGTTGTCTGGGGCAAAATGTGCCTCTTTTCAGTTGTATAATTCATAAACATCTTGTGCTTTTGATGGCGAGATCTATCACATTTTCCTAAATTTCAGTTAGGATGAAGGAATTGTTCCAACATGCTGACGATTGTCAACATACAGCTAAATTTGACTATGTACATAATTAGAGCTTTTATTTAACTTTATTGAGTTGATTTCAGGGAATACAAGCTATTGCACTTGGAATGCTTTTCCGAATGTTTGCTTGGCACATAGTGTCTCTTCACCCATGGGAGAGGATGGTAATAGAGATTGCAGAAAAAAGCAACGATCTCAATAAATATCCGGCTGGAACTGTGGAACATTATGTACCTGCATACGAAGTCAAGAAGAAGATGCTCAGCGAATTTATTATAAGCTTAGCCTTACGAAGATGCTTCTATTTAAGTCTTCTAGACTTGTAATGAATGTATGCACCTAAGCAGCTATATCTAAGTATCCCGAAATTGACATTTTCTTTCTTCTCCTTAATCCCAGATTGTCCACAGCGATGGAGGTACACACACACACAGTCACACACACACACACACACACATATATATATGGTAAAAAAAAAAGGGTTTTGATTGACTAAAACTAATAATTAATTAATTAAACTTGCTTGTTTGTTCTGCAGCTTGCTGAGCATGAATGCATAATATGCTCTGAATACATCTGGATGTTGATAAAGCGCTACAATGAAATCAAGGTTAGTTTAATTTTCTCAATAAGTATGTATTAATTATTTAGGGGAAAACTTGTTACACACTTGTGTGCATCCAAACAAGTATAGACTGAAATCATGACTCTAAGTCACGTTTGCAAACTTAGAGTCACGATTTCAATGTATTTCCCACTTGTATGGACGCACACAAGTGTGTAATAGACACTGCCATTATTTTATGGTTATATTATAAGTATGCTCTTTTTTATTTTTGAACATGAATATTAATTGCAAGGCACAGATTTTGAGTATGTGAGACTGTGAAGCTGTTGGTACAGATGGGTGCCGGTTGCAAAATACTGTATTCAGTTCAAGGCAAAGCCCATTCATCATCTTCCACTGATCACTAGTTACACTGTGAGAACCTTTCAAGGTTATGTGTTTGAAGAACCATTGTGCTCCTCTAGTAAAGGGCAGCCCATATGTGTCGTGTCGAATGCTAAACCCAATGAATTGCTCATCGTGGCTGAATTCTTCACTTCTATACACAAATCTACCTTCACTTATTCTTGCCCCCCCCGCCCCCTTCCCTTCTGGCTGCTGCACCATCACAACCACCTTCCTGCCCGTCCCAAGGTCCCCATACACCTGCTGCACCAATACTGAATGGTGAGGCTGGGGGTTCTAGACCACCTTGATGCATGTACCAAGGTCCCCATACACCTGCTGCACCGCCAATGCTGAAGGGTTAGGCTGCAGGTTCTAGACCACCTTGGTCACATACAATCATCCATATACACGTGCACCAAACCCGAAACGCCCAAGGATTTGATATGCTTATAGTCAACAGATGACAAAGGCAAGAGAGACTTTTACCACAGAGAGGCTTGTAGCAGCACGGAGAGGGCAAAGCAGAGAGATGAGGGGATGGCATGAGTGAACTTCAAAGAGGGCAGAACAGAGAGATGAGGGAGATTAGCGTGAGTGTTATCTTTTGATTTATCAAAGGATAAAATTAGATTTTCAATCAAATGTAAAGGGCAATTTGGTAACTAAACACAGAGTCCAACGGTAGGATTTATGAATGCGAATGGGTTTTTGGAAAATGCTCTGAACAACTCCAATTTCAAAACGTGCATTCTCTTCACATTTTCAAAACGCAACTTTTTCTAAAAAGTTGATTTTTAGACATCACCAAACGCATATATTATATTTATGGTTTCAAAAAGTGCTTTTTGGGTTGGGAAAGTGCAAACAAACAGGCACTTAGTACTTGGATTTTTTTTGGGGCAGTGTTCTGGCTTTGTGAAGTTGTAATTGTCTTACCATACTCTCCACATGTTGGCTACATATGCGAAGTTCTAATCTAATTGTGTGAACAAACATGAAACCACGCCTTTTGGACATGCTTATGAGTCATGACTATTCGTTGAGGTTTTATAGTTAATTTACCATTCAGTACATATATTAACAGCTATAAACTGGGCTTTCTATTAGAGCTGCATTGCTTTCAGATATTTTCCATTTTATAGGTCTGCTTCCATAATATTTATGCTCTAAACATTGAAGATTTCTCTTTTGTTAGTGTTACTATACACGTCTTTATTTGTCTCCAATTTCTTCTAGGCCTAAGTAAACTTCTTTATATTGTCCTACTTTTCCTTCTCACTAGTCACTCCACTTAATTTGATCACTTTGATAACACAAAACCCATTGTTTTCAAAAAGAAAATAATGTAAACCCTTCAACAACAACAACAACAACAAAGCCTTGTATCCCAATTGTATTTAAAAAGAAAATAATGTAAACCCTTCAACAACAACAAAGCCTTAGCCCAAAAAATATAAACCCCTCATGTTTGATTATTTATCCTACCTAAATTTGTATATATATGTCATGGGAGATTCTTGATTGACTTTGTTTTTGCTCAAAGCTTTTAGCACTCAAACCACTCTGTGCTTGCTGAAGCTGAGGCTGAATTTGCCTCCAAGCTGAACCCAACTTTGTGAGTGATAACCTAATATCAAAGAAACCAGCTAGCCAAGCCATGTCACAAAAAGTGGGATTGAAAGATAGACTATTGCTCCAATAGCCAGCTTTATAAAACTATTTCAAATCCTTAAATTCAAAATTTTATCACCAACTCCTTACAAATTAATTGACTTGGATGTAGTATTATGTCAGCGCAATCTATGTTATAACATACAATTAAAGTCTAAAGCAAGCTCAACCCCACATCTGGTGCCCTTGTATTATAGTGGATCCAGACCCAGTAGACGATTGGCTAAAACGAAAATCCTTGAAATCACAATTATAATGATTGTAATGGCCTTCATTTCACTTTGACTCTAAAAAACTTGAGTTGTTCGATGGAATGTGTGCCTCAAGGGACTCTAGCATTAGTTACAACTGAGCTATAATGATTAATAAACCAACTCGTGTAAAAGGGTACGATTCCAAATACAATTAAGTGTGGCAAAGGGTACAGGATGAGTGCAAAATCATAAGAAACAGGTGCGGATCAGCAATCTGGCTATGTGCCTTGATAAACAACAGATTTAAATATATTGAATATTATGCCCTAGTATCAATGAATAGGAGAGCCAACTACAACTATGAACAAGTAATACAGACTAATGGTACAAGACTTCTCTGGCATCATTATACCAGTATCCATACACGTATGGCATCTTTTAATACCTTTGTTACACAAACTCCTCTGTTATGTGTAAATCACCTACAGAAAATGAGGTTACTTCCACATTATCTGCCAACTAGATGGGATACCAGCATGAAAAATCAGGCCTCAAGCATTAAGCTTTTTTATTCATCATCCATCGAAAGCACAAGCAGGCCAAACTCCTTGGAACCAAATGATCTGAGCCGAATAATTTGCATCATTCTCCATTTCTGCACATCAAGGACAAGTAAATCTACAAGTTGTCTTCTATTTCATCAGGTACATGCAACTTCTCAATGGCAGCCTGTCAAAAGATTAGAAAGTAAGAAATGAACATAACAAAAGTTCCTTGCTCTCTGCACTTATTGAAAGAACAAAAAAGAAATGCAATCTTTTTGTGAAGTAATCAAACCCAAAATAAAATATTGAGTTTTTCTTCTTTTCTTTTTTTTTTTTTTTTTTTTTTGGGAAGCGCATCAATGGTATAGATACAAATAAAGAGCCAAAACACATAATTTGTGGCAGATAGACAGATAGTCTGACTAATCTTACTACAAAATTGAATGACAAACGTGCTTGTGCAATTGGAAAACTAAACCTTTTTTCTACAAACAATAGAAGAAATTTCTAACCCCACAAATCTAGCACCGAATTTCGGTCGAACCCGAAACCTCCCAAAGGAGAAATGTCCACTAGGCTACACTACCATTGGTTCTGAAGTAGCATTTCAATAATAACAACAATAATATCCAAGTTGTTTATCAAAAAATAAAAACAATAATATCCAAATTTAAAAGAAACAATTAGCTATGAAATAAGTCAATCACCTTAATGGCAGCAACATCTGTCGCAGGTGGCTTCAGATCCAAAGCAAGACCATAATGAAGCATCGCTTTGTCATACATCTTACTCCGCTTATAAATCCTACCCATCAAAGCATATACACTGCTTTCACGAGGGGCATACTCTTTAAGCTCCTCCAGGGCTTCTAGAGCTTCATCAAAATTTTCCAAGCTCACTAGTATATTAGCCTTCTGATACATGGGAAGAGGATTCTTCTTATCTGCTAAGATAGCCCTCTCCATGATCACCAAAGCTTCATCAGTTCTCTGTTGGATAATAGAAACACAATTAAGAGAGCTTGCAAATACAATATTGCTTCAGCAGCCATAAATAATAGTAGAAAAATGTAGCGAGTGATCCAACCTTTAAGGCATGCAAAGCTGTGCCAAGATAAGACATTATAACAGAAGAACGTGGATTTATTTGGAAAGCCATTCGGAAGTGATGCTCTGAAAACTCAAACTTCTCTTGGCGAAGATATACCATTCCAAGCCCATACCAGGAGTTATAATGCCTTGCATTAACCCGAAGTGCACTCTGGTAGCTCTTAATTCCATTTTCAAAATCCTCCAAAGCTACATATCTGCAATTGAGGAAACAATGCAAGATCATAAATAGCTAGCTGAAATAATAAAAAGTAAGAATTAACCGTCAATACAAGTTCACTGTACAAGATTTTCAATCTTAATGAGTTAAATTGGGGTTTCAGGTAGGGAAGAAACTGTCATACTCATGGCCACAAAGGGTGTGCGCATATGCAAATCTTGGATTTAGTTGAACAGCTCGCTGGAAATTTTTCAGAGCCGTTTCATGGTCTTTCTGCAAGCTATAGCAATTTCCCATAGCACACCTGCATGTCCATTCAGAACAAAACATGTAAGAAAAGGTAATGTTGATAGTAACAACCAAGAACTCTGAATACGGCCATGGATAACAATGGACATGATAATAACCCTGTTATTTAATCCTGGCCTTCGACCCTCATATTGAAAAGACAAATTACTAGCAGCATGAAAAGTAGGTGATCAATGCCAAAAAACCAATAAATCACCAAACGTCTACGAGTAGTTGCCATAATACAACCATATAACAGGAGGGCAGTAACAAACACATGACTCATGGAAAAACTGAAAGACAAATGCCAAATGACCTTCCCATCCCTCCACTAACAAGTATGCAGGAAAAATTTACACTTATATGAATAGAAGTCTCCATATCTCAATATTTCAGAGTGTAATAAAGAACAATAACAACAATTTACAATTGAGAACTCATTACGTGGTCCACCAGAGTGAACAAACAACCAAAATCAGTTTCAGTAAGACATGAGATAATTATAGATTATACTGCATAGAGCCAAACTTTAAACACCAGATTAAAGTATAATGATTATTATAATAATAATAACAACATTGAGGGGAGAAATAGCTCTGAACATAAGAAGTATAAAAGTGAGTATTAAAAATACTTGAAAAAGTCCAATGCTGAGCAGGTTTATAAGAAACTAAAGACTAGAATATGCACATTGTAATTTGAAAAGAGTTGACAAAGCTACCAAGATTGGGGAGCTAAGCGGTCAGTCGATATAAGTTCTTGAGCCAGGTAACTTAACTTCATATCTTCCTTCAAATGCTGCAATGGAGATAGTATAACTGTCAGCGAAGCAACAGGAAAAAAAATTTACTGCAAGCATACATTATCATAAATGCAAGATAAATAGATAATAGATCAAGAGAACTATATAGTAATGACAAACTAAGAAGCAGAACAATGATTTTAAGCCCCCTGCTTGCAGTCAGCTGACTCTGCTAAGTTACCCATCCAAGGAAGTAAATTTTCAGATTGCATCCTTTTAAGAGTTGGGACAACCCCCCTTCCATTTTACAGGGGAAAAAAGAATTCTTTCCTCAAGTACAATATGGTCAAAACTCACATAAAGTACTGTAGAATATATATCCATTCCTTCTAAACTGTAAGGGGATGCCTGGCGAGCAAGACTGAAAGCCCGATCAGCTTCTAAATAATCTACCAATTCAAAATAAGCTTTTCCAACCTGCATTTGAAACATGAACAATAACATGCCAAATAGTCAGTATTATGCAGATATTCTAATGTTCTAGCAGAAGAGTCATTTAGGAATCAATGGCATGTAAATAAACCAGTTCATTGATAATAATAAAAAATCCATGCATTTGTATAAATAGTCAACTTTTGTATCACAATGTAGATAAAAAGTATCAAATCCAGAAAAGGGTCAAGTATAGAATTTTGAACTACAAAACTACCTGAGAAAGCACCCAGCCCGTATTATAATGCTTGTGTGGAAGTTTAAGATAGACATCCAGTGCTTCCTGTACAACCCAGAAGCAGTCATACAATTACACATAAACCAGGATATATAAAATCATCTTTTTTCTGTGTCGATTTCTAATAGACTTCCATTATTTTCATAAAAAATTCTCTGATCATCTTTTCCTATTTATATAACTAGTACGTTTTGTTGTTTCTTCAAGAAAAAACGTGCAATACCTGGCACCAGTACATGCAGGAAAGTCTGTAGCCTTCCCCAAGTGTTCTCAGAAGGCCCATTATTTCTGAAGCACCACTAATAACTCTTGAGCCATTCATGATACTTCCATTAGTTGGATTGGTGGCTCCATCTTGTTCAAGATCTCTAGTATCACCAGAGGGAGATGAACTAGAAGTTGACAATGTAATATTTGAACGAGAATCATCAAAAGCCTCATTGCGTATCCCTAAATGAGATCAAATTAGAATGATTAGAGTATCAGTAAAATAGCCATTAGGCAAAATATCGTAATGAAAGGAAATCGAGTTCACATAAGGCCAACTTCACATTGATATATTGGAAGTCCAAACCACAATCTATAGGAAACAACTCTTGCATCCACAATGCATTTAAAACCTTGAGTTCCCATTATCAAGTTTTTTAAGAAAAATCAAATCCTATTGTTTTTAACCAAGTGGTAAAGAATAATTATGTAAAGGAATACCAGTGGAAGATTATCGTTTTTGCACTGGTAATCATCATTTTTACAGTATAGGTCACTAACTTAGTAAAAGATAAAGAGATTCATTACCTTCATCAATATTTTCATTAGCCCATGACTGACCCTTACGAACTGTCACAGCACGAAATGCCATAGAGCTCAGCTTGGAACCTCCAAGATATTTAGAAGAGTTGCTAGTTCCATTTCCAACAACCATAGTTGCACTCACATTCGTGGCCCCTGCTTCTCCAGAAAGTCTTGTACTTCGTCGAGGGCCAGAATCAGAAAATAACCTCCCAGAAATCTGAAAACAAAGGAGATAAAATAAGACAAGCTCAAATGACTTAGACTAGGTTTGAAAGTTTGGAGGGAGAGGAGAGGCTTTGTTTGGATGTTTTAAAAACTAATGTGGGAAGGAGAAGAAAGGGTAAGACATCATATAAATTGATGATTGTACCCTTTTTTGGTTAAAATTAAACAAATAGATATAATCATAAGAGATCATTACTTGATATTATCTACATGAAATTTCTCTTCAAAAATACATATAAAATAAACAATATAAAAATATAAAAAAAAAATTATAATTGTGCCATTTTCTATTTTTGTGATAGGCAATTATACAAGAAAATTACTAACCAAACTGTGTTACTCTACTATTAACCAATGAACATATTAATTATATTGCACCAAACTCTATTTCAAAGCATAAAATATATGTTTAAGTAAAGGAGGGTGATTGACCATTATATACAACCATAGTATTAATATATCTGTAAGCACCACATAGAGAAAGTAGTGGATCTGTGGCTGACAAAAGAGATCGATTTCAGGCTTTAATTTAGTAGAAAGAAGCACAAGGGGAGAGAGAGAGAGAGAGAGAGCTTAGGACCTTCCATTTGGAAAAAAGTAACAAAGGCTTATTTACTGTCCAATGTGAGACTCTTGAATTAAGATAACACAGCTGGAGAAAACAAAACAAAAGAAAAAAGTCTTTTTTTTTCCATTTCTTTTTAAGTTACTTTTTTTATTAACTAAATTTTATTCTGTCCCTTTTTTTTATAAAAGAATTAATAACTGGATGGGACACATATGCATTGGTTCATAACTTTTGTTCCTATAATTCTCAAGAAGCAGACTACTACTACTTGGTTTTTTGTCCTTCGAATTGTCCAGTTACATGTTTTTGTGCTCCTGTCTTCTCTTGTACTTTCTGTCCAAAAAAAGGGCAGATGTTTGCTTAAGATGGTTGGAGACAGACCATTGATTTTCTTCCAGGGTATAAATTGAAGTAATTGTCCCAGAAAAAGTGAAGTTTGTTACTACACTGCAGTGTAAGTAACTCTTAATGGCTCAAAGACACTTGAGAGGGCACAAAACTGGTCAACGACATTGTTCTTATATAGGTATAATATTTAAGACATTTGAGAACCAAGGGAGGACTTTAAATGCAAGGGAAGAAAGAGAGAATTTTGATCGTGTAGATGGTTGATATAGTTAGTAATTTGATAAAATGCTAGGGATAAAATTGGAAATTTGAAATTTTTTAATAAAACTGGAACCCTCCTCCAAATTCCCCCAATGTGGGGGAATTAAAAATAAGAGGTTTGAAGGGGTAAGATATCCATTAAAGCCCTTTCAAATCCTTTCTTATTCCCTTTATAAAACTTTCAAACAGGAAAATTTAAACCCCCCACCCCCTTTCCCTATTATTCCCCCCTCTCCTCTTTCCCCATCCAAATATAGTGTATAACGAACAAAAAGAAAATGTCACCCACAATACAAAGAAGACAACCATACCCACTAATTTGATAACATAAGGCAGAAAGATGCCATAAGATGTATAGACAAGTTAAGCCGACACATTAAAGTACAATGGTGCAACCTATGTAATGAATTGAGGACTGTATCAACCCAAAAGGCAAAATTAACTACTATGAGCTCAAATTCCATACCTAAAAGGCAAGGAAAAGCAGAAAATACTGAAACAACTGAATAACCTCAAAATACATGAACATGATCAAATGCCACCTACCCCCAAAAGCTTAAGTTGATAGGAAAGGGTGGATAACCATCATCCTAACACTCTCTCACGTGTGGGTCTAGACTCTCCCTCAATAGGTGGAGTCCAACACGTGGAATTTTCGAACATTTGAATGGGGATTAAAAGGAGACAACAATCAGACTTACTACTGCCTACACTAATACCATAAAAAATTGCCACTTATCCCAAAAGCATAAACTAATAAGAAAGGGTAAATTTAATCACCTAAACCACTATTCTAACAAAATATATAAAGGCAAAACCAAGTAACAAAATGATCTTGGTGGGTAAATTAATATACAAAAGCTCACACCTCACAACTTCACAAATTCAAAAAACTAATACCTAAAAAAACTTGAACCAAGCTTTTCTAGATAATGTGTAAAGTCCAAGGCTGATAAGACTCCCCCTGCCCAATTTTAACTTCCTGACATGTTACTAATGAACCCTATAAAATTCCTAGTTTCATGCACAATAAATGCACTCTGGAAATCTGACCAAATAATTTATTGAATTTATTTATTACAAAAAAGTTCTTCAAAAATGGATACATGAAAATTCATAATTTAGACTATAATTTATAATAAGGAATTACTGCTAATTTAATTATCACTATATTCTAAGTAAAGGAGATGACATATGAAAGCAGTGAAATACATAATTACTTTTTTATATAAATGAAAACTGAGTGACAATTTAAAAAATAAATAAATAAATGAATATTCAAATCAATAACCTTTCGTAATTTTCCTTCGTCCACAAACTTTCTTCGAGGGGCTTGAATAGTAGAGTTTACAGTTGACCTTGGAGAGCTATCAGCATTGAGAATGCTTGGGTTTGGGCCATTTGGCTGCGCATTTCTACACAAAGGCGGTGGAGCAACACCTGACAACTGTGAAATATAGGGGATCTAAGGCCACTGATTAATCTTTACAGAAAAAGGAGATACAAAGTAATGAAGATGTAAAGAAACACAATATATTAGCTAAAGAAACAAGGGAAAAAAAGTCCACTTCTTCAGTACCATGAGTTATAACGAGCAGCATCAAAAAAAAATTATTTTTTGGAAGGAAGAGAGTTATTCTTTTATAAGGAAAACAAACACATTAACTTCATTTAAAGTTTCAAGGAATTAACCATAGTAATGATTAAATCTTTAATACACAAAATAAAAAGGGATGTAAAACCTTGCACATAGCTATATCATTATGAGGTGTAATTTCCATTTTTATACCTGTGAGGCCATTGGTGAAGGAGTATTATAGAATGATATGTTTGATGAACTGCCATTTGAAGGCTGACTAGCAGCTCCTCCCAATGCAGCTGCTCCATGATAATTGCCAGGAATATCTCTTAGGCTATTTCCTTGCATGTGTTTCAATTGCCTTGGACTGGCATCATCAGCTCCTTGGCCAAAGTTCCTGCCAGAAACTAAGTTACGATCCTCATTTGAGATGTGCAAGCTTTGGGAAGCTGATCCATGATGTAAGTACTGCTTTTGTATGCAAAGAGCAGCTGCTTCACCAAAAACTGCAGTTGCTTCTTCAGCAGCACCTAAAACAATCAAAGGAGAAAGGCCTTGAATTAAATATGGATCAAAAGTATGAGAGCAAACGTCAAAGGTTGCTGAGATAACACTACTACATCTCTCAATTATATGAACATCAACTATCAATCAAAACAAGCAAAGTGTGAGATGAATGATTGGATACAGCAATCCACTCATGCAAAGGACACAGAAGGAAAAGTTTCAACTCCATTGAAGGCCTTTCTCAACCTCCAAATGCTCTATACAGTTACACTCCCTTCAAACCATCCAAAGAAGAGACAAAGGTACTGCACACCAAGCAGAACACCCTGCCTAACAATCTCCCCTTCCTGCAGGCCAACACTTCAATGATTCGATGAGGCAAACCCACTGAACCCCAAATAAACAAAAATCAGGGACCACAAATCACTAGCATACTTACTGGAGGAAAAGATGATCAACCGCCTCCCCAGCCTTCTTACACATGTAACACCACTTGATCACACAAACCTTACGGTGGCAAAGATTATCATTAGTAAGAATCTTACCGAGGGCAGCAGTCCAACCATGATATTTTATATAACTCTCTTTTTCTTTTGATGATATGGAACTTCACCAACCATAATGACCTTAAATTTCTTTTTCACTGAATTCAAATTAGCTGAAATTCCTAAAAATAAGTTTCTAAGCCTTTAGAGTTAACCGATTGGTTTTGCATGAAGTTATATATTATGCCAGTAGCACAGTAGTTAAAGAACTTGAAACCATGCAGGTATTTTTTGTACAAACCTAATACACAAAGCTCCTCATATGCAGCCCACATTAGAGGATCTATAGATAATGCCTGCTTGAAGTGATGTACAGCACTTTTCCTTCTATCAGTATACCTAAAACAAAGTAAAATCCCAATAATAAGCAGCCAATATGCTAAACTAAGAAATTTCTTAAAATTGAAGTAAATATAAATGGACATATTCATGCAGTCTATGCATGAATAAAAACTAACCATCAACAGAATTTATGTTAATTTGGAAATTCAAAGATGAGAATTGAATGAAATTCAGTCTCACTATCCTAGTTGTAAGATGAAGGAAATATAACTCATATGGATCACGGAGGTTAAAAGATAATATAGCAATGAAATTCAATTAACTGGGGGTTAACAACCCTGTTTACATTGTCCAAGCACTACTTCGATCCAAGACTTTAAATAAGCTAGAGATGCCAGTGAATTAAAATAAATTAAAGAATAGAAGCCAACACAAAATAAGAGAATGTGTCATTGTATTCCAACTACTTATAGTCAGTTGTGAGTCCATATCTTAATTAAATATGTCTTTCACTTGATATTCTGTCATGCGAAACATTAATAGACTGGTGAATTTGATAATAAGTTTAAGCAAACTTCATAGACAATCCACTTCAAAAAACCATATGAAAGAAACCAACAAGCTTTAAGGGTGTCCTATGTCCCATTCATTCTTTTTTCTCTTTTCATTTTTGATAAGTAAAAAATGTCTGTCTCAAACTGACTATTTCCTTGTCTCTCTATCAAGCAAAAGAACTCTGGAAGTTCACAAAAAGACTGACATGTGGGAAAACAAAAGCTCAACCTACTTATCAAAACAAAAACTAAAAAAAGAGCAACCTGTAAATAAGCCCAAGAAGGTAATGACCAGCTGCACCATTTGGAATCTGCAAAAAGAAAAGAAGACAGACAACAATGAGCAAGTAAGTCATCATCAGAAGCGAAGCAAACAACTACAAAAATAGCAAAATTGATGGGTCCAAAGTATTACATTTTGATCGAACCCACCCCAAATTTTGAAGAAAACATATGCAATGATTAAGAATATTATTGATTTGTGGTTGTAAAATTTAAAATACAACCTCGGCAGCATTAGGGTCATTGGCAGGAGGACATAACGCGGCTTCGGCCTCATTAAGAAGATCCATCTGAAAGCATGATATCGCAAACAAGTACCGGGATTGAGCCATTTGTGTTCCTTCATTCACATAAGAATAAAACCACATAATAAGAAACTTATTGGGGAAAAAAAAAAAAAAACATTCTTAATCAATTAATTAATAAGAATCAAAAAAGCACATACATACATACCTTTTAAAATGTGATAAGCAGAATAAGATTGATTGTTATTCAAATAACACCCAGCTAACAATTGCAAATTTGTCTGCAATTTTCACAACCCAGATGTCAAAGAAGTCAGTTTTTTTTTTTTTTTTTTCTCTTTTTTTTCAATTTTTTTACCAATATTTTTTGCTAATGACAAAAGGGTTTTTCATGAAAAGAAGAAAAAGAAAAAGAAAGAAAGAAAGAAAGAGAGAGTACCTCAGATGGGAACTGAGCGCAGAGTCTTTCGCAGATGAAAATGGCGTTTCGGTGCATGAATTGCCGAAGGCTATTCTGAACACACTCTATCAATATTGCTTCCATCATTTCTACTCCACTATATTCTTCCTCCTCCTTCTTCTTCTTCTTCAAGAATCAGCAAAAAAAATAAACACAAAAACAAAAACAAAAAAACACCAAATTTAACGTATAAATCCGATGTGGGATTTTGATTTTTGCCCAATATCAAAGGCAAGAAACAACGTCTCTATCTCTCTCTCTCTCTCTGTGTGTTCTGTGTCTGTGTCCGAGAGTGAGAGTGTGAAGAAGGAGGTGTTCAAAATTCGAAATTTTGGGAAAGAGCAATGAGGGAAACTTTTTAGGGCTCAATCATAAAATATTATTTGGGGCCTGGATTTTGTATGGGCCCTTTTGTTTATATATACTGTTTTGTTTAGTCTGACTGAGATTGATAGCCCAAATTTTTTTTAAAGCCTGCTGGGCTTTCGAGCCCATTGAAAACCATTAGCCTAATCAAATTTATTATTTTGAGAGTATTTCAACTTATGATGGGATGATAATAGCTCTCTTTTATTATCAAATTTTGAGAGAGTTTCAAATTTATTATTTTGGATTAAAGAAATAATAATAATAGAAGGATTATATGACGGATCAGGATCCAGTGCAATTACAGATTACCCTATTCTCATCTCACAAAAAAATTTTACCACTTTTCACTTTTTAAATTTAAACTTTTTTTCTCAATGATTAAGATTGAAAGTTTTTTTTTTTTTTTTTTAACACTCAATCTCAGTCATTAAAAGTAATAAGAATATTCTAAACTACTCTTCAGAAAATTCTTAAAGGCATATAAAGAAATTTAAAAATATATATATATTGTATTAGAAATTAATTACATTCCAAAAAAAATTGAAATACCACATCCAACATTCAAATCTTTCAATTCACCTTCAACATGATTAATCCCGACTTAAAAAATTTTACTTCTCCGTATATTTTAGTCACTATTACACTAGTGTGAGTGGTTTATTTTTCAAAACAAAAATATCCACATTTATTTTCATAGTTTTTCCCAACAATATCCCAACCTTTTTTATTTGTTCAAACTATGATGTAAAAGGCTCTAAAATAAGAAGAAATAAAATGGTGGGGAGGTACGTTCAGAGTTATGAATTTGAAGATTTTGTATCCATTTGGATACTGCTGAAACGCAAACACATTTCACGCTTTTTTTTTTCATTGAGAAGCGCATTTCAATGCTTTCCAGTGGGTACCGTGCATTGTTCATGGGACCCACAAATCTCTTTTTTCAACAAAATTTTCATTAAAAATGAGTCTCACGGCACTATTCACCCTTTTAAAAATTATTTTGCTACAGTGTTTTTAGTTTTCAGTTTTCAGCGATATCCAAACAAACCCTTTATCCTAAAATGGAAGGCAACAGGTCGAAAAGATTAAGAATGAGGAACTTGCTCAAATAGTAGAAGGCAAATTTGGTGTGTTTGCTAGAAAACAAATTGGGTTTCATTGTGCTGTCGTATTAATTAATTAATTCACACCAAGAATTCAGGGAAAAAAGGTTTCGCCTGTCATTGTATTATCAAATCTTTGTGTTTAATTTAGGAACTTCTATGTAATGATGCAATGCTTCAATTTAAGTCTTCAGGACAACAGTGTACGGCACCTAGCAACCGTACCTCGGTTTTACTTTATGAGCACTTTTCAACCAATGAGAACTAAGCTTCGATATCTATAGAATAAAGTTCCCAAATTTTGTGCTAAAAATAACAATTTTTCCCTTGAAAGTACAATTTAACTTGAATTCAATGTTAGGCCAAGTTTTGAATTATGCCATGTTGTAAAATGATTTTTTTTTTTAAACCTAGACTTGTGAAATTATGATTTTGCCCCTACCTTGTGATTTTCAATCAAATAATTGAATTTTTACCATTAGAGATTTAGACCCATTTGTGCAAATTAAAAAATTTTAAAGTCCAGAGTATTTAATGAACCAAATGTGCTCAAGTGATTTAAACCTTAATTAAATTATCACACACCAATATTGCAACAACGACAAAAAAAAAAAAACACAACGGAAATTAAATGAAGCGTGTGATATGGTGACATAGAAAATGCTACAAGAATTTATTCACCAGCCTCAAGGAAACAAATCTAATATAAAATAATGGAAGATTACAACATATTTAATGCTAAATATATTAACAACTCAGGTGGACTTACTGACGTGACCATACAACTCTAAAACCAAGGACTTTGTTCGAACGTGAACATTTACTCACGCCTTCTAGAATCCTCTTGAAGCCTCTTCGTTTATTCATTATAGCAATTTCAACTTGATCATAAAATCTTGAATAATCTTCAATCCTTGATTACTAGGTGATGCTTTTGTGAGAACTTGGTTAACCCTCACCTTAGGTGCACAATACATAGTTTTTTGAAAGTCTAAAATCACATCTTCTAAGTCTCTTTTATACCTTAACTTGGAATCCATGAAACCCTAAAAAGTTATAAAACGACTGATTAGGCTGATTCAAAATTATAACTTCATTATTATCACAATGGATCAACTTTAGTAAGTTATGTTTCGAGATCTCGATCGATATGCTATATGTAGAGATTTCAAAAATTGTGAAACCTCTTGTGTAGTCATACATACCCGTCTTGGACTTCAAATTAACTTACAATACACAAGTTTGCCCACTATTTGCCAGCCTAATACTATAAACTTGAAATTTACCTTTTACAAAAAAACAATGTTCACGTATCATTTAAAATTTTAAATAACATAACATATGCAAAAAAATGCTTAATGCAATTCTATAACATGTTTCAATTATATCAAGTATCCAGCAACACATGAACCTTACATCTTAAGGGTAAAACAATTTTTATGTTTTTATTTATTTTTTTTTTTTTAGAATCTTAAAGGTAAGACAATTTATTCTTTAAAAAAAAGTAAGATTTTTTTTTTTTTTAAGGGATAAGACTAGTATACTATTGGTCCTAACCTAAGAGGAAGATATTATTAGGTCCACGGGGAGAATTGTTGAAATGGTCCTCTTTGACCTCCCAACCAATAAAATGCAATTATCTATATATATATATATATATATATATATATATTATAATATGTGAAACTGAGAGAAAGTCAAATTAAAATTTCAAATTAGAGTTTTAATTTTGCGTCATGTGTCTAGATTTATGCGGGGACCACACCATAATTATCTTCTAGATTCAAAATTAGATTTCAATTGTGAGCTAATTTTTTGCCATGTGTCCCAATTTTTTTTTTTTTTTTTTTTGTGTGGCAAATGTGGGGACCACACCATAAATATCTATCAAAGTATTCATTTTGAATAAATAATTTTGATTCAATGAATGAAATTTTTTAGTCATTTGCTTCAATCTTGATACAATATCTATGGCTAAGATGTTCTTGATAGAATAAAATGCAGCTACATCCCCATTCACTCTCTCTCTTTCAATTTTCCACTCACAAGTCACAACCCTCATTCGGCTTATCTACTTCTTCCATCTTATGCCAAAAACGAATTCCAAGATCACATTACTAACATTCAGATGTAATCACCAAACTAATTCAAACTCATCGCTCTTAATCTCCTTCCTCACAAAGACTTCAACCTGCCATGAGAATTTGTGTTGTAACTTGGATTTTTGCTCTATATCATTTTTTAATTTTATTACCATATTCTCTATTCCTTTATCTCCGTGTTTATTATTATTATATTCAAGAATTGTATTCCACTTATAGCATTCATTTTAATTTTTTATTTTTCAATGACAAAATCTTTGGTTTTGGCATATAAGATTCATACTAACAGTATGATACTATTACAAGACAAGCAAGGAAAGACCCATCTTGCTAAGTTCTATGTTCCTTTCAAGGATTCTAAGAAACACAATGTCAAACACGAGGTAGGATCTTCATGATTTACTTTTTAATTAGATCTTTTTAATTTCATTGTGGTAGTATTATTTTTTGGGGAAAGTGAATTTTTTTAGGTATTAAATTCGGTGGGTTTTGTAGGTTCATCAATTGTTTCCATAATGGTAAATAGAGATTTGAAGCACATTATTTTGTTGAGGTAAAAGTTTTTGTACTTTGACTTTAGTTACTATTATATTCTTTATATTCGTGTATTATTCATGTATTTGTATTTGTGACACTTGGGTACAGATCATCAAAATCCTCTAGAACAAAGCTCTATGTGAAAAATATGTTTTGCTCATCTTCTAACCTCTTCCATAACTTCCACTAAATGATAGCAGGATTAATCTAAAACATCGGTATTACATTGCAATTGTGCACAAGAGTTTCATGTTGTGATTAACAAGAAACTGTCACCTATCATGCGAGCATGTGATTAGTAAAATACAATATAAAATATAAGCCTTTGATTTTATGTTTTCTTCTACACATAAACATAAATTTTAGAAATCTATATTATTTATGTAATAAATAATGTTAATGTGGTTTTAAAAATTGTACACGTTCTTGAATTATGTTCATTTAAATTAATTCGGATTCATGATAAAGTAACCCAATAATAAACAAATTCTTATTAAATTAGGTTTGAATATTTTTTTACCCCCTCAAAAAAAAAAAAGTTTGAATATTTTTTTTATTCTCAATTAAATGTGAGTTAATCATATTCAAGCTCAACAAAAGCCCATCTCTTAGCCTCCCTCTAGGGTCTACCCCTCCTTCAAAGTTCAAACCCTTTTTCTTTCACTCCTGCAATGGTTGCCTAATAATTGATTGGACACACTTTAGTGCCACACACAATCTCACATAGGTCCTCCTCCTCCACAACCATGGACTTGATTGTAATTTTATTTATTTTATTTTTCTTCTTTTACGTTGTTGCTTCTTACTCTATATATTTTTAAGTGCTTAAATTTTGCTGGGTTTGTGTTTGTGGGGTGTTTTTCCTTTGGTTGCCTTTAAATGTAATAATTGGAAAATTTATGATCTTTTGTAATAATAAATTTTTTTTAATCTATTTCACTTTCTATAGTACTGTTAACATCTTTAAAATATATATATATATATATATATATATTATTTGCAAGGCATTCTCACAACTCTGAAGACTAGTACCTTTCTCCTGGCTCATCAAATAACCACTTCATATATATAAAGCATTATAGTAAATCCCAAATATTTTACTTCACCTCTTCTCCATTTTAATTAATCAAAATTATAGAGATTTTTGATCTTATTCATAGGTTAATAGACATTTACTTTAATAATCTATATATCTATATATATAATAATAGGTAAAGCTAAAAGAAACTCAAACTAGAATTCCAAATTAAAGTTCCAATTTTGCGCCATGTGTCCTAAATTATTTATTCTTAAAGAGTTTTATTTCTTAATTTTAGAATCAAATGTGGGAGCACATCATAAATATTAATTCAAGTGAGTCATTAAATACAAAAATCAAAGAGTCTAGAATAAATGAATTGTAAAAAAAAAGTGCTTCACAATTGTGGGATACAGAAATTTAATAAGGTAATAATGCCACGTGTCATACCCGAGGCCAAGGAGGCCAATGTAGTTCCGAGGAGACCATATACTCGGACGGTAAGGCCGAAGAGGAAAGCCATTGCCACGTTAATGGCATATTACCAGAGGAGGCCACACTATAGAGGACGAGTTTCAAAGAGGGGGTTAGCCTTGACGTGATTGGAGGGATGGTAGCTGCCACCACATTTAATGCAACTCACCAAACCCTTTGGTTGCATTTATGTGAAATAAACCTCTGAACAGTGATGTCTTGCTTGCCGCAATTCACAGAAAACTTGAGAGGGCGTCTGATGGGACAATCACTTGAGTAGTGGCCTGCATAATCAACAAATGAAGGGCCAATATCAGCGGAAAGCAGCTATATAATGTAAGACAGTAAGAGATCCACCTGAAAGAAAGGCCCAGGAAAAATCCTGGAGAGAGAGAGAGAGAGCAACACTGTAGCAAACTGTTCTTGAGATCAGTCTAATACGAGTATCAGTCCTCGGATTTTGGCCGAGGATCAATGTTCTTCACTGTTCCTTGTCTTTTTCTTCTTCTTCAATTATGCTAGGTTATTTGATTCAAGTTCCCGCCTCTACAAATTCATTGTATTACGTCAATTCATTTTTGGCACCTACAACAATAATTATATATATATAGACAATTTACATTTGATACCTAATAATATCCATACAAATTTTTTTAAAGAGTTAACAAAATATAAAAATGACTATCAATAGTATTTAAATTATATATATATAAATTATATTATGCATCTTATTGTATATCTTTAAGTGTATCCATGCATATGCATAGGGTTACAAGCTAGTTATCTATGATGGATTACCAATGGATTTTTGTTTAATTCATCTTTTACAATGTTCAAATATAAAGTTGTTGAGGATGAAGGAGATAATGTTGTTCAACCTATTCCAGCATGTGACAAAAAACCAAAATTTGAATTAGAACTGATAATGCAAATTACTTTGTCATTGGTAGAAATTAAAGCATTGGAAGGCTCATGAGGAGTAAAGGTTTTCTTTATCTTGAATTATTTCAAATACATCTTTATTATGTAAACTAAAACTAATCCAATAAATGATTTTGCAGGAAATGTTTCTTAGTTGCTATGCTAATATTGTAAACATAGAAGCAGAAATTGGGTGGAATTATATCTCATGTCAGCTTTGCAAATGAAAAGTAAAGCGGCAAAATAATATGTTTTTGTGTGCTAAGTGACCAAATTAATCATTACTTATATTATATAGCTATGAAAATGATTGCATAGGAAACCAAAATGATAATTGCTTTAATTATTGATGTAAAAATAAGTTTATTACATTTTTTTTTTATTTCTTTCATTATTATATTCAGTTAAATCCAAGTGAAAGATGACAACTTCTTTTGTTCTTTTTGATAAAGAAGTAGAAAAAATAATTCAAAAAATTGCTTTGAAACTTTCTTCAAAAGTATCTAATCTAAATTCTTAACCATTTCCAATTTTAGTTTAACTATTCAAATTTTCAATATCTTTCATTTAATGGTCGTATATGTTTAAGCGAAGTGCAAGAAACTGACAAAACAATAAGCTCTTACCATGAAACAAAGGCCAAAACCAAAATATCAAATTGTGGTAAATAATCAATCATAGAAACATTATGACAAACATATAGAGAGCAACTCCAACAATCACCATTAATATGAATCGTGCAACAATCTAATTGAATTCCAATAAAAGCAAAATATGTATGAGTAGTTTTAAAATGATAAAATCTTGAATATATCCATTTCATAATTAAATTACATTAACTAATGTTCTATATGTTTAATAACTCATACCACCACTACAATTGACAAGTCACATGCGTAAGCACGGAGTTACATACTAGTATATATTAATAGTCAAAACTGAGGGAAAATTCAACTAGATTTCAAATTGGAATTCAATTAGAGTCTAATTTTGTGCCATGTATTTCATCTAATTAAAGTTTTTAAATTTTTGGGCTAAGTGAATTAATTTAGTGTTAAAATTGGATTTAAATTAGAGTTTAATTTTGCGCCACGTATCCCATCTAATATATATATATATATATATTTATTTATTTAAATTTTTGTGCCAAATGAGTTAATTTAGTGAAAAAAACGAGAAGTTCAATATAAATAAACCTAGCTTATATATATATATATATATATATATATAAACCAAAACTTAGAGAAAATTTAATTAGAATCAAAATTAGATTTTGCCTTTATTAGATTTTCATACAAATTAAATTGTTTAGATTTTTTCTGTTATTTTATTTTTTTGAACTAATGAGTATATATATATTTTTATACTTTTTCTATTTAGATATTTTGTATGTGAAGATCTTGAATATTTTTCTATTTAGATTATACCATGTGTTTCATCTAATCAAAATTTTTAAATTTTTGTGCTAAGTGAATTAATTTAGTGTTAAAATTGGATTTAAATTAAAGTTTAATTTTGCGCCACGTGTCCCATCTAATATATATATATATATATATTTAAAATTTTATACCAAGTGAGTTAATTTACTGAAGAAAACCAGGAGTTCAATATAAATAAACCTGGCTTATATATATATATATATATATAAACCAAAACTTAGAGAAAATTTAATTAGAATCAAAATCAGATTTTGCCTTTGTTAACTTTTCATATAAATTAAATTGTTTAGATTTTTTCTGTTATTTTATTTTTTTGAACTAATGAGTATATTTTTTTTTATACTTTTTCTATTTAGATATTTTGTATGTGAAGATCTTGAATATAATAAACTGTAAATGAGTTAAACAATTCCATGTACCTATCTTCATTCAATTTAGGAGATACTATTGAACCAATTTTTTTTTTTTTTTTTTTGTGTTTTAATTATTAGAATTTCACAAACAATGATAATGGATTAATTTTATTTAAAAAAAAAAACAACTCTATCTCACAGCAAGCTAAATAAGGGAAGTTAGAAAGAAAAAAAAAAATTCAACTCATTTAAGGTTACTACCAAACATTAAAAAAAAAAAATGAGATAGTTTTATAGAAAACACTTTTTGAAAAATGACTCATTTTCTAGAAAACATTATTATCAAAACAAACATAGCATATATATGTAGTGTCCAATAGTGATTTTCAAAATTATATACATAACAGTAGTGTAATGAGAAATTTGGCGTAACCAATTTCATTATAATTGCAAGAAAAAATCATTTTAATACCTCCAAATGTCCTAGTCAAACTAATGTCATATATATTTAATAACCCAAACTAATATCAATAACACCACTACAAATTATCAATCATGTACGTAAACATGAGTTACATACTAGATTATGTAAAGTGACATTACCTGATAATTTTATTTTTATTTTTTTATTTTTGTACTGATTAGAAAATTCACTTACACATTTACATAAATAACATCGTTTATGACCACTTTAACAATCTTCCAACCTAATAATTTATCTCATTTTCAAATTTACCTCTTGTACTGTCGTACTACCGAACCCTCAAAAAGATAAGAACGATTAGGGGTTGTAGATAAGTACGATTAGGGGTTGTTGGCCTAGAAATTATCGTACGTTCTCGAAGTATGAGAGAAGCATACGTTACAAAGCTAATTAGCGTACGTTACAAAGCAAACACACAATAAATAGCCTCACCATGCTTCAGTCTTCTTCACTTCTCAATTCTCATAGAAACCCTTGTGATCAAAGAGAGAGTGAGAAATATAGAAATCTGTAGGTAAACTCCAATGGAGGAGAATAGAGAAATTCTCATATTCTCAATCAAGAAGAGAATCAAACAGCAGCATGAACAGAAAAGTTTGTGCTCACAGCGAATCAGCGAATTACCAGATTTCCACATTATGACTCACCTTCAAAGTAAGCAATCTCTTTCTTTTTATCACAAACACAAACACATATCTTTATACGCACAAATGGTTTCATATATATATATATATATATATATATGTGGTGGGATATCATATGCACATGAATGTAGCTATAATTTTCTGATGTTATGTGCTTTTGAATTTTGGTTTCAGTTCCTAGAACATTCATGGATGCAGCCAAATGAGGTGGGATGGTATAACCAGTGGTATAGATCTTACCCTTTTTTATTATTCTCTTTTGATTCCTTATTCTAAAGCTTATGATATATTAATTTTAATAAAAAAGTTTTTTTTTTTCATCTATGTAAATCTATAATTCAATTTAATAAATCGATCTTATGGTACATAAATGATAAACCCTAGATTATTTTGATATTTTTCACTGTTTTGAATTATGCTTTGGCTTTTCGGGTGGTTGTTTCCTTAGATCTGCACATAATTAACATTAGCATATAATATGAACAACCAACTAAAAAATCCGAATCTACTATTTTTTATTCTTTTAGATCGGTCGTGTATTTTATGCCACATAAAATCTTTCGACACGTTTTCAATGCGGATAAAGTTTTGGATTTTTGTTTCTTTTACGTATTGTTGTTTAATTTCAGTTACTAAAGACTACAACTTTAAGAATTTCGTGTGATTCGATGTACTTTTTGTGTTAATTTTTGTTATTATTTATTTGCTGAAAGTTAGTTAAAATACCGTTGTACCTAAAGAACATTGAGGCTATAAAAAACTTTCATAGGCAAATAAGCTATTTTTTTTAATATTAAAAATTGATGGCAACAACATATTTTTCAATAATTCTTAAAATGTCTTACAAGACATGTATCTGTTAAAGCAACATTTAAAAAAAAAAAACATAATTATAATCTACTAGATCTATCTAGATACTACTTCATAATGTCTAATACATCCTCATTAACTACTCAATAGTCTTAATTATTGCATAAATTTTCTTTTACCTATATATGAAATATTAAAGTATCAAATATTCCGGATGTGCTTACATATGTTTTCTTTATCAGCTTTGTGTTGATTACGAGATGCAATTAAGGAATCAACATGAAAGCATTGGTTAACACTGGATTGAACATAGCGTCAAAGAGCTTGAACTCTGCTTCTCGAAAGGAAACAGTTCAGCATCTTTGATCAGAATGGTTGGTAGTGATGCTTGCACGTTCAGATGCTAAAGATATCCCAAGAAGATGTCTAGTGCAGAAATAAAAGATAACTACTGACCATATATCTATTTCTTCCAGTGGGCCACATGAAGCGGGTGAACAATATCACTATCTTTCTGTTGTTGCAGTTGTTTTTGTGTGGTGAACAATATCACTATCAGATAATGTGTACAGTACGCTTAATTACTACCGATTATAGGAGCCTCAAACCATTGATTGTACATGTTAGTTGTCTCATACAAGTCAGATCAGTGATTACCAGATGTTTGTTATTATTTTTCATTGCATTGTGTAGTTTTACTATCTCTTTATTTATTATTATGAAATGAACAACACATTGTATTTAGAAAGTAATATCATGAATGTCAAAGCCTGAATTTTATGGAATTGTTATTGCATGTGGAGAGTTGAAAAAATAGATCCTGGTTAATCACAACAGCATTGATTTTACGTACAACAAATTTTGGTAAGTTTGTTACAAGATTCATTCAGTAATAGAATTGAACAGATACATTTTTATTAAATTCTAATCTAAATTTAAGTACTAATCTGTAGTTTCTTTTTAAACCCTATCGTACTTGAATTACTTTGGTTTACTGTTGTTGTGAGGCTAATTGGACATTTGAAGTAATCATGAAACTTTTGGCTGAATCAAATAATTTTGATACTTGTCACTCAGATTTTACTTTCTATATCAAAGCATTTTAAATTCAATCTTCATTTCAGTCTGATAGTAAATATATATGGGATTTTAGAGCTTCAGACAATGCTTCATTCCAATGAAAAATAGAAGTAGGTTTGGAGCTAGAGGGCTTTATTTATCAAAATCTTGGATGATATTTTGGGGACTAAAATAGAATCTAAAGCTTTGGAAAATGCTTAATTTCCATATCAAAACATTTTTCGTTCCAGTAGAATGAGTCGAATTTATATATACTACCTGTCATTTCTAAAAGGACTCCAAGGGAAAGTTTTTAAAGTAGCTTGTGTGGCAGGGAGATGGATGCTTGAGAGGTTCTAGAAATACTTTTGTGCTACAAGGATCACTTGGTCCAAATATTTCAAATATGGTCACACTGGTAGTATGGTTTACACATCTTGTGGTACACTGCTTGAACCTAGTCATTGGATGTGGTTATGGTGGTTAACCTGCAACTTTACATAGCATGTTGGCAGTTTTGAGCGTAATCTTTCCAAGTTTCACGAAAGTAATCAATTTTTCTTCTTCAATTTTCTAATTTTCTATAATGACATTTCATAATGGTTTGGATATAGTTTTGGTAAAATGGCTGCTGGTGCCAAAGTTTCACAAAAGTCAGAGATTTTTTTCTCCCAATTTTTTGCCTGTTCTAAAATACCGGCTATTTTTTATGCCATAATGGTTTTAATATGGTTTGGTAAAATGGCTGCTGGTGCCAACAATTGCTTGACACCAGGAGATTGTCTCGGTGAATAAACACATGCAGGTTTAGGAAACAACGTCATTGTTAAATTGGTGAACAATTTTGTACACGTGTGTTCAGGAGATAATGTTCTTTTTTGCTTTGACGTCAAATGGAAGTTTTAACTTATTTGATTAGTTAGTGAAAATCTCTCTTTCATTATTGGAATGTCTGGAATGCAATGATTGGCAATGTCAAATGAAGTCTTATTATCGGCAAAAAAGAAGAAGGAATCTTATGGCACTTGTATTATGTATTATTGTGAACACCTAGTGTTCATTTATAGTTTCATGCATTTCTATAAAGTCTGAAGTGCAAATTTATTTAAACTATGCTGTGTAATTTAGTAATCTACAATCATCTTCCTAGTGAAAATTGTGCCTTATTTGAAGAACTGTATATTATTGCATGCACCAAAAGCAGAATAAAGATATCGATTATATGGAACCTTGGTTTATTTATCAGATTCAAGTGTATTTTTGCCTTTTTATGAAGAACATATTTGACTTGGTACAACAGTTATGGATTGTCACATTCTGCATTATTGTGACTGATTTGGACTGTAATTATAAGTTTATAACCCATCATTACAAATGACATATAATTTTCCTATTTTAGCATACTATAACAACGGAAACTCATGCTGACCTCTTTGTTTCTTTAATCTTTCGGGTATGCATAATGATGCTGATAGTAGATCAGGGGTTAATTGATGCAGAAAGATCAGTAAGACAAGGCCATATTGTTGTTCTGAAGAAACATGGTAAAATCAGTTTCAAAGAGATCGTGTTTGCCTGAAAACATGTGATATGCATGGCTCTGGTGAGTTATCAATTTTGAGATTAATATAATTTCTCTTGCATTATAGGATTGGCTAGCATAAGAGTAATATATTTTGGTAATACTTTTCAGTATCAGCTTCATTGTTGAATTGCACTTTACTTCTTCATGTTCTCCTGTAGCAACCTGAACATATCGTGCCCTTTCTATACTCTTCTTGCTGTCTTGTGTCCGTTACAAGTCAATTAAGCATACATCAACCTTGTTCGCAACATGGCATACTACAATATCAGTGCTTGCTTTTGAGAATGAGTTCCAAATGGATAATGCCATATTCTAGATTGGGCATCCTTCTTAATTTATTTAGCGGTTTAAATCCATGATCATTTCAACTTTATTTGACTGAGTAATTGATATTTTTATTTCTTATATTTTTTATTATATTCACATCTCTTTATTGTTTGCATGGAATCTTTTGGTCAGTTATTGTGTAATCTGAAAATATTCCATTTAGGGGGTGAGTTTTTATATATTCAATTGTTATTGGAGTCAGAATACCAAATATAATATTTTCGGTTAGGAAAAAAAAAAGATAAAAGATAAAAGATAAACTTCTGCATTGAATCTTAAGGGAAAACCTATTCCTTTAGGTAACTAAAAAATTGGGTAGAGTAAAGAGGGTATAGCTTCCTAATTTTGTTTTTTGTTTTATATTGGTCTGTGCAAGAATTTCTATCAATGTTGTAGCTGGAACTTGTAATAAATTCAACATAAGAATAATTATACCTTAGATCTGGATATGCCATGGATAGTTCCTCCCACCATAGATATGTTTTGGAATGTTAAGAGGGGGCAAGCCCCTAGGAAGTACTAATCTCATGTGTATGGCATTGCTGTTGTTTATACCAGAAATTTATTCTAACTGTCACTAGTTTTTTAAATAAAGCTTGGGCATGAAACTGACCAAAGGAGTTCATTTTCCCAATGAGACAATGTAGAAAGATTAAGTCACATCTGGTTCTGAAAGTGGAGCAGCTTTAACTTTTAACTTGTCATACTTTTGGATTATGAATGTAATTCTTGTAGTTGGTTTATTTATCAAAAAATGAAAAACAGAATATCTTGTATTGGTGTCAGTTAGGTGTGCTGGGCAAGCTAAAGTAAGGTCGGAGAGAGAGAGAGAGAGAGAGAGATTGAGATTTTGTATTTAAGTGTTTTTGAATTGAGGTATGTTCAGCAGTTGCTTCAATGTAGGGTCCGTTTGGATACTGCTTATTTTACTGAAAACTGAAAACACTGTAGCAAAATAATTTTTAAATGTGTGAATAGTACCATGAGATCCATTTTTAAAGAAAAAGTTGCTGAAAAAAGAGGTTTGTTGGTCCCATGAACAGTGCACGAGACCCACATGTCTGGGCTGAAATGCGCTTTTCCACAAAAAAAAAAGAAGGAAACGCAGACCCTGAAACGCGCCTGTTTCATCCGTATCCAAACCCAGCTGTAGTCACCTATTTCATTCTCCGATTAACATCTCATAAAATTTTGCTATTTTTGCTCATACACTTGTTAATCTCCCCAAAGTAGTTTTCAACCTTACTAAAGTCTTAGTAAGCACACAACATTCATAATCAAAATAATGAAACAAATATAGAAAACATTGTAAAATAAATACACATGTGAAAGTCTTGGCACACATTTGCAACAAAGAAGTTGAAAAAAGTGAGAGAATGATTTATTAGATATGTTATACGCTATTAATATTAAGTTAAAATTCTTATATTCGCAATTTCAATATAACAAATCAACATAATCATTGGTGACAACTCTTTGTAGCCTTAGCAGGATTTAAAGATTCACTAATTCAGTAAATATGAAAATTAATGTTGATATTCTATATAATAGAAAGATTGTCTTAAAACTGTGTTTTCTAGTTTCTAAGGTGATTTTCCATTAAAAAAAAGTTGGATATGGTAATTAGAGTGTTATTGGTGAGAGAGGCATACATATAACTTCTAAATCCAACCTGATTGCCTTTATTTTTGCCTATGATTTTGTGTTGGATTGTTGATGGCTACTGATTTTATAATAAATCAAGTTTATGCTTGGCTTGAATAAGCCTTACGTGTACCACATGGAAGTATAACCCATTGATAGTTAGTTAGCTTTCTTGTCTTGTAATACAAAGCCAATATATCACCTAGTCCTATTTGGTTTGAGTTGTCTCCACAGAATGTCTCCTAACCAGCTCTATGTTTTCTCTGTGAGCCAGTCTTTGTAATTTGGCAGAAGATAGCACATTGCGTGTTTTTGAGGTTTAGGTTTTGTAAGAGTTTTGCACCACTCTTTCCTTTTCCTTATTTCTCTGTGAAACTTTCTATTCAACACCGTCGCTTGTGGACGCAGGTCTAAAGTCAAACCATGTAAATCTTTGTGGTCCATAATCCATATGCAATTTTTTATTCTACGTTTCTATTTATTTTCCGCGCATGACACCTCTAAAATTGATTACACTCACAGAAATGGTATTAGAGCCTTCATTATCTCAAAACAATCTTCCCAAACAAAATTTAAAAAACATGCCATAGGATATTATTCAATAGAGCTATGTCCAAGTAATAGTGCATTGCTATTATTATTTTGGCTAGTTAGCTTCTTTATGAATATTTTGATTAAGTCGCTATAGATTATTTTGAGTGCCTGTGACCTTTTCCCCCCTCTTCTCTCCCTGTTTGATTTCCCATATCACGCAGGGTTGAGCCATGGATTTTGGCATAATAATACATAGAGAGAGCTGGTGGCAAAAGGTCACAGGCATTAAAAATCATGTGCATATTGCATAGCAACAGTAACCAACAGGACACTGCAGGACATAGGGGCAGGGGTCAGCCATCATTTGTGGAGCTATGTCAATCAATGTCTAGTTGGTTTGGAATATCAATCGCACCATAGAAATGTATTAGGGCACTGAAAAGATGACTACAACATCAAAGGAACCCATGTTTTGATAAATGCTATGCACCTCTCAAAAAAATGTTTTGATGAATGCTTTGCAGTTGGCCATATTATCTTCTGACTTGGCCCACTCAACTAACCAAATGCAGATTGCTAAACTATAACAATTGGCCATATATATATATATATATATAGAGAGAGAGAGAGAGAGAGAGAGACTTATATGGGAAGTATATAGGGTAAGATATCAAAGGAATTTAAGAAGGCAACTTTCTGCTTCTTTGCTTAAATCTCTGTCAAAGCATACAGGTATGTAAAACCACCCATGCTTAATATTTGGTTCATTGTAATCTCTTCGTTGTCCATGATCTCATATATATTCCAGTACTCAAGTCGCAGATTCATTAAGCACTATATATCTCTTCAAATACAAAAGTTTTGAAACTTAATAGGTTTTGTAAACACTGATTTTGTATTTTCTTTGCATAGTTGAAAGGTCATAGCTGTGAGTGAGGGAAGCATGAAGAATGTTTCCTGTAAAATTTTGCAAAAAGTAGACCTTTACATCTTGCTTCTAGCTGAATATTCTTTGAATAGATTCTAGTGCATGTGTCCTGTTCTGTTGAATTGTAAAGTGTACTGCAGCCCAATGTTAGTGAGTTCTATAAGTCCTTTGTAATATGCTCTGGTTACTATGTTAATTTTTTAAACTATTATGCCATGTGTTGATTGCTCCACAGCAGACTTGCTTGCATGGAACGTAGTAGTTTTTTTTTTATCTTTCTTGCAGAGGTATGATGTCTATTTTCATTCATCAAAGTGTTGGAACGGACTTGGGATGCTTTTATAATTTTACAACCATGCGAGTTGATTTCTTGATTTGTTCTAGAGGTTGTTGAACTCATGCTCAAACCTTAATTCATTGTGGAATATGTTCTCAATATAATTTATACCATAAAAAATTGTGGAATATGTTTTTAATATCTATTTCTATGGACTGCATTACTATTTCTAAGAAAACTGTTATAGAAGTATGTTGCCAATTTCAGAAACCCCATTCTTCATTCTAAATCAAATGGACGTATTCAAGGCTATCCAACTTTAGTGAGTATTGGTGTCTTTCATGGTTAAATGATAGATATACTTCTAACACTTATTTTCTGAGTCACAAGTCTACACTACATGTGTTCAGACCAACTTGGATGATAAGTTGATATGTGCCAATTTAGTCGAGTGTGTTTTTTTTTTTTTTTTGAGAGAATATATAAAATAACTTTAATTAAAAAAATCCTGCATCCATGGTGAAAAAAGGCAAGTTTATGGACTGAGTTTAGTTGAACAGAATGGGGAGAAAAAAGAGAATGTTTTCCCCTGAAGCTACAACTTTAATTTCTTTTAAAGGGGAAAAAAAGTAGATCCATGATCTTTATATCTCTTGTATATATAAAATGAGACCAGTACCCACCATTATAGCTTTGTGTACTAAGCTTAAGGTTGATAATCTAAGAGTTCAGGTAGGTTTTTGCCTTTGTCATATAAAGTTCAATCAATCATATTTCCATAGATTTCAACTAGTGTTTTTGAATTTGGAAACTAAATAAATACCAAAAATTTCACTGTGGACGATATTGGAAACTTAAAAATTACCTTGTGTCAACAGTGGTGCCACATATAGTAAGATGCTACATATGAATGTTCAATCTACTGTTATTGATATTTAAAGAAATTTCCTGATTTCAATTTGTCACAAAACAATTTTATATCCCAATTCATTTATTTGTTAACCATGATTGATTATATAATTTTGAAGAGTGATAGAATTTAGGCCAATGCTGAAGAATGAGGGTGACTAATAGTCTTTCGGAATCTATTTGTTTCACAGGCAGGCCATGAATATGAAAGCAGATGGGACAGCTGGTGCAGTGCAGTGTACATGGAAGGTGAAATGGATGTAATTTGTACTCGACAAATTGATTCCCACAGGATATTGCAGTCTCTTTTTCAGCCACATCTAACTGTGGAATTCAGCTGGAATACCATGCATTACAACTGGTGTAACTACATTATTTATTTCTTTTCCATTAAGGAATTCTTCACCTTATTTTTCAATAAGAAATTTTATGGTCCGTACAATATGTGATCATCCTTAAATGGCTGGTGGACCTAACAATTTCGCAAGCACTTGTGGAAAGCCATGAGGCAACTCACACAGCATTGCTATAAATACATTATTCCTCTGTGAGATATCCAGCATGAAATCAAGGGTTTCCTTTCATTTCCTTATATTTCTTATTTCATACCAAAGCCCTTGTGCATGGCAGATGGAGACTCCAAGAAGTGTTTTTAGAGAGAGAGAGAAAGAATCATTAAAAATGACTGTGTTCAAGAGGCTTTTGTATCACAATGGCTTCCCATCTTATCCAAACAGTGATGTACTAGACCTTAAACAAACAAGCGTGTGCACTGTCTTCAGGTCTTACATCTATGCTTTACATATTTACTTTTGGCTTGATTCATAAATTAAACAGCGACGAACAGTAAGGTTATATGTGGCCATATGTGCCTCTTTTCAGTTGTATTAGTCATAAACATCTTGTTCTTCTGATGGCAGAATCTATCACATCTTCCTAAATTTCCCTTAGGATAAAAGAATTGTTCCAGTATGCTGACAACTGCCAACATGTAGCCAAATTTGACATTATACATAATTATAGCTTTTATTTGACTTTATTGAGTTAATTTCAGGGAATATGATCCATCGCGCTTGCCGCATGGAACACTTTTCCCCCATGTTTGCATGGCACATAGTCTCTTCAGCCAAGTGAGAGATTGGTGGTATTGCTTGCAGAAAAAACAACGATCTCTCCAAATATCCTGCTGGAACATTATGTACCTGCATTCCTGGCTGGAACATCATGTACCTGCATACGAAGCCCCAAAGAAGATGCCCAGCAATTTTGTTATAAGCTTAACCATGAGGAACTATCCTCTGTAAAGAAGTAAGGCTTCTATTTAAGTCTTCTAGAAATTATAATTGACTAACTATCCTCTAGTCATCTTGCTAGTATTTTTCTTTGTGTCATTCATAGCCATACAGGAAGCAAGATGCAGTGGTCAAACTTTCTGAAGAGTGTATGGTATTTAGAGTTCATACTTATTCAGCTACATTGTATGCCCCAGGAGGAAGAGCAGGAATCAGTGATTTACACACGCGCGCACACACACACACTTTTTTGAACTAAAATTGTGACTTCAAGTCATGATTTTTGTGCATAAGTGGTGTGTGTACGATATGTGTAAGTGGGTGTGTGTAATGGACATTACCCTAGTGCAATTACCTCATTGACCTCTTACAAAAAAATTTTACTTTTTTTCTTCTTCACTTTTTAACTTTTAACTTTTATGTTTTTATAATTTTTTTTAACTCTCAATCTCAGCCATTGAGAGCAATTGCACATGGGCAATCCGTGGTAGAAAAGGAGTAAGAATATTTTAAACTACTCTTCAAAATATCTTAAAGGCATATAAAGATATTTTTTCTTTTAATATTGTATTAGAAATCAATAACAACCAACACAATCCCAAAAAATTGAAATACCACATCCAATATTCAAATCTGCCCAACTAAATTTTGACTTCATCATATATTTTAGTCATGATTTTTCACTAAATTTCCCAATAATTTCCCTTTTTTTTTTTTGGTTTAAAATATGATGTAAGGAGCTCTAAAAGAAGAAAAAATAATAGTGGGAAGGTGGGGTCAGAGATATGAATTTGAAACTTTTATCTTGGAATAATGGAAAGAGACTAGATTACAGGTCGAAATGATTGAGAGTGAGGAACTTGCTCAAATAGTAGAAGACAAATTTGGTGTTTTTCCAATAAACCAAATTAGGTTTTATAGTGCTGCCATGTTAATTAATTAATTCACACAAAGAATTCTTGAAAATAATTTTTGCGTATAAACTTAAGAACTTCTATGTAATGAAGCAATGCTTCAGTTTAAGTCTTCTAGACACTTAATGTATGGCACATAACAATTGTAGCTAAGTTTTATTTTATGCTCAATACTACTTTATGAGTATTTTTCAACCAATGATAATTAAGCTTTGATATTTATAGAATAAAGTGCCCAAATATTATGCAAAAAATAACAATTTTGCCCTTGAATGTTCAATTCAACTTGAATTTTGTGTTAGGTCAAGTTTTGAATTATGCCATGTTGTAAAATCACTTTTTTAACCCTAGACTTGTGAAATGATGGTTTTGCCCCCAACTAGGGATTTTCAATAAGAAAATTGAATTTTTACTGTTGGAGATTTAGAACCTAGTTGTACCAATTAACAAATTTCGAAGCCAAGAATATTTATAACCAAATATGCAGTGGCGGAGTTAGGAACTTGACTTGGGGGGAACAAAAAAAAGATGTTTATTTATTTTTTATTATAAAAAAGATGATTAAAATTTTTTTCTCTCTATATACAATAATTAAAATAATAATGTTACCATCTTTCTTCCTTCTTAAGAATGAATCAATAAATTTTAACTTTTCCATAAACTTAGATTTTCAAATAAATTATATCTCATTAACCATAATGACTAAGATACAACAAAATTACTAGTCAATTAAAGATTATTGCTAATTAAAAAGAGTAGAAAACAAACACTTCATGCATACAAAAATATAATCAAATATGAAACAACAGATTATACATTATACCATTAATTTATTTCTATTTTATATATATATATATATATATTATCAATTTCATAAATAGTATATTATATTTATTTATTATTAATATATTTATTAATTTAATGACAATAACAAGTAGAAGAAAGAAAGGTCAAATCTGCTTTTGCAGTTTTGCTTTTGAAGACAAGTTGAAGTGTAAACCTTACACATGTAGGTCTTGAAAAAATTATAATATCAAATCTGTAAATAAATCTTGTCTTGGAGCGTAGGATGAAAGAGTAATTAAAGCAAGAACAAAGGTAAAAACAACATACCAAACCAACTATCTTAGAGAGAGAGTCAAAGCCCAGATGCAAATATGTAAGAGTCTGGTGGTGTGATTGTGTGACTATAAAGCCATGAAATTTATTGAGTACAAAGAAGGAGACCTTTCTGTCAAACTCCAAAGTAAGTCGTAGGGGTTTTTCAGTGAGGTTGGAGCAAAAAAATAGATTTTTTTTTTAATTCTCTTTTTTCTTTTCGATTGTTAAAACAATCTTGTGTTTGTCATCAGTGTTTGATTGTCCAATTAATTAGCTTAGTGATAAATTGTACATAATTGTAATCCTATTTAAATGAATCTAAAATGTATTCATAAATATATTTTAAAAAAAATTAACCGGAAGGGGGCCATAATAATGGATAACTATTATACTTTTTTTTGGATAAGCTGAATCAGGATTTTGACAGCATGGTTCTCTTGATGGCTCGACTTTAGTAAACTATGTGTCGAGATCTCAATCGATCTACTATGTGTCAAGATTTCATAACTTGCAACCTCTTGTGTGCAGACATGGGCACATGTCTTGAACTTCAAATAAACTTACAAGACACAAGGTTGCTCACGGTTTGCCAACCTAATACTATGAACCTAACATTTACCTTTTACAAAATACAAAGTTTACTTATTATTTAAAATCTTAAATTACATGATATATGTATAAAATGTGACTCCCATAAAAAATAAAAAAAAAGTATAAAATGTGACATAATTTTTTATTATGTCACGTATCCAGTAGCACTTGAATTGTATATCTAAAAGGTGAGATAATCTCTCCCTCTCTCTCTCACACACACGCATATATATATATATATATATATATTTTTTTTTTTTTTTTTGAGAAGAAAAAAAGCAAGATAATTGATTATTTTTTTTTTTAAATTGTAAGAAGTGTTTTTTTTTTTTTTAACTTTTAAAAGTACTATTTTTAAATCTGTACTACCGAATTCTCAAAAAGATAAGTACAATTGGTGGTTGGCCTAGAAATTATCGTACTTTCTCGAAGTATGAGAAGCATACGTTACATAACCAAGTATACGTTACAAACCTACCACACTATAAGTCGCCTCACCATGCTTTAGTCTTCTTCACATCTCAATTCTCATAGAAACCCTTGTGATCAAAGAGGGAGTGAAAAATACAATAGTCCTATATAGAAATCTGTAGGTAAATTCCAATGGAGGAAAATAGAGAAATTCTCATATTCTCAAACAAAAAGAGAATCAAACAGCAGCATGAACAGAAAAGTTTGTGCTCAAAACGAATTAGCGAATTACCAGATTTCCACAGTATGACTCACCTTCAAAGTAAGCAATATCTTTCCTCCTATCACAATCACAAACACATATCTTTATACAAATGGTTTCATATATGTGATGGAATATATGTACATGCATGTTGCTATAATTTTCTGATGGTATGTGCTTTGTAACTTTGGATGCAGCTCCTAGAACATTCATGAAAGCAGCCAGATGAGGTGGGAGTGTGTAACCAATGGTATAGATCTTACCCTTTTTCTTATTCTTTTTTGGTTCCTTTATTCTAAAGCTTATGATATATTAATTAAAATTTTTTTTTTTCATCTATGTAAATCTATAATTCATTTTAATTGTGTTTCTCATCTATGTAAATCTACAATTCATTTTAATTGTTTTTCACTGTTTTGAATTATGCTTTGGCTTTTCGGGTGGTTGTCTCCTTATATCTGCACTTAATTAGAATATAATTAATATGAACAACCAACTACAAAATCTGAATCTACTATTTTATTTTATGCCAAATAAAATCTTTTGACAAGTTTTCAATGCCAATAAAGTTTTGGAATTTTTTTTCTTTTACTTAATGTTGTTTAATTTCAGTGACTAAAGACTACAACTTTAGAAATTTCACGTGATTCGATGAACCTTTTGTTAATTTTTTATTGTTTATTTGCTGAAAGTTAGTTAAAATACCGTTGTACATAAATGTTAATTTTTTTATTGTTTATTTGCTGAAAGTTAGTTAAAATACCGTTGTACGTAAAGAACATTGAGGCTATAAAAAAACTTTCAAAGGCAAGTAAGCTAATTTTTTTTTTTTTTTAAACTGATGGTAAACAACATATATTTCAAAATTCTTAAACGTCTTATAAGACTTGTATCTGTTAAAGCACCATTAAAAAAAAGAAAAAGAAAAAAACGAATCTTAATTGTAATCTACTTGATCTATCTAGATAGTACTTCATAATGTCTAGTACATCCCCATTAACAACCTAATAGTCTCAACTATCACATAAATTTTCCTTTACTTATATATGAAAGTATCAAATATTCAGGATGTGCTTACATATTTTTTCTTTTATCAGCTTTGCGTTGTTTAAGATCTGTCCTTAATGACATCCAAGAAACAAAAAGGAAAATGATTAGATGTAATTAAGGAAATAACATGAAAGCATTGGTTCACTTTGGCCTGCACATGCAATCAAAGAGCTTGAACTCTGCTTCTCAAAAGGAAAACAGTTCAGCTTCTTTGATCAGAAACGTTGGTGGTGATGATTGCATGTTCATATGCTCAAGATATCCCAAGAAGGTTGTCAGACACAACGAAAACTAATGACCAACTTGCCGATATCTTCCAGTAGGCCATATGAAGCGGGTGAACAATATCACTATCAGATAATCTGTACAGTACGCTTAATTACTATGGTTTATACTAGCTTCAAACCATTGATTGTACATGTTAGGTGCCACTTAGAAGTCAGATCAGTGATTTACCAGATGTCTGCTATTATTTTTCACTGCAATGTGTAGTTTTACTATCTCTTTATTTATTATTATGAAATGAACAAAACATTGTATTTAGAAAGGAAGATCATGAATGTCAAAGCCTGAATTTTATGGAATTGATATTGTATGTGGAAAGTTGAAAAAATAGATCCTGCTTAATCGCAACAGCATTGATTTTACTTGCAACATATTTTGGTAAGTTTGTTACATGATTGATTTAGTATAGATTTGAATGGATATATTTTTACTAAATTCTAATCTTAATTTAACTACTAATTGCTAGTATCTTTTTAAACCCTATCATACTTAAATTACTTTGGTTTCCTGTTGTTGTGAGGCTAATTGGACATTTGAAGTCACTGAATGATGAAACTTTTGGCTGAGTCAAATAATTTTGATACTAGTCACTCAGATTGTAACTTTCTATATCAAAGCATTTTTAAATTCAATCCTCATTTCATTCTGATAGTAAATAAATGGGATTTTAGAGCTTCGGACAACACTTTATTTCAATGAAAAATAGAAGTAGGTTTGGAGCTAGAAGGCTTTAATTATCAAAATCTTGTATGATATTTCAGGGACAAAAATAGAACCTAAAGCTTTGGAAAATGCTTCATTTCCATATCATAACATTTTTCATTCAAGTAATGAGTCAAGTTTATTCATTATTTGTAGTGTTGGTTTACCTCAAAAAAAAAAATGCTATTTGTAGTGAAGCATTAGAAAGAAGATAAAAATAACAATTATTTCCTGTCATTTCTAAAAGGACCCAAGTGAAGGTTTTTAAAGAAGCTTGTGTAGCAGGGAGAAGGGTGCTAGAGAGGTTCTAGAAGTACTTTTGTCATACAAGGTTCACTTGGTCCAAATATTTCACATATGGTTTCACTGGTAGTGTGGTTTACACATCTTGTGGTACACTGGTTGAACCTAGTCATTCGATGTGGTTATGGTGGTTAACCTGCAACTTTACATAGCATGTTGGCAGTTTTGAGCTTAATCTTTCCAAGTTTCACAAAATTAATCAACTTTTCTTCTTCAAGTTTTCTAATTTTCTATAATGACATTTCATAATGGTTTGGATATAGTTTTGGTAAAATGGCTGCTGGTGCTAAAGTTTCACAAAAGTCAGATTTTTTTCTCACAATTTTTCGTTTGTTCTATAATGCTGGCTATTTTTTATGCCATAATGGTTTTAATATAGTTTGGTAAAATGGCTGCTGGTGCCAGCAATTTCTTGACACCAGGAGATTGTCTCGGTGAATAAACACGTGCAGGTTTTGGAAACAACGTCGTTGTTAAATTGGTGAACAATCTTGTATTCGGGAGATAATGTTCTTTTTTGCTTTGACGTCAAATGGAAGTTTTAATTTATTTGATTAGTTAATGAAAATCTCTCTCTCTCATTATTTGAATTTCTGGAATGCAATGACTGGCACTGTCAAATGAAATCTTATTCTTGGAAAAAAAGAAGAAGGAATCTTATGGTACTTGTATTATGTATTATTTTGAACACCTAGTGTTCATTTATAGTTTCATGCATTTCTATAAAGCACGAAGTGCACATTAATTGAAACTATGCTGTGTAATCTAGTAATCTACAATCATCTTCCTAGTGAAAATTGTGCCTTAACTTGAAGAACTGTATATTATTGCATGCACCGAAAGCAGAATAAAGATATTGATTATATGGAACCTTGGTTTATTTTATCAGATTCAAGTGTATTTTTGCTTTTTTATGAAGAACATATATGACTTGGTACAACAGTTATGGATAGTTCTCTGTAATGATGTTGCCTTTTGCATTATTGTGACTGATTTGGACTATAATTGTAAGTTCATAACCCATCATTACAAATGACATATAATCTTCAGACTTCCTATTTTAGCATACTATAACAACTGAAACTCACTCTGGTCTCTCTGTTTCTTTAATCTTTCTGGTGTGCATAATGATGCTGACAGTAAATCAGGGGGTAATTGATGCAGAAAGATCAGTAAGACAAGACCATATTGTTGTTCTGACAAAACATGGTAAAATCAGTTTCCAATATATATTACTTACCAGAGCCATGCAAATCACATGTTCAGGCAAACACGATCTCTTCTTGCTGTCTTGTGTCTGTTACAAGTCAATTAAGCGTACATCAATCTTGTACACAACATGGCATACTACAATATCAGTGCTTACTTTTGAGAATGAGTTCCAAAGTAGTATAATGCCATATTCTAGATTGGGCATCCTTCTTAATTTATTTAGCAGCTTAAATCCAAGATCATTTCAACTTTATTTGACTGAGTAATTGAGATTTTTATTTCTTATATTTTTTATTATATTCACATCTCCTTATTGTTTGCATGGACTCTTTTGGTGAGTTATTGTGTAATCTGAAAATTTTCCATTTAGGGGGTGAGTTTTTATATATTCAATTATTATTAGAGTCAGAATACCAAATATAATATCTTTTGTTAGAAAAAAAGAAGAAGAAAAGATAAAAGATAAACTTCTGCATTGATTCTTAAGGGAAAACCTATTCCTTTAGGTAATAAAAAAATTGGGTAGAGTAGAGAGGGTATAACTTCCTAATTTTGTTTTTTGTTTTATATTGGTTTGTGCCAGAATTTCTATCAATGTTGTAGACTTGTAGCCGGAACTTGTAATAAATTCAACTTAAGAATAATTATACCTTAGATCTGGATCATGCCATGGATAATTCCTCCCACCATAGATATGTTTCGGAATGTTAAGAGGGTGCAAGCCCCTAAGTACCAATCTCATGTGTATGGCATTGCTGTTGTTTATTCCAGAAATTTATTCTAACAATCACTAGCTTTTTAAATACTTGTGCATAAAACTGACCAAAGGAATTCATTTTCTCAACTAGACAAAGTAGAAAGATTCAGTCGCCTCTGGTTCTGAAAGTTGAGCAGCTTTAACTTTTAACTTGTCCTACTTTTGGATTATGAATGTAATTCTTGTAATTGGTTTATTTATCAAAAATGAAAAACAGAATATCTTGTATTGGTATCAGTTAGGTATGCTGCTAAAGTAAGGTCAGGGAGAGAGAGAGAGAGAGAGAGAGATACTGGATTTAAGTGTCTTCGAATTGAGGTATGTTCAGCAGTTGCTTTAATGTAGTCACCTATTTCATTCTCCGATTAACCTCTCATAAAATCATGCTATTTTTGCTCAAACACTTGTTAATCTCTCCAAAGCAGTTTTCAACTTACTAAAATCTTAGTAAGGACGATGCAACATTCATAATCAAAATAATAAAACAAATATAGAAAACATTGTAAAATAAATACACATGTGAAAGTCTTGGCACACATTTGCAACAAAGAAGTTCAAAAAAGTGAAAGAATGATTCATTAGATATGTTATACGCTATTAATATCAAGTTAAAATTCTTATATTTGCAATTTCAATATAGCAAATCAATGTAATCATTGGTGACAACTCTTTGTAGCCTTAGCAGGATTTAAAGATTCACTAATTCAGTAATATGAAAGTTAATGTTGATATTCTATATAATAGAAAGATTGTCTTAAAACTGTGTTCTCTAGTTTCTACGATAAATTTCCATAAAATAAGTTGGATATAGTAATTAGAGTGTTATTGGTGAGAGACATACATATAACTTCTAAATCCAACGTGATTGCCTTTTTTTTTTTGCCTATGATTTTGTGTTGGATTGTTGATGACTACTGATTTTATAATAAATCAAGTTTATGCTTGGCTTGAATTAGCCTTACGTGTACCACATGGAAGTATAACCCATTGATAGTCAGTTAGCTTTCTTGTCTTGTAATACAAAGCCAGTAGTATCACCTAGTCCTATTTGGTTTGAGTTGTCTCCACAGAAAGTCTCCTAACCAGCTCTATGTTTTCTCTGTGAGCCAGTCTTTGTAATTTGGCAAAAGATAGCACATTGCGTATGTTTGATGTTTAGGTTTTGTAAGAGTTTTGCACCACTCTTTCCTTTTTCTTATTTCTCTGTGAAACTTTCTATTCAACCCCGTCACCTGTGGATGTAGGTCTAAAGTCAAACCATGTAAATCTTTGTGGTCCATATGCAATTATCTATTCTACTTTTCTATTTCTTTTCCACATGACACCTCTAAAATTGATTACTGGCACAGAAATGGTATCAGAGCCTTCATTATCTCAAAACAATCCGCCCAAACAAAATATAAACAACTTTCCATAGGATCTTATTCGATAGAGCTGTGACCAGGTAAAGTTCATGACCGAGTAATAGTGCATTGCTATTATTATTTTGGCTAGTTAGTTTCCTTATGAATATTTTGATTAAGTCGCAACAGATTATTTTGAGTGCCTGTGACCTTTTCCCCCGGTTCTCTCCCTGTTTGATTTCCCATATCTTGCAGGGTTGAGCCATGATTTTTGGCATAATGATAAATAGAGAGAGCTGGTGGCAACAAGACATTGCAGGACATAGAGGCAGGGGTCAGCCATGATTTGTAGAGCTATTTCAGTCAATGTCTAGTTGGTTTGGAATATCAATCACACCATAGAAATGTATTTGAGCACTAAAAAGATTAATACAGCATCATAGCTTTTATTTGACTTTATTGAGTTAATTTCAGGGAATATGATCCATCACGCTTGCCGCATGGAACACTTTGCCCCCATGTTTGCATGGCAGAGTGTCACTTCAGCCAAGGGAGAGGTTGGTGGTTGTGCTTGCAGAAAAAAACAACGATCTCTCCAAATATCGTGCTGGAACATTATGTACCTGCATACCTGGCTGGAACATCATGTACCTGCATACGAAGCCCCAAAGAAGATGCCCAGCAATTTTGTTATAAGCTTAGCCATGAGGAACTATCCTCTGTAATGAAGTAAGGCTTTTATTTAAGTCCTCTAGACAGTATAATTGACTAGCTATCGTCTAGTCATCTTGCTAGTGTTTTTCCTTGGGTCATTCATAGCCATACAGGAAGCATGATGCAGTGGTTAAAGTTTCTGAAGAGTGTATGGTATTTGGAGTTCATACTTATTCTGCTACTTTGTATGACCCAAGAGGATGAGTCGGAATCAGTGATTTACACACACACACACACTTTTTTGAATTAAAATTGAGACGTAAAGTCACGATTTTTGTGCATAAGTGGTGTGTGTATGGTACGTGTAAGTGGGGGTGTGTAATGGACATTACCCTAGTGCAATTATACCATTCACCTCTTACAAAAAGTTTTTACTTTTTTTCTTCTTCACTTCTTAACTTTTAACTTTTATGTTTTTATAATATTTTTTTAACTCTCAATCTCAGCCATTGAAAGCAATCGCACATGGGCAGTCTGTGGTAGACGGATTCAGATCCTCTAGATTTTTTAGGGTACTCTATCAAATAGATTTCCTTAAATCTTAACTATTCTTTAATGATTTAATAGTCTAGATTCTACCATGTCAGTATTCCACTAACAATATTCTTAAAATAATAAAATAATGTTGCAACAAAACAATTAAGATTATTGTTAGTGAAATGCTGACATGACAGAATCTAGACCATTAAATCATTAAAAAAATGGTTAAGATTTAAGGAAATCTATTTGGTAGAGTACCTTAAGAAATCTAGAGAATTTGAATTCGTGGTAGACAAGGAATAAGAATATTTTAAACTACTCTTCAAAAAAATCTTAAAGGCATATAAGGAAATTTTAAAAAAAAAATATTGTATTAGAAATTAATTACAACCAAAAAAATCCCAAAAAATTATACCGCATCCAATATTCAAATCTACCCAACTAAATTTTGACTTCATCGTATATTTTAGTCATGATTTTCACTAAATTTCCTAATAATATCCCTACTTTTTTAAATATGTTTTAAGGAGCTCTAAAAGATGAAAAAAAAAAAAGTTGGAAGGTGGGGTCAGAGATGTGAATTTGAAACTTTTATCTTGGAATGGAAAGAGACAAGATGACAGGTCAAAAAGATTGAGAGGGAGGAACTTGCTTAAATAGTAAATTTGGTGTGTTTCCAAGAAACCAAATTGAAAAACATAACCAAATTAGGTTTTATTATGTTGCCATATTAATTAATTAATTCACACAGAGAATTCGGGAAAATAATTTTTGCGTATAAACTTAAGAATTTCTATGTATTGAACCAATGCTTCAATTTAAGTCTTCTAGACACTTAATGTATGGCACATAAAAATTTTACCTAAGTTTTATTTTATGCTTAATACTACTTTATGTGTATATTTCAACCAATGATAATTAAGCTTTGATATTTATAAAATAAAGTTCCCAAATTTTATGCAAAAAATAAAAATTTTGCCCTTGAAAGTTCAATTCAACTTGAATTTTGTGTTAGGTCAAGTTTTGAATTATGCCATGTTGTAAAATCACTTTTTTAACCCTAGACGTGTGAAATGATGGTTTTGCCCCTACCTAGGGATTTTCAATCAGAAAACTGAATTTTTATAGTTGGGGATTTAGAACCTACTTGTACCAATTAACCAATTTCAAAGCCAAGAATATTTAGTTAACCAATTATGATGAAGTGATTCAAAACTTGGCTAAACAATCGCATAACCATATTGTAAAAAAAATAAAAAGTAAACATAGTGGAAATTAAATGAGGCACGCGATATGGTGACGAAGAGAAAACACTAGACAAGAAAAAGTCTCTAATGATTTATCTGCAAACCTAAAGGAAACAAATTAAGTGTAAAAAAGAAGAAGAAGAAGAAGAAGAAGGTTACTTCTTTTATTATTATTATTATTTTTTTTTTTTGAGGAACCGAGATTATAACACATTTAATCCCAAATCTATTTCCAACTCAAGTAAACATACTGATGTGACCACACATAATTCCAAAACCAGAGACCCTTTATGGACTTTATTTGAACGTGAACGTGCTCACACCTTTAAGAACCCTTTTGAAGCTTTTTCGTAGCAACTTGTCTATTGACTCATTGCAACAACTTCAACTTGATCAACTAATCTTGAATAATCTTAAAACCTTGATCATAGAGTGATGCTTTGTGAGAACTTGGTTAACCCTCACCTTAAGTGTGCAATACACATCTCTCAAAAGTCTCATATCCTGTTCTCTAGGTTTCCTTTTATAACTTAAATTGGAATCCATGAAACCTTGAAAGCTTCAAACCTTAAAAATCTTGATTAGGCTGAATCAGGATTTTGATAGCATGATTCTCTCAATGGCTTGACTTTAGTAAACTATGTGTCGAGATCTCAATCGATCTACTATGTGTCAAGATTTCATAACTTACAACCTCTTGTGTAGACATGGGCACATGTCATGGACTTCAAATAAACTTACAAGACACAAGGTTGCTCACGGTTTGCCAACCTAATACTATGAACCTAACATTTACCTTTTACAAAATATGACATGATATATATATATATATATATAAGAGACAAGACTTAGGTGCTGTTCCTTAGGTTCATCTCTTAAGATTTTGTCATGTGGATTTTTCCTCATGGGATGAAAGTGTATTTTTTTGTTAAGTAACCACATGACTCAATCTTAAGTGAAGAACTTAAGAAACAACACCTAAAGTATTGTACTCAAGCTTTGTCCTATATAAAAGGTATTATAATTTTTTATTATGTTACTTATCCAATGGCACATGAATTGTACATCTAAAAGGAAACGTACACACACACGGACATATATATATATATATATATATATATATTATCTATACTACTATTTAAGGGGCTGCATCTGTTTGGATCAAATTTTTTTGTTCCAAAATATCCTTATTTCTTCTAGGTTTAAGTAGAGATAAAACTAAAGAATAATTTGGTAAAATATATGTCTAACTTGCACTAAAATATTGCCTACAAAATAGGAATACTCTCCTACTGGACAAAGTTTAGTTACAAAATCGATTGTAGCCTTAGGCTACAAACTCACTCAATATCTTTTTATTGGAGGTGAATTTTGACAAATCCACCATTGGATTGTATCTTCTTCTTATATCCTCCATGTTTGCAAAATTTCAAGAAAATTAAAGATCAATAGTTATGTCATCAATAAATTTTTAAATTGCAAGTTTTTGTAATTTAAAATTATGCATAAAATATAAGATTATAAATTATATAGTAAATGATATCCGATTGACACAAAAATTGACATGTGCATTAAGAGCGTAAAAAACATGTAATTCAACGGTTAGATTTTCAAAATATGCAATAATATTTATTTTATTAAGTGAGTAAGGCTACAACCAATTTTGTAGCTTAAGGATACAACCAATTTTGTAGCTAAACTTTGTCCCTCTCCCACTAACCCACTTTTATTGTTTTTTTTTTTTTTTAAAATACTTTATTATTAAAAGGAAAAAAAACACCCCATGCACTGATAGTTAAAAAAAAAAAAATTAACACACGTAAATGTGGGTGTTCAAATACATCTACGTAGATGTATTTTAGTCACATACACAACTCCAAACTGCCGTACACCCCTATGTATACAGTTATTGCCAAAAAAAAAAAAAAAACCAATCGTACACCCATATTTTAGTCACATACACAACTCCAAACTGCTACCTAACAAATTTAAATCTCCCCAACAGTTATAATGTTATCAAATTACTTCCCATCTCTTCCATAAAAAAGAAAATACTCCCCATCTCCATCCTCAAGTCCCTACTTTTTATACTAAGAGGAACAATAGTAATAGGTAATTACATGCTAGAGGAAGCCACTTAAAAAGGTATTTACTCATCATTTTCTTTCCATTCATGTCAGATAATTTAAGCTTTTATATTTTTCGAATCTCTGTCACCAAATTCTATTTAATACCATTGTTCTCTGTGGTGATTGATGAAATCTTGGGGAAATTGTCATTTGAAAATATTTTGATGACTAGACAGGAAATTGGAGAAGTGGATTTCAAAAAATTATGAGCAGTGTTCATTTCAATGGGCAGTTGTAGTATCTCTTTTCACTACAGGATGCATTACAAAGGCTGGAAATGGTATCGAATGGTCTTCATAGGATTCTTTTGCATTTGTCTCTAATATAGCACCCCGAATCACATAGGTGTTACTGATGTAATCTAAACTTGAGGAGCTGTATTTTCTTGCTAAAAAATAGGATGGGTAAATTTACTAAAGTTTTATTACTCATCTATCATTCAAGTTAGATATTATTTTAACCAATTAATCTTATATGCATTTCTCTTATAGGAGATGCAAATGCAATATTTTTTAAAGAAAGTATAGTTAAGCAATACCAAAAATTGTGAAAGCCTAAAGAAGTAATGAGATTTAACAAAGCAAACAATTAATATGTATGTTGAAAAACTTTGCTAATGATTTTTTATGGTGAGAAACACTATTTTTAGAGATGACTAGCCTTTGAGCACGCTTGCGAGGCTTTTCTATTTTTTGGGTAAAAGTTAATAATTTGCATAAATTATAATTTGGGATTAATATATTTTTCAATCACAAAAATACCTAAGGATGTGATGAAATATTATTTCACCTGCAAATGCATAATACTCATCACACTCCTAGATTTTTTTTGTGATTAAAAAATGTAATAATCCCAAATTATAATAGATGCAAATTATTAACTTTTTTGAGTAAAAAGTCAATAATTTGTATAAATTATAATTTTGGATTAATATATTTTTCAATCACAAAAAAAAACTAGGGGTGTGATGAAAAAATTATTTCACCACAAACACTTAACACTCATCACATTCCTAAGTTTTTTTTGTAATTGGAAAATGTAGTGATCCAAAATTATAATGGATGCTCTAAATTAAACCTTATCCAAAAAAAAGAAGAACCTCTAAGCACGCGCTTTATAATGGATGTTCTAAATTAACCCTTATCCAAAAAAAAGAAGAGCCTCTGAGCACGTGCGTGCTCAGAGGCTAATATATTTTATTTGAGAAGAAAAAAGTAATATAATTGATTTACTCCTTAGGTAAGAAATTTTTTGGATAAAATAATATCTAATTGAGAAGAAATTTCTTACAATTTTTAAAAATAATACTCCCAAGAAAAATGGTAAGAAATTTTTTTAAAGAAAATTTTAAAAGTACTATTGGTCCCAAGAGGGTTCAAATCTTGAATTCTCAAAAATGGATAAGTACAATTGGTGGTTGGTTGGCCTAGAAATTATCGTGCGTTCTCGAAGTATGAGAAACATACGTTACAAAGCAAACACACAATAAATAGCCTCACCATGCTTCAGTCTTCTTCACTCCTCAATTCTCATATAAACCCTTGTGATCAAAGAGTGAGTGAGCAATATAGATATCTGTAGGTAAAGTACTCCAATGGAGGAGAATAGAGAAATTCTCATATTCTCAAACAAGAAGAGAATCAAACAGCAGCATGGACAGAAAATTTTGTGCTCACAGCGAATCAGCGAATTACCAGATTTCCACATTATGACTCACCTTTAAAGTAAGCAATCTCTTTCTTCTTATCACAAACACAAACACATATCTTTATACGCACAAATGGTTTCAATATATATATGTGATGGGATATCATATGTACATGAATGTTGCTATAATTTTCTGATGTTATGTGCTTTCGAATTTTGGTTTCAGTTCCTAGAACATTCATGGATGCAGCCAGATGAGGTGGGATGGTATAACCAGTGGTATAGATCTTACCCTTTCTCTTTTGGTTCCATTATTCTAAAGCTTATGATATATTATTTTTTTTTTTTAAGTATTTTTTTTTCCATCTATGTAAATATATAATTCAATTTAATAAATTGATCTTATGGTACATCAATGATAAACCCTAGATTATTTTGGTATTTTTCGCTGTTTTGAATTATGCTCTGGCTTTTCGGGTGGTTGTATCCTTAGATCTGCACAGTAATATTTTTGATTTTTTAGATCGGTCGTGTATTTTATGCCGAATAAAATATTTTGACACGTTTTCAATGCCGATAAAGTTTTGTATTTTTTTTCTTTTATGTAATGTTGTTTAATTTCAGTTATTAAAGACTACAACTTTAGGAATTTCATGTGATTCGATGTACCTTTTGTTAATTTTTTTATTGTTTATTTGCTGAAAGTTAGTTAAAATACCGTTGTACCTAAAGAACATTGAGGCTATGAAAAACTTTCAGAGGCAAATAAGCTATTTTTTTTAATATAAAAAAATTGATGGCAAACAACATTTTTTTTCAATAATTCTTAAAATGTCTTACAAGACTTGCATCTGTTAAAGCAACATTTAAAAAAAAAAAAAAAAATCTGAATTATAATCTACTAGATGTCTAGATCTATCTAGACAGTACTTCATAATGTCTAATACTTCCTCATTAACTACTCAATAGTCTCAATTATCACATAAATTTTCCTTTACCTATATATGAAATATGAAAGTACCAAATATTCAGGATGTGCTTACATATATTTTCTTTTTCAGCTTTGTGTTGATTAAGAGATGCAATTAAGGAAACAACATGAGAGCATTGGTTAACATTGGCTTGAAGATAGGGTCAAAGAGCTTGAACTCTGCTTCTTGAAAGGAAAACAGTTCAGCATCTTTGATCAGAATGGTTGGTAGTGATGCTTGCACGTTCACATGCTTAAGATATCCCAAGAAGATGTCTAGTGCAGAAATAAAAGAAAACTACTGACCATCTATTTCTTCCAGTGGGCCATATGAAGCGGGTGAACAATATCGCCATCTTTTTGTTATTGTTGTTGTTGTTTTCTGTGGTGATTTATATCACTATCAGAGAATGCGTACAGTACGCTTAATTGCTATGGATTATACTAGCCTCAATCCATTGATTGTACATGTTAGTTGTCTCATACAAGTCAGATCAGTGATTTACCAGATGTCTGTTATTATTTTTCATTACAATGTGTAGTTTTACTATCTCTTTACTTATTATTATGAAATGAACAACACATTGTATTTAGAAAGTAAGATCATGAATGTCAAAGCCTGAATTTTATGGAATTTTTATTGCATGTGGAGAGTTGAAAAAATAGATCCTGCTTAATCACAACAACATTGATTTTACTTAAAACAAATTTTGGTAAGTTTGTTACAAGATTCATTCAGTAATAGAGTTGAATAGATTCATTTTTACTAAATTCTAATCTTAATTTAACTACTAATTGGAATTTTCTTTTAAACACTATTGTACTTGAATTACTTCGGTTTACTGTTGTTGTGAGGCTAATTGGACATTTGAAATCACTGATTCATGAAAATTTTGGTTGAGTCAAATAATTTTGATACTAGTCACTCATATTGTAACTTTCTATATCAAAGCATTTTTAAATTCAATCCTCATTTCATTCTGATAGTAAATATATGGGATTTTAGAGCTTCGGACAATGCTTTATTTCAATGAAAAATAGAAGAAGGTTTGGAGCTAGAAGGCTTTATTTATTAAAATCTTGTATGATATTTCAGGGACAAAAATAGAACCTAAAAGCTTTGGAAAATGCTTCATTTCCATATCATAACATTTTTCATTCCAGTAGAATGGGTTGAGATTATTTATACTACCTATTTGTAGTGCTGTTTCCCCCAAAAAACAAAAGCTATTTGTAGTGCTGGTCATTTTTTTTATACTACGTAATCAAAAGACCATGCAAAACTTAGAAAGAAGATAAAATAACAATTATTACCTGTCATTTCTAAAAGGACCCCAAGGGAAGGTTTTTGAAGTAGCATGTGTAGCAGGGAGAAGGATGCTTGAGAGGTTCTAGAAGTACTTTTGTGATATAAGGATCACTTGGTCCAAATATTTCACATATGGTCACACTGGTAGTGTGGTTTACACATTTTGTGGTACACTGGTTGAACCTAGTCATTGGATGTGGTTATGGTGGTTAACCTGCAACATTACATTGCATGTTGGCAGTTTTGAGCATAATCTTTCCAAGTTTCATGAAATTAATCAATTTTTCTTCTTCACTTTTTTGAATTTTCTATAATGACATTTCATAATGGTTTGGATATAGTTTTGGTAAAATGGCTGCTGTTGCCAAAGTTTCACAAAAGTCAGAGATTTTTTTCTCCCAATTTTTTGTTTGTTCTGTAATGCCGGCTATTTTTAATGCCATGATGGTTTTGATATAGTTTGGTAAAATGGCTGCTGGTCCCAATAATTTCTTGACACCAGGAGATTGTCTCGGTGAATAAACACATGCAGGTTTAGGGAACAACGTCATTGTTAAACTAGTGAACAATTTTGTACACGTGTATTCAGGAGAAAAAGTTCTTTTTTGCTTTGACCTCAAATGGAAGTCTCTCTCTCATAATTTGAATGTCGGGAATGCAATGATTGGCACTGTCAAATTAAATCTTATTCCTGGCAAAAAAGAAGGAATCTTATGGTACTTGTATTATTTATTATTGTTAACAACTAGTGTTCATTTATTGTTTCATGTATTTCAATAAAGCGTGAAGTGCACGTTAATTTAAACTATGCTGTGTAATTAGTAATCTACAATCATCTTTCTAGTGAAAATTGTGCCTTAACTTGAAGAACTGTATATTATTGCGTGCACCGAAAGCAGAACAAAGATATTGATTATATGGGACCTTGGTTTATTTTATCAGATTCAAGTGTATTTTTGCTTTTTTATGAAGAACATATTTGACTTGGTACAACAGTTATGGATAGTTCTCTTTAATGATGTTGCCTTTTGCATTATTATGACTGATTTGGACTATAATTATAAGTTTATAACCCATCATTACAATTGACATATAATCTTCCTATTTTAGCATACTATAACAACTGAAACTCATGCCGGCCTCTTTGTTTCTTTAATCTTTCGGGTATGCATAATGATGCTGACAGAAGATCAGGGGTAATTGATGCAGAAAGATCAGTAAGACAAGACCATATTGTTGTTCTGACGAAACATGGTAAAATCAGTTTCAAAGAGATCGTGTTTGCCTGAAAACATGTGATATGCATGGCTCTGGTGAGTTATCAATTTTGAGATTAATATAATTTCTCTTGCATGCATGTCCCAAGTACCCACTCCCCCCCCACTTCTTCTTTTTTGCACTTCTTATATATAGGGTTGGCTAGCATTAGAGTAATATATATTGGCAATACTTTGCAGTATCAGCTTCATTGTTGAATTGCACTTGCATGTTTTCCTGTAGAAACCTGAACATATCATGCTCTTTCTGTACTCTTCTTGCTGTCTTGTGTCTGTTACAAGTCAATTAAGCATACATCAATCTTGTACAGAACATGGCATACTACAATATCAGTGCTTGCTCTTGAGAATGAGTTCCAAAGTAGGATAATGCAATATTCTAGATTGGGCATCCTTCTTAATTTATTTAGCAGTCTAAATCCAAGATCATGTCAACTTTATTTGACTGAGTAATTGTGATTTTTATTTCTTATATTTTTTATTATATTCGCATCTCTTTATTGTTTGCATGGACTCTTTAAAGATTCACTAATTCAGTAAATATGAAAATTAATGTTGATATTCTATATAATAGGAAGATTGTCTTAAAACTATGTTTTCTAGTTTCTACGATGATTTTCCATAAAATAAGTTGGATATAGTAATTAGAGTGTTATTGGTGAGAGAGGCATTCATATAACTTCCAAATCCAACCTGATTTTGTGTTGGATTGTTGATTACTACTGATTTTATAATAAATCAAGTTTATGCTTGTCTTGAATAAGCCTTACGTGTACCACATGGAAGTATAACCCATTGATAGTCAGTTAGCTTTCTTGTCTTGTAATACAAAGCCAATAGTATCACCTAGTCCTATTTGGTTTGGGTTGTCTCCACAGAAAGTCTCCTAAACAGCTCTATGTTTTCTCTGTGAGCCAGTCTTTGTAATTTGGCAAAAGATAGCACATTGTGTGTGTCTGAGATTTAGGTTTTGTAAGAGTTTTGCACCACTCTTTCCTTTTCCTTATTTCTCTGTGAAACTTTCTATTCAACATCATCACCTATGGATGTAGGTCTAAAGTCAAACCATGTAAATCTTTGTGGTCCATATGTAATTGTTTATTCTACTTTTCTATTTCTTTTCCACATGACACGTCTAAAATTGATTGCACTCACAGAAATGGTATCAGAGCCTTCATTATCTCAAAACAATCCGCTCAAACAAAATATAAACAACATGCCATAGGATCTTATTCAATAGAGCTATGACCAAGTAAAGTTCATGACCAAGTAATAGTGCATTGCTATTATTATTTTGACTAGTTAGCTTCCTTATGAATATTTTGATTAAGTCGCAACGGATTATTTTGAGTGCCTGAAACCTTTTCCCCCCTGTTCTCTCCTTGTTTGATTTCCCATATCATGCAGGGTTGAGCCATGATTTTTGGCATAATAATACATAGAGAGCGCTGGTGGCAAAAGGTCACAGCTCACAGGCATTAAAAATCATGTGCATATTGCATAGCTACGGTAACCAACAGGACATTGCAGGACATAGAGGCAGGGGTCAGCCATGATTTGTGGAGCTATGTCAATCAATGTCTAGTTGGTTTGGAATATCAATCACACCATAGAAATGTATTAGGTCACTAAAAAGATTACTACAGCATCAAAGGAACCCCTGTTTTGATAAATGCTATGCACTTAACAAAAAAATGTTTAGATGAATGCTTTGCAAATGGCTATATTATCTTACAACTTGGTCCACTCAACCAACCAAATCAATGTGGCATATTGCCAAACCATAACAATTGGCCACATATATATATATATAGACACATATGGGAAGTATATAGGGTAAGATATCAAAGGAATTTAAGAAGGAAACTTTCTTCTTCTTTGGTGACCCTAACTTAAATCTCAGTCAAAGCATATAGTTATGTAAAACCCCCCCGCTTAATATTTGGTTCATTGTAAATCTCTTCCTTGTCCGGGATCTCATATACATTCCAGTACTCAAGTCGCAGATTCATTAAGCACTACGTATCTCTTCAAATATAAAGGTTTTCTTTGCATAGTTGAAAGGTCATAGCTGTGAGTGAGGGAAGCATGAAGAACGTGTCCTGTGAAATTTTGCAAAAAGTAGACCTTTATATCTTGCTTCTAGCTGAATATGCTATGAATAGATTCTAGTGAATGTGTCCCGTTCTGTTGAATTGTAAAGTGTTCTGCAGCCCAATGTTAGTGAGTTCTATAAGTCCCTTGTATATGCTCTGGTTACTATGTTGATTTTTTTAACTATTATGCCATGTGTTGATTGATCCACAGCAGACTTGCTTGCATGGAACGTAGTAGCTTTATTTTTTATCATGCAGAGGTATGATGTCTATTTTCATTCATCAAAGTGTTGGTAAGGACTTGGGATGCGTTTATAATTTTACAACCTTGGGAGTTCATTTCTTGATTTGTTCTAGTCATTGTTGAACTCATGCTCAGACCTTAATTCATCGTGGAATATGTTCTCAATATAATTTATACTATCAAAAATTGTGAAATATGTTTTTAATATCTATTTCTATGGATTGCATTACTATTTCTAAGAAAACTTTTATAGAAGTATGTTGCCAATTTCAGAAAGCCCATTCTACATTCTAAATCAAATGGACGTATTCAAGGCTATCCAACTTTAGTGAATATTGGTGTCTTCCTTGGTTAAATGATAGGTATACTTCTAACACTTACTGTCTTTCTCAGTCACAAGTCTACACTACATGTGTTCGGACCAACTTGGATGATAAGTTGATATGTGCCAATTTAGTCAAGAGTGTTTTATTTTTATTTTTTTGAGAGCATGTGTAAAATTACTTTAATTAAACAAATCCTGCATCCATAGTGAAAAGAAGGCAAGTTTATGGACTGAGTTTATTGAACAGAATGGGGAGAAAAAAGAGAATGTTTTCCCCTGAAGCTACAACTTTAATTTCTTTTAAAGAGGAAAAAAAGTAGATCCATGATCTTTATGTCTCTTGTATGTATAAAATGAGACCAGTACCCTCCATTATAGCTTTCTGTACTAAGCTTAAGTTTGATAATCTAAGAGTTCAGGTAGGTTTTTGCCTTTGTCATATAAAGTTCAATCAATCATATTTCCATAGATTTCAACTAGTGTTTTTGAATTTGGAAACTAAATAAATACCAAAAATTTCACTGTGGACGATATTGGAAACTTGAAAATTACCTTGTGTCAACTGTGGTGCCACATATTGTAAGATGCTACATATGAATGTTCAATCTACTGTTATTGATATTTAAAGAAATTTCCTGCTTTCAGTTTGCCACAAAACAATTTTATATCCCAATTCATTTATTTGTTAACCATGATTGATTATATAATTTTGAAGAGTGATAGAATTTAGGCCATGCTGAAGAATGAGGGCGACGAATGGTTTCGGAATCTATTTGTTTCACAGGCAGGCCATGAATATGAAAGCCAGAGATGGGACAGCCGGTGCAGTGCAGTGTACATGGAAGGTGAAAAGGATGTAATTTGTACTCGACAAATTGATTCCCTCAGGATATTGCAGTCTCTTTTTCAGCCACATCTAACTGTGGAATTCAGCTGGAATACCATGCATTACAACTGGTATAACTACATCATTTATTTCTTTTCCATTAAGGAATTCTTCACCTTATTTTTCAATAAGAAATTTTATGGTCCGTACAATATGTGATCATCCTTAAATGGCTGGTGGACCTAACAGTTTTGCAAGCGCTTGGGAAAGCCATGAGGCAACTCAAATAGCATTGCTATAAATACATTATTCCTCTGTGAGATATCCAGCATGAAATCAAGGGTTTCCTTTCATTTCCTTATTTTTCTTTTCATACCGAAGCCCTTGTAGGTGGCAGATGGAGACTCCAAGAAATGGTTTTAGAGAGAGGGAAAGAGTCATTAAAAATGTCTGTGTTCAAGAGGCTTTTGTATCACAATGGCTTCCCATGTTATCCAAACAGTGATGTACTAGACCTTAAACAAAAAAGCATGTGCACTATCTTCAGGTCTTACATCTATGGTTTACATATTTACTTTTGGCTTGATTCATAAATTGAACAGCGACGAACAGTAAGGTTATATGCGGCCATATGTGCCTCTTTTCAGCTGTATTAGTCATAAACATCTTGTTCTTCTGGTAGCAGAATCTATCACATCTTCCTAAATTTCCCTTAGGATAAAAGAATTGTTCCAGTATGCTGACAACTGCCAACATGTAGCCAAATTTAGCATTATACATAATCATAGCTTTTATTTGACTTTATTGAGTTAATTTCAGGGAATATGATCCATCGCGCTTGCTGCATGGAACACTTTTCCCCCATGTTTGCATGGCACATAGTGTCTCTTCAGCCAAGGGAGAGATTGGTGGTAGTGCTTGCAGAAAAAAGCAATGATCTCTCCAAATATCCTGCTGGAACATTATGTACCTGAATTTGTGGCTGGAACATCATGCACCTGCATATGAAGCCCCAAAAAAGATGCCCAGCAATTTTGTTATAAGCTTAGCCATGAGGAACTATCCTCTGTAAAGAAGTAAGGCTTCTATTTAAGTCTTCTAGACATTATAATTGACTAACTATCCTCTAGTCATCTTGCTATATTTTTCTTTGGGTCATTCATAGTCATACAGGAAGCATGATACACTGGTCAAGGTTTTTGAAGAGTGTATGGTACTTAGAGTTCATACTGCTCTATTTGTTTCGATGGAAAACATTGTGTAAAGATAGTTTTTCGTATTTTCCAGTGTTTGGTAACATTAGAATAAATTAGTCAAAGGAAAACTATTTTTAGTCAACATAAAAAGTGTGGCTTATTTTAAGAGATCGTTTTCCACTAATTTGTTTTGGAAAACAACTATATCTCATAACAAGCTAAATATGGAAAGTTATGAGATTGTTTTTCAACTCATTAAAGGTTGTTACCAAACATAAGGAATTGAGATAGTTTTATGGAAAATGTTTTTTGGAAAATGACTCATTTTCTAGAAAACATCATTGCTGAAACAAACAAAGTGTTATTCTGCTACAGGGACGGAACTATTCAAGGGCAGAGGGGGGCCATTGCCCCCCCCCCCCCCCCCCCCCCAACCTTTGAAAAAAAATATATTAGTATGTGTATTTACAAAAAGAATTTTAATTCTAGCTCTTAAATTTATATACTTGACCCCCTCCTCAAAAAATTTACAAATTGACCCAAGAAATCCAACAAATAGATAACAAGCAAAATCTATATATATAAAAAATGCACATACCTAGATAATAAGAAAAATCTCTAGACAAATCATAAATCTGATCTAAGCAAAAACAATAATAACAAATTAATTACAAATCTTAGCAAAAAAAAATCACAAAAACCCAATAACTTTTACCCAATTTCACCCTCTCTCTTGAGAGCTCTATGCCCCTCTCAAATGACTCCACCCTCATAGCCATAAAGACAACTCCTATGCCACATATTAATTGCTTCATCCACACATTAGTTAGACTTTGAAAAAATTAAGACGTGCCAATTGACTTGCAAAAAACTCTTGATTATAAAATCCTATTAATAAATTTTTTTCAAAAGAAAAAATACAAAAAATAATTAATAAATTAATGCTAATAATGCAATTTTGTGAACCTCTTCCAATTTTTTAAATTCTAAGAACAAAAAACTTTGGCCCCCCCTAAGTTTGAATCCTGGTTCCGTCCCTGTTCTGCTACATGGGCAATCCGTGGTAGATGAGGAGTAAGAATATTCTAAACTGCTCTTCAAAAAATGTTAAAGGCATACAAGGAAATTTTTTTAAAAAAATATTGTATTCAATTACAACCAAAACAATCCCATAAATTGAAATACCGCTTCCAATATTCAAATCTACTTTCAAATCTTTTAGTTCACCTCCTACATCATTAATCTCGACTAAATTTTGATTTCATCATATATTTTTGTCATGATTTTCACTAAATTTCCTAACAATATCCTACTTTTTTTTTGTTTAAAATATGATGTAAGGAGCTCTAAAAGAAGAAAAAATAATTGTGGGAAGATGTGGTCACAGATATGAATTTGAAACTTTTATCTTAGAATGAAAAGACTAGATGACAGGTCGAAAAGATTGAGAGTGAGGAACTTGCTCAAATAGTAGAAGACAAATTTGGTGTGTTTCCAAGAAACCAAATTGGTAGACATGGCAAAACGGGTCAGAATTTTCTGACCTGACCCGACCCGACTCGAAAAATACCCAACCCGAACCCGATTTTTTTGACCCGAAGCAAAAACGGGTTGACCCGTGATCCGACCTGTGTTTTTTGTGGGTCAACCTGACCGCGACCCGACTCGAACCCGAACCCTTTTTTTAAAACTTTTTTTTTTGGTAAAAAAATAGTAAAACTAAGACAATATTGGTTTAATTGTTTATTGTGAACTTTAAGGAAACAATTGATATATTTACATAACTACATGCAAATTAATTAAAAGATAAATGGTTGAACATTCTGTAATGAGTAAATATTTTTAGATGTCAAATAGCAAAGTACATGCCAAGATAATCTGGTTACAGTAGAGTTAAAAACATAGATTTAAAATTGTAGATATGTGAGAAACATTCACAAGTATGAAAATAATGAAGCTAAAGTATCAAATTAGCATAAATTATGAATACTTAGACCTATTTTTTAATAATTTATGTCCAAAATAAATGGCTTTTCAAAATAAATTATGATATTTCCTAGAGTGTGTGTTGCTTAACAATAATATGATATTCATAAAAGAGACCATGTATAAATAAGTAAGCAATCAAATTTTAAAGTATATCTCAAATTGAAATAGAGTGTCAACCATAACTGATAATAGATTATAAAATTAATTTTCAAGATTGTAATTTCTTATATGTTTTTATTCTTTATCAAATGAGTTATCCAATAAGTCATTTATAATTTTGTTTTATATTTTGGAATGTTGATATTGTGTAGAAATAAAACTTGTGTATTTTTTTTACTTATCTTTGTGTTATTTTGTTTTAGATAGTAATGTTAGGATTTGTATAATTTTAAAATTATTGAATAAGTATTAATAAATTTAACTGAGTTCATTCTTGATATAAATGGTGAATTCAAAATAATGCATTTTACATCAAGTAATTTGTTGCATAACTTTTCAAATGGTAGATACATATTGTTTTCTTTATAAAAATTAAAAAAAAAAAAATTCACGTGAAAATACGGGTCAACCCAACCCACAACCCGATTGACCCGACCCGACCCGCCCGTTTTGTCATGTCTACAAATTGGAAAACATAACCAAATTAGGTTTTATTGTGCTACCGTATTAATCAATTAATTCACACAAGAAATTTGGGGAAATAATTTTTGCTTATAAACTAAGGAACTTTTATGTAATGAAGCAATGCTTCAAGATAAGTCTTTTGGACACTTAATGTACGGCACATAATAATTGTACCTAAGTTTTATTTTATTCTCATTACTACTTTATGATTACTTTTCAACTAATGAGAATTAAGCTTTGATATTTATAGAATAAAGTTCCCAATTTTTTGTGTGAAAATAACAATTTTTCCCTTGGAAGTTCAATTCATCTTGAATTTTGTGTTTGGTCAAGTTTTGAATTATGCCATGTTGTAAAATGGGGGGTTTTTTTTTCTTAACCCTAGACTTGTGAAATGATGATTTTGCCCTACCTTATGATTTTCAATCAAAAAAATTAATTTTCACTATTAGATAAGAAAAAATTTTCAAGAATATATCCATCAACCTCAATGTAACAAATACTATAAAATGATGGAAGATTACAACATATTTAACGGTAAATATATTGTTAACTCAGGTAGACTTACTAACGTGACCATATAACTCCAAAACCAAGGACTACTCTATCATAGACTTTGTTCTAACGTGAACACCTACTCACACCTTTTAGAATCCTCTTGAAGCTTCTTTGTTTACTCATTAACAATTTCAACTTGATCATAAAATCTTGAATAATTCCTTAATTACTAGGTGATGCTTTTGTGAGAACTTGATTAACCCTCACCTTAGTTGTGCAATACGCAATTTTCCAAAGTTTGAAATCACATCATCTAAGTCTTTTTTATACCTTAACTTGGAATCCACAAAACCCTAAAGAGTTGTGTCGATTGATTAGGCTGTTTCAAGATTATAATTGGATTATTATCTCAACAGATCAATTTAGTAAGTTATGTGTCGAAATCTCAATCAATATACCAAATGTAGAGATTCCAACAATTATGAAACCTCTCATGCAGTCATAGGTACACGTCTTGAACTTCAAATAAACTTACAGGACAAAAGTGACACAAGTTTGCTCACAGTTTGCCGGGATTTTTTAGAAAATAACTACAAAACCCAAACAATATTATTAGTTAGGCAACGTTTTAAACATATTGCATTTCTAACAATTCGACTTCAGAGGAGTCGATTTTACTGTTCATATCTATTTTTTGTTGGGTGCGTAGATAAAGAAATCGAGTCCTTTGTAATCATTTTTTACACATATAAATCGACTTCACTGGAGTCGTTTTCAATACAAAGAAAACGACTCCAGTGGAGTCGTTTTCTTTGTATTGAAAACGACTCTAGTGAAGTCGATTTGCCCAAAAACACAGCACCACCAAGGACTCCACACAGCAACACCGAAGAGCACGAACCCAGCAAACGAAGAACCCAGCAAACGAACCCAGCAACACCGACGAGCACGAACGCAGGCGCCGACGAACCCAGGCGCCAGCAACACCGACGAGCAAACGAACGCAGGCGCCGACGAACCCAGGCGCCGATTTCACCAAACCCCGACGAACCCAGGCTCCGATTTCACCAAACCCCGACGAACCCAGCAACACCGACGGCGAAGCACGAAGAACAAAGAACGAACCCAGCAAACGAAGAACAAACTCCAGGCGCCGATTCTGACCAAACCCCGTCGATTCTGACCATTCACGAAGAACACGCTCGGGTACGACTCCGTTTTGGATTTGATTTCTTCTGGGGTTCTTCTGGTTGTGAGGAATCTTCGTGAATGGATTTCTTTGAATTTGTATACAGAGAAATCGACTTCGGTGAAGTCGGTTCCTACACATGGAAATAGACTTCACTGAAGTCGATTTCTTTGTACAGAAATCGACTCCAGCGAAGTCGGTTTCTGTGTATAAAAATTGAGTCCAAAGGACTCGATTTCTTTATCTACGTGGCGCAAAAAATAGGCGATATGAACAGTAAAATCGACTCCTCTGAAGTCGAATTGTTAGAAATGCAATATGTTTGAAACGTTGCTTAACTAATAATATTGTTTGGGTTTTGTAGTTGTTTTCTAAAAAATCCCCAGTTTGCCAACCTAATACTATAAACCTAAAATTTACCTTTTACAAAAAAACAATGTTCATGTATCATTTAAAATTTTAATTCACGTAACATACATAAAAAATGCTTAATGCAGTTTTATAATATGTTTTGATTATATGTAAAAAAAATACTTAATGTCGTTTTACAATATGCTTTGATTATGTCAAGTATCCAGCAGCACATTTAGAGGTAAGACAATTTTTTTTTTTTTTTTTTTTGAGTATTGATTCTTTAAAAAAAAGAGTTGAGATAATTTTTATTTTTTTAAGGGGTAAGATTAGCATAATATTGGTCCAAAGAGGGTTCAAATTTTCTTCTTGTACTATCGAACCCTCAAAAAGATAGTACAATTGGGGGTTGGCCTAGAAATTATCGTATTTTCTCGAAGTATGAGAAGTATACGTTACAAACCAAACACGCTATAAAATAGCCTCACCACGCTTCACTCTTCTTCACTTCTCAACTCTCATAGAAACCATTGTGATCACAGAGAGAGTATCTGTAGGTAAAGTACTCCAATGGAGGAGAATAGAGAAATTCTCATATTCTCAAACAAGAAGAGAATCAAACAGCAGCATGAACATAAAAGTTTGTGCTCACAGCGAATCAGCGAATTACCAGATTTCCACATTATGGCTCATCTTCAAAGTAAGTAATCTCTTTCTTCCTAGCTATCACAAACACGTATCTTTATGCGCACAAATGGTTTCATATATGTTGCGATAATTTTCTGATGTTACGTGTTTTTGAACTTTGGTTTCAGTTCCTATAACATTCGTGGATGCAGCCAGATGAGGCGGGATTGTATAACCAGTGGTATAGATCTATCGTACCCTTTCTCTTTTGGTTCCATTATTCTAAAGCTTGTGATATATTAATTTCTGGAAAAAACGTTTTTTTTTTTTTTCCTTCTATGTAAATCTATAAATCAATTTAATAAATCCATCTTGTGTTACATAAACCCTAGATTATTTTGATATTTTTCAATGTTTTGAATTATGCTTTGGCTTTCCAGGTGGTTGTTACCTTAGATCTGCACATAATTAGCATATATATAATTAATATGAAAAACCAACTACAATTTCCAAATCTACTATTTTTTTTATTATTCTAGATCGGTAGTGTATTTTATGCCAAATAAAATCTTTTGACACGTTTTCATTGCCGATAAAGTTTTGGAATTTTTTTTCTTTTACTTAATGTTGCTTAATTTCAGTGACTAAAGACTGCAACTTTAGGAATTATGTGTGATTCGACGTATCTTTTGTTAATTTTTTATTGTTTATTTGCTGAAAGTTAGTTAAAATACCGTTGCACACCTAAAGAACATTGAGGCTATAAAAAATTTTGATAGGCAAATAAGCTATTTTTTTTTTATATATATAAAAATGATGGCAAACAACATAATTTTCACAAAATTCTACTAGATCTGTTAAAGCAACATTTAAAAAAAAAAATCTTAATTATAATCTACTAGATCTATCTAGATAGTACTTCATAATGTCTACTACATCCTCATTAACAACTCAATAGTCTCAACTATCACATAAATTTTCCTTTACCTATATGAAATATGAAAGTATGATATATTCAGGATGTGCTTACATATTTTTTCTTTATCAGCTTTGTGTTGATTACGAGATGCAATTAAGGAATCGACATGAAAGCATTGGTTAACTTTGGCTTGAGCATAGCGTCAAAGAGCTTGAACTCTGCTTCTCGAAAGAAAAACAGTTCAGCATCTTTGATCAGAATGGTTGGTAGTGATGCTTGCTTTTAGCTTGACCACTGCTTGCTCGTTCACATGCTCAAGATATCCCAAGAAGATTCCTAGTGCCTGTCAGACACAAGGAAAATTACTGACCATCTATTTCTTCCAGTGAGCTACACGAAGCCGGTGAACAATGTCACTATCTATTTGTTCTTGCAGTTGTTTTTGTGTTTGTGTGGCGAACAATATCACTGTCAGATAATGCGTACAGTACGCTTAATTACTATGGATTATACTAGCCTCAAACCATTGATTGTACATGTTAGTTGTCTCATACAAGTCAGATCAGTGATCTACCAGATGTCTGTTAATATTTTTCATTACAATGTAATCTCTTTACTTATTATTATGAAATGAAACACATTGTATTTAGAAAGTAAGATCATGAATGTCAAAAGATGAATTTTATGGAATTGTTATTGCATGTGGAGAGTTGAAAAAATAGATCCTGCTTAATCACAACAACATTGATTTTACTTGCAACAAATTTTGGTAAGTTTGTTACAATATTCGTTCAGTCATAGAGTTGAATAGATACATTTTTACTAAATTCTAATCTTAATCTAACTACTAATTGGTAGTTTCGTTTTAAACCCTATCATGCTTGAATTACTTCGGTTTCCTGTTGTTGTGAGGCTAATTGGACATTTGAAGTCACTGAACATGAAACATTTGGCTGAGGCAAATAATTTTGATACCAGTCACTCAGATTGTAACTTTCTATATATCAGAGCATTTTCAAATTCAATAAGCATTTTCTGATAGTAAATAGGATTTTAGAGCTTTGGACACTGCTTTATTTCAATGAAAAATAGAAGTAGGTTTGGAGCTTGACTGCTAGAAGGCTTTATTTATCATAATCTTGTATGATATTTCAGGGACAAAAAAAATAGAACTCTAAAGCTTTGGAAAATGCTTCATTTCCATATCATAACATTTTTTCACTCCAGTAGAATGGGTAGAGTTTTATTTATACTAGCTATTTGTAGTGCTGGTTATTTTTTTTCCTTGCTATGTAATCAAAGGTCCTTGCAAAATTTAGAAAGAAGATAAAAATAACAATTATTGCTAGTCATTTTTAAAAGACCCCAAGGGAAGGTTTTTAAAGTAGCTCTTGTAGCAGGGAGAAGGGTGCTTGGGAGGTTCTAGAAGTACTTTTGTGATACAAGGATCACTTGGTCCAAATATTTCACATATGGTCACACTCTGGTTTACACATCTTGTGGTACACTGGTTGAACCTAGTCATTCGATGTGGTTATGGTGACCTGCAACTTCACATGCAGTTTTGAGCATAATCTTTCCAAGTTTCACCACGAATGTAATCAATTTTTCTTCTTCAATTTTTCGAATTTTCTATAATGACATGTCTTATTAGCTGCTGGTGCCAAACTTTCACAAAAGTATGAGATTTTTTTCTCCCAACTTTTCGTATGTTGTATAATGCGGGCTATTTTTCATGCCATAATGGTTTTAATATAGTTTGGTAAAATGGCTGCTGGTGCCAACAATTGCTTGACACCAAGAGATAGTCGCGGTGAATAAACACGTGTATTATGGAGATAATGTTCTGTTTTGCTTTGATCTCAAATGGAAGTTTTAATTTATTTGATTAGTTAATGAAAATTTCTCTCTCTCTCTCTCATTATTTGAATGTGTGGAACGCAATGATTGGCACTATCAAATTAATCTTATTCTTGGCAAAAGAGAAGGAATTTTATGGTACTTGTCTTATGTATTATCGTGAACACCTAGTGTTCATTTTATTGTTTCATGCATTTCTATAAAGCATGAAGTCCACATTAAATTAAACTATGCTGTGTAATTTAGTGTACAGTCATCTTCCTAGTGAAAATTGTGCCTTAACTTGATGAACAGTATATTATTGCATGCACCAAAAGCTGAACAAAGATATTGATTATATGGAACCTTGGTTTATTTTATCAGATTCAAATGTATTTTTGCTCTTTTTTGAAGAACATATTTGACTTGGTACAACAGTTATGGATAGTTCTCTGTTATGATGTTGCCTTTTGCGTTATCGTGACTGATTTGGACTATAATTATCACCCATCATTACAAATGACATATAATCTTCCTATTTTAACGTACTACAACAACTGAAACTCATGCCGCCTCTTTGTTTCTTTAATCTTTCGGGTGTGCATAATGATGCTGACAGGGGATCAGGATTCAGGGGGTATTGACACAGGGAGATCAGTAAGACAAGACCATATTGTTGTTCTGACGACAGATGGTAAAATCAGTTTCAAAGAGATCGTTTTTGCCTGAAAACATGTGATATGCATGACTCTGGTGAGTTATCAATTTTGAGATTAATACAATTTGTCTTGGATGCATGCCTCAAGTAACCTACCCCCTTTTTTCGCACTTCTTATATACAGGATTGGCTAGCATTGGAGTAACATATATTGGCAATACTTTGCAGTATCAGCTTCATTGTTGAATTGCACTCGATTTCTTCATGTTTTCCAGTAGAAACATGAACATATTGTGCCCTTTCTGTACTCTTCTTGGTGTCTTGGGTCTGTTATAAGTCAATTAAGCATAAATCAATCTTGTACACTACATGGCATACTACAATATTAGTGCTTGCTCTTGTGAATTACTTTCAAAGTAGTATAATGCCATATTCAAGATTGGGCATTATTCTTAATTTCTTAGCAGTTTAAATCCAAGATTATGTCAACTTTATCTGACTGAGTAATGGAGATTTTTATTTCTTATATTTTGGATTATATTCACATCTCTTTATTGTTTGCATGGACTCTTTTGGTGAGTTATTGTGTAATCTGCAATTTTGCAACTTAGCGAGTGAGTTTTTATATATTCAATTATCATTGGAGTCAGAATACCTAATATAATATTTTCTGTTAGGGAAAAAAAAAGAAAAACTTCTGCAATGATTCTTGTGGGAAAACCTATTCCTTTAGGTAATCAGAAAAATGGTTAGAGTAAAGAGGGTATAAATTCCTAATTTTGTTTTTTGTGCAAGAATTTCTATCAATGTTGTAGCTGGAACTTGTAACAAATTCAAATCAAGAATAATTATACCTTTGATCTGGATCATTCCATGGATAGTTCCTCCGATCATAGACATGTTTTGGAATGTTAAGAGAGGACAAGCCCCTAGGAAGTACTAATCTCATGTGTATCGCATTGCTGTTGTTTATACCAGAATTTTATTCTAACTGTCGCTAGTTTTTTTAAATAAAGCTTGTGCATAAAACTGACCAAAGGAGTTCATTTTCCCAATGAGACAAAGCAGAAAGATTAAGTCACATCTGGCTCTGAAAGTGGAGTAATTTTAAATTTTAACTTGTCATACTTTTGGATTATGAAAGTAATTCTTGTAATTGGTTTATTTATCAAAAATGAAAAACAGAATATCTTGTAATTGGTGTCAGTTAGGAATGCTGGGCAAGCCAAAGTAAGGTTGGAGAGAGAGAGAGAAAGAGATTTTGGATTTAAGTGTCTTCGAATTGAGGTATGTTCAGCAATTGCTTCAATATAGTCACCTATTTCATTCTCCAGTTAACTTCTCGTAAAATCAGCTATTTTTGCTTATACACTTGTTAATCTCCCCAAAGTAGTTTTCAATCTTACTAAAACCTTTGTAAGCGAGCAACATTCATAATTAAATTAATAAAAAAAAAATGTATGGAAAAAATTGTAAAACAAATACACGTGTGAAAGTCTTGGCACACATTTACAGCAAAGAAGTTGACAAAAGTGAAAGAATGATTTATTAGATATGTTATATGCCATTAATAATAATAATTTCAAATTCTTATATTCACAATTTCAATATAACAAATCAACATAATCATTGGTGGCAACTGTTTGTAGCTGTAGCAGGATTTAAAGATTCACTAATTCAGTAAATATGAAAATTAATGTTGATATTCTATATATTAGAAAGATTGTCTTTTTTTTTTTTGATAAGTAAGAGAAGAATATTATTAAAAAAAGAAAAGCAAGAAAAACAACAAGGAGTTCACGGTAGTGAACAAAAGAAAAATAGAAACAAAAATACAGAAGTAGCCCCTAATCTATTCTAATAGACGAAAGAAAATCCATAAGGGTAGAACAATCCAATAGACCCCAACATCGAGACCAATCAAAGAGGGTCCGCTGGCAAAACTCTAATAATTGAACCACAGTTTTCCCCTCATCCTCAAAAGACCGCCGATTCTGTTCGGTCCAAATAGTCCACATTAAACAACCTGGAACCAGATTCCAAATATCAGAACTATGCTTCCCAAGCCAATGATACCAACAAAATAATAAGTCCACAACTGAACTTGGCATAACCCAATCGATCCCAAACAACCAAATCATATACATCCACAACAAATGAGCTATCGAACAAGAGAGTAACAGGTGGTCCACCGATTCCGCATTACAACAACACATACAACAACGATTCGCCAAAGGGCAACCATGAAGCATAAGGTTATCCTAGGTAAGAATCTGACTATGAGCTACTGACCACATAAAAAAAGCCACCCTTTTAGGAACTTAAACTTTCCAAATGCCCTTCCAAGGGAAAGTGGAAGGAGCTGCATTTCGAATCTTATGATAAAAAGACCGAGTCTCAAACTTCCCACTTCCGTTAAGATTCCAACGAAGCTTATCACACCCTCCACCCTTAGGAATTCGGGTTTGGATGAAATGAAGGAGGGAGTAGGAAGCCGCTAACTCCCAATCATTAAATTCCCTATAAAATCGTAAACTCCACACTCTGACATTATCTCCCACTGAAGGGCTTAACACATCAGAAATGCAATCCTCCTTATTGGCTGAACACAAAAATAATTGAGGATAAAGAATTTTAAGAGGAACATCCCCAGTCCACTTATCATGCCAAAAAAGAATACGAGAACCATCCCCCACCACAACATCCTAGTAATAGGGCATTGCAATCCTCCTTAAAACTGTGTTTTCTAGTTTCTACCATGATTTTCCATGAAATATGTTGGATATATAGTAACTAGAGTGTTATTAGTGAGAGAGTCATACATGTAACTTCTAAATCAAACCTGATTGCCTTTTTTTTTTTTACCTATGATTTTGTGATTGGATTGTTGATGACTACTGATTTTATAATAAATCAAGTTTATGCAAGGCTTGAATAAGCCTTACGTGTACCACATGGAAGTATTACCCATTGATAGTCTGTTAGCTCTCGTCTTGTAATACAAAGCCAATAGTATCACCTAGTCCTATTTGGTTTTAGTTGTCTCCACAGAAAGTCTCATAACCAGCTCTATGTTTTCTCTGTGAGTCTTTGTAATTTGGCAAAAGATAACACATTGAGTGTGTTTGCAGTTTAGGTTTTGTCAGAGTTTTGCACCAGTCTTTCCTTTTCCTTATTTCCTGAGTGAAACTTTCTATTCAACACCGTCACCTGTGGATTTAGGTCTAGAGTCGAACCATGTAAATCTTTGTGGTCCATATGCAATCGTTTATTCTATTTTTCTATTTCTATTCCACATAACACCTCTATAATTGATTACACTCACAAAAATGGTATCAGAGCCTTCATTATCTTAAATCAATCTGCCCAAACAAAATATAAACATGCCATAGGTTCTTATTCAATAGAGCTATGACCAAGTAAAGTTCATGTCCTAGTAATAGGGCATTGCTATTATTATTTGGATAATTAGCTTCTTCATGAATATTTTGACTTAAGTTGCAACAGATTATTTTGAGTGCCTGTGACCTTCCTGTCAGCCATGATTTCTGGAGCTATGCCCTTCAATGTCTAGTTGGTTTGGAATATCAATCACACCATAGAAATGTATTTGAGCACTAATATGATGACTACAGCATCAAAGGAACCCATGTTTTGATAAATGCTATGCACCTATCAAAAAAATGTTTTGATGAATGCTTTGCAATTGGCCATATTATCTTCTAACTCGGCCCACTTAACTAACTAAATCAATGCATATTGCTAAACCGTAGCATATGGGCATATACATATAGACATATATGGGAAGTATATAGAGTAAGATATCAAAGGAATTTAAGAAGGAAACTTATGAAGATCCACTGTCAACTTTCTAAGTGTTCAGCAGCCCATTAGTGGGTTCTATAAGTCATCTGTATTATGTCATGTGTTGATAGATCCACTGTCAACTTGCTTGCATGGAAGGTAGTAGCTCTATTTTTTTTTCATGCAGAGGTACGGTGTCTATTTTCATTCATCAAAGTGTTGGAAAGGACTTGGGATGTGTTTATAATTTTTCAACCTTGGGACTGGATTTCTTGATTTGTTCTAGACTTTATTGAACACATGCTCAAACCTGAATTCATCATTGAATATGTTCTTAATATTATTTATACTATAAAAAATTGTGGAATATGTTCTTAATATCTATTCCTATTGATTGCTTTACTATTTCTAAGAAAACTGTTATAGAAGTATGTTGCCAATTTCAGCTAGTCCATTCTACATTCTGAACCAAATTGACATATTCAAGGCTATCCAACTTCAGTGAGTATGGGTGTCTTCCCTGGTTAAATGATAGGTATACTTCTACCACTTATTGTCCTCAGTCACAAGTCTACACTACATGTGTTCAGACCAACTTGGATCATAAGTTGATATGTGCCAATTTAGTTGAGTGTTTTTTTTTTTTTTTTTTTGAGAGCATGTATAAAATAACTTTGATTACACAAATCCTGCATCAATTGTGAAAAGAAAGCAAGTCTATGGACAGAGTTTAGTTGAACAGAAGGGGAAGAAAAAAGAGAATGTTTCGCCCTAAAGATACAACTTTAAATTCTTGTATAGAGGAAAAAAAAGTAGACCCATGATCTTTATGTCTCTTGTATATATAAAATGAGACCAATACCCACCATTCTAGCTTTTTGTACTAAGCTTAAGGTTGATAATTTAAGAGGTCAAGTAGGTTTTTGCCTTTGTCATATAAAGTTCAATCGATCATATTTCCATAGATTTCAAATAGTGTTTTTGAATTTGGAAACTTATAAATACTAAAAATTTCACTGTGGACGATATTGGAAACTTGAAAATTACCTTGTGTCAACTGTGGTGCCACATATAGTAAGATGCTACGTACGAGTGTTTAATCTACTGTTATTAATATTTAAGGAAATTTCCTGCTTTCAATTTCTCACAAAACAAATTTTTTCCCAATTCATTTATATCTTAACCATGATTGGTTATATAATTTTGTGGAGTGATAGAATTAGGCCATGCTGAAAAATGTGGGTGACGAATAGTCTTTTGGAATCTATTTGTTTCAATGGCAGGCCATGAACATAAAACTTGCTAGTGATTGTACTGCCGGTGCAGTGCAGTGTACATGGAAGACGAACAGGGTATAATCTGTACTTGACAAATTTGTGCCCACAGGATATTGCAATCTCTTTTTAAGCCACATCTATATGTGGAATTATGCTGGAATACCATACATTAAAACTGGTGTGACTGCATTATTTCTTTCTTTTCCATTAAGGAATTCTTCACCTTATTTTTCAATAAGAAAGTTTATGTTCCTTACAATATGTGATCATCCTTAATGGCAGGTGGACCTAACAAATTCATGCGCTTGGGGAAAGCCATGAGACAATTCACATAGCATTGCTGGAAAAAAAAAACATTATTCCTCTGTGAGATATCCAGCATGAAATTAATGGTATCCTTTCAATTCCTTGTTTTTCTTATTTCTTACAGAAGCCGCTGTGGGTGACAGATGGAGACTCCTAGAAATATTTCTAGAGAGAGAGAGAGAGAAAGAATCATTCATAATGTCTGTGTTCAAGGGGCTTTTGTATCACAATTCCTTCCCATCACATCCAAACAGTGGTTTACTAGACCTTAAACAAACAAAGGCCAAACAGGCATGTGCACTTTCTTCAGATCTTACATCTATGCTTTACATATGTACTTTTGCACCTTTTAAAAAAAAAATAATGATAATAATTTATCCAGCCTATAGGCTATAGAACTGGAGGGAGCTTCACTCTATATAGGTGGGATTCAATCAGGAGTCCCACATTTAATCACAAAAGACTTTACTAGTTGATTTAGCTGACATTCATTATTTTTACACATTCAATGTTGCTTGCTGTCTTTCAAGATTTTTGTCTCTCAGTCTGTTTTTTAACTTCCGTACATTTGATATAGCTTAATTGGGTAAGATAAAAATAATCTGAGTTTGACTAAGATGTACCTAGGAAAAAGCGGGACATTAAAAAGCTGTACATATAGAACTTGATACCAAAAAAAAAAACTGTACATTCAAAAATAAGTTGGCTTGATTCATAAATTAAACAATGACAAACAGTAAGGCTATATGTGGCCCATATGTGCCTCTTTTTAGTTGTATAATTCCTAAACAGCTTGTGCCTTTGATGGCAGAATCTATCCCATCTTTCTAAATTTCCAATAGGACAAATGAATTGTTCTAGTATGCTGAGTGCTGACGATTGTCAACTTTCAGCTAAATTTGACATTATACATAATCGTAGCTTTCATTTGACTTTATTGAGTTAATTTCAGGTAATATGAACCATTGCGCCTGCAACTTAAAACACTTTTCCCCCAAGTTTGCATGGCACATAGTCTCTTCAGCCAAGGGAGAGGATGGTGGTAGTGCTTGCAGAAAAAAGTAACGATCTCCAAATACCCGGCTGGAACATCATGTACCCGCATACGAAGACACAAAGAAGATGCTCAGCAAGTTTGTTATAAGCTTAGCCTTGAGGAACATCTCTGTAATGAGGTAAGCCTTCTATTTAAGTCTTCCAGACATTATAATTGACTAATTATCCTTCAGTCATCTTACTAGTATTTTTCTTTGGGTCATTCATAGTCATACAGAAAGCATGATACAGTGGTCAAAGTTTCTGAAGAATGTATGGTTTTTAGAGTTCATACTTATTTTGCTACATTGTATGCACCAAAACGATGAGCCGGAATCAGTGATTTACTAGTTTTTTTTTTTTTTTTTTTAACAATATCATAAATGTATTGTGTATTCTTTTATTTTACGACAAATGAATCTCATAGTTTGTAATTGGGTCCGTTTGGATACAACTTATTGTTGCTGAAAACTGATTGTTGTTGAAAACACTGTAGCAAAATAATTTTTAAATGTGTAAATAGTACCGTGGGACTCATTTTTTTTTTTTTTTTGAATAAAGTGGCTGTGGGTCTCATGAACAGTGCATAAACAGTACCAAAACAGTGCATAAACAGTGTTTTTTGTCTCATGAACAATAACTTTTGTCCCTAAAACGCGTGAAAGCAAAAAAAAGAAAAAAAAAGAAAAGAAAAAGGGGAAAACGTGCCGCAGGATTCAGTGGAATGAAGTGCTATCCAAACCCTCACATTGTGTATTTATTATCACTGTTGACCCTGCTATTGCGTTTTTGAATCTATGAGGGGAAAAAAAAATTTATCAGTTTCATTATTTCAAACAAATGGCAAATCACTATGCACACTGTGATGCAGGGCTTGTGTTGGCAGCCCATTCTGAAGTTCCTTAGTTCTGCTTTTCAGCATCATAATCCAATTGAAACCATAGCATCTCGATCGATCTACTATGTGTAGAGATTTCATAATGTTCTAAACTACTCTTCAAAAAATCTTATAGGAATATAAGGAAATTTTTTAAAATATTGTATTAGAAATCAATTACATCAAAAACAATTCCAAAAAATTCAAATACTGCGTCCAAAATTCAAATCCACTTTCAAATCTTTCAATTCACCTTGTACATCATGAATCCCGACTTAAATTTTTTATTTCTCTGTATATTTTAGTCACGATTACACTAATTAGAATGGATTCTTCTTTCTTTCTTTTTTTTTTAAATTCACATTTCTTTAATAGTTTTCCTTTACAATATCTCTACTTTGTTTGTTTGTTTAAACTATATGATGTAAGGAGCTTTAAAAGAAGGGGGAAAAAATAGTGGGAACGTCAGGTCAAAGTTATGAATTTGAAGCTTTTATCTTGAAATGGAAGGAGACTAGATGACAGGTTGAAAAGATTGAGAGTGAGGAACTTGTTCAAATAGTAGAAGGAAATTGGAAAACATAACCAAATTAGGTTTTATTGTGCTGTCATATTAATTAATTAATTCACACAGTGAATTTAGAAAAATAATCTTTGCGTATAAACTTAGGAACTTCTTTGTAATGAAGCAGTGCTTTAGTTTAAGTCTTCTAAACATTTAATGTATGGCACATCGGTATTGTATCTAAATTTTATTTTATGCTCAATACTACTTTATGAGTATTTTTCAACAATGAGAATTAAGCATTGATATTTATAGAATAAAGTTTCCAAATTTTATGCTAAAAATAACAATTTTGTGCTTGAAAGTTCAATTCAACTTTAACTCTGTGTTATGTCAAGTCTCACAAAAGCATGATCAAGGTTTTAAGATTATTCAAGATTTGATGATTAAAAAATGTCATTTCACAAGTCTAGGATTAAAAAAGTCATATTACAAAAAAAGAAAAAAGGAAAAGTAATATGACTTTTTAATCCTAGACTTGTGAAATGACTTTTTTAAATCATCAAATCTTGAATAATCTTAAAACATTGATCATGCTTTTGTGAGAACTTGGTTAAATCACACCTTAAGTGTGCAATACACAACTCTCAAAATTCTCAAATCACATCCTCTCGGTCTCTTTTTATGCATTAACTTGGAATTTGAGAAACATTAGAAGTTTTGAAGACTAAATCAGGATTTTGACTGCGTGATTCTTGATGGATCAACTATAGCAAATTACGTGTCTAGATCTCAATCGATCTACTACGTCTCAAGATTTCATAACTTGTAAACTCTTGTGCAATCATGGGCACATGTCTTGCACTTCAAATAAACTTACAAGGTACAAGTTTGCCAACCTAATATTATGAACCTAACATTTACCTTTTACAAAATACAAAGATTACATATCATTTTAAATTTAGTATCATTTAAAATCTTAAATTACGTGATATATGTATAAAAGGTAATGTAATTATTTTTGTTAATCATACATCTAAAAGATAAGATATATATTTAAATGGATTTTACACCCTAACATTTCAGAATTTAAATTTTACCTCCTAAAGTTTGGAGGTATTTGGATTTTACCCCCGAATTCTGTAACTTCAAAGTATAAAATTCAAACACTCCTAAACTTTAGGGAGTAAATTCCAAACACTCCCAAAATTTATAATGTATCATTGATTTAATGTGTCATTGAATGAGAATAATTAATGTATCTTTAATGAGAACAATGACACATTAAAGGTACATTAAATGAGAATAATTAAATCAATGAATCTCATTCAATGATACATTAAATCAATCAATCTCATTAAAGGTACATTAATATACTCATTCAATGATACATTAAATCAATCTCATTCAATGACACATTAAATCAATCAATCTCATTAAAGGTACATTAATATACTCATTCAATGACACATTAAATCAATGAACCTTTTTTATACACGTTCCAAGACAAAACTTTAAGTACAATTCTTTATGGGGAAATTATTGTGTACTCTCGGAGTACCATAAATGCGTACTCTCTCATCTCACATGAATGATAGGTCCCACTAATTAAATTCATGGTGGGACCCACCATTCATGTGAGAGGGGGGAGTACGCATTTATGGTACTCCGGGAGTACCTAATAATTTTCCTTCTTTATGTGTTGCATATTAAGTTTTCCAATTAAAGACAAACACATGGTTGCATTATTTTATGGAAAATGTTAACGGATGCTCAAAGAGCATTGGTTTAAAAATTATTTGAAGAAATTTTTATAGGAAAATAAAAAAAATCAATTAATTTTTTTGATGGCTTTTTATATATTTCTCATGAAAATTGTATCAAAACTTTCTTTAAATAGTTTATTAACAATTGCACCTAAAGCATCTATTAACAGGACCCAAATTATAAACAATATAATATTTTTCAATGTAGTTATATGTTTTAATTTAATTCTGAAACTTAATGTATGACACCTAAGTAAATTGTACCAAAGTTTTATTCAAGGATTGATTCTATTTCAGTAGTAATTTTCAACCAATTTGAATTAAGCTTTTATATTGTAGAAAAAGTTCACAAAGTTTGTGAGAGAAGGTTTAAAATGACTTTTGCACCTACCTTGGGAGTTGCAATCAGGAAATTGAAAGTTTACCTTTTGCAAAATAGGATATTTATGCATCATATAAAATGTTCAATGATGTGGCACGCTATATTGAAATAAAATTTAGACCCAATAGGTTGATTTTAGGGGAATTAACTCTACTTGATTAAATTAACCAATTATGCCATTAATTTTTATCACTGGTTAATTTGCATTGTTTAAATATGTCACCAAATAAATAATAAAGCAAGAAAATAACCATATATTGATGAAGCGGAAAATGTATGGATACATCCATGAGAAAAACCACTACAAGAGTTAACCCTAACCCCAAGAGAAATTCACTATTAAAGTCGAAGTGTAAGATTGAAATAGACCCTTATCACTAATTGTAATCTATTGTAAATGGTCTTGTCCCATCAAATTGTTCCAAGCCTCTTGAACTTTTCAAATATGAATCCATGCCCGAGCCTTCAAGAATTTATTGACGATTTGATTTCCACAATTACCTTAGGATGACTCTGCGGCTTCAACCTTGATCTACAATATGGCAGCAACAACACATGAGAATATCTTCTCTATTTGCTTCTGTACTCAAGGATAGTTGGAGGTTCGAGTTCTCTCTTTGTGTATATATATATATATATATTTTTTGTCTCTACAACCTCTTGAAAGTCGTACTTAATGGGTCTTTAAATATGTTCTCCAATTCGGGTTACAATAATCGATATCATCAGTTGGCTTAAAATAAAACATATTAGGAAAATAAAAAAACTAATTTCCCCATTCTTGATCAATCGACGCTCAATCGAGAGCAAGTCTAGATTACAGATTCTTCTTTCTATTGAGCAACTTCTTGGACATTGATCTTGTACTTGATATTTGATACTTACAACTCAAAACACGTTGTTATGTATTTGCCAACGCTAAACCTAACATATACATTATTAGATTCAAGAAATAAAATCTTAACCATCTTAGAGAACTGTTAAAAAATTCTTAGTTACAAAAGTATCTAGAGTTTTTCGAATACTCATGATCTTATGAATATGAGAAGGCCTTAATTAGAAACCTAAACCGCTAAACTAACTTTGGCTCACCCAAAAAAAAAAAAAAAAACTTTATAGGGTTCACTGTATCATAAATTTGATTTAGGATATGTATTTTATTTTATTTTATTTTTTATTTAGAAAGATTTAGGATATGTTTGAAATACATATGCTTGATAATCATGAGGCCAAGGCCAAGCCAATGGTATTGATCTTACTAAGTCCTTTTCCCCCAATTATCTTACCTTTTAGATTTAAGCAAAACATGCATTAGAAATGCATCAAGCATACGGATTTAGGATTGACGCATTTGTAACACATGTTTTGCTTATGTCACGAGTGACATGACTCATGTTCTCTAAAAGGTAAGATAATTGGGGGGGAAAAAGAGTTGGTAAGATCATTAACATTGGCTTGGCATTGGCCTCGTGATTACAAAGAGTAGTATACATTACAAACCAACCACACTATAAATAGCCTCACCATGCTTCAGTCTTCTTCACTTCTCAACTCTCATAGAAACCATTGTGATCACAGAGAGTAGTATATAGATATCATTAGATAAACTCCAATGGAGGAGAATGGAGAAATTCTCAAATTCTCAAATAAGAAGAGAATCAAACAGCAGCATGAACAGAAAAGTTTGTGCTCACAACGAATCAGCGAATTACCAGATTTCCACAGTATGACTCACCTTCAAAGTAAGCAATCTCTTTATTCCTATCACAATCACAAATGCATCTTTATACAAATGGTTTCATAAATGTGATGGGATATTATATGTTCATGCATGTTGTTATAATTTTCTGATGGTATGTGCTTTGTAACTTTGGATGCAGTTCCTAGAACTTTCATGGATGCAGCTATTTAAGGTGGGAGTGTGTAACCAGTGGTATAGATCTTACCTTTTTTTTTAATCCTCTTTTGGTTCTATTATTCTAAAGCTTATGATATATTAATTTTAATAATTTTTTTTTTTTACATCTATTTAAATCTATAACTCATTTTAATAAATCAATCTTGTGTTACATAAATGATAAAACCTATATTATTTTGATATTTTTCACTATTTTGAATTATGCTTTGACTTTTCGGGTGGTTGTTACCTAAGATCTGCACATAATTAGCATATAATATGGACAACCAACTACAAATTCCGAATCTACTTTTTTTTTTTTTTTAGATCAGTCATGTATTTTATGTCAAATAAAATCTTTTGACAGCTGATAAAGTTTTGGAATTTATTTTCTTTTACTAATGTTATTTAATTTCAGTGACTAAAGATTACAACTTTAAGAATTTTACATGATTTGATGTACCTTTTGTTCATTTTTTATTATTATTTATTTGTTGAAAGTTAGTTAAAATACCGTTGTACGCATGATTCGATGTACTTTTTGTTCTTTCTTTTTTTATTGTTTATTTGCTAAAAGTTAGTTAAATTACCGTTATACCTAAAGAACATTAAGGCTATAAAAAACTTTGAAAGCAAATAAGCTATTTAAAAATGCTTCTTAATGTCTAGTACATCCCCATTAACAACTCAATCGTCTCAACTATCACATAATTTTTCCTTTACCTATATATGAAAGTGTCAAATATTCAGGATGTGCTTACATATTTTTTCTTTTATCAGCTTTGCGTTGATTAAGATCTGTCCTTAATGACATCCAAAAAACAGAAAGGAAAAAAATTAGATGTAATTAACAAGGAAACAACATGAAAGCATTGGTTCACTTTGGCAGGTTTAGCTTACCTCTAGTGCATTTTTAGCTGGAAGTGTCCTTTGAGGTAAGCATAACCCCACTTTGGCCTACACCTGGAATCAATGAGCTTGAACTCTGCTTATCAAAAGGAAAACAATTCAGTTTCTTTGATCAAAAACGTTGGTGGTGACGCTTGCACGGTCACATGCTCAAGATATCCCAAGAAGGTTGTCAGACTCAATGAAAACTACTGACCACCTTGCCGATATCTTCCAGTAGGCCATATGAAGCGGGTGAACAATATCACTATCAGATAATGTGTACAGTATGCTTAATTACTATGGATTATACTAGCTTCAAACTATTGATTGTACAAGTCATATCAGTGACTTACCAGATGTCTATTATTAGTTTTCATTGCAGTGTGTAGTTTCACTGTCTCTTTATTTATTAATGGAATGAACAAAACATTGTATTTAGAAAGGAAGATCATGAATGTCAAAGCCTAAATTTTATGGAATTGATATTGTTTGTGGAAAGTTGAAAAAATAGATCCTATCGCAACAACATTGATTTTACTTACAAAACATTTTGGTAAGTTTGTTACAAGATTGATTTAGTATAAGAGTTGAATGGATATATTTTTACTAAATTCCAATCTTAATTTAACTACTAATTGGTAGTTTCTTTTTAAACCCCATCGTACTTGAATTACTTCGGTTTCCTGTTGTTGTGTGGCTAATTGGACATTTGAAGTCACTGAATAATGAAACTTTTGGCTGAGTCAAATAATTTTGATACTAGTCACTCAGATTATAACTTTCTATATCAAAGCATTTTTAAATTCAACCCTCATTTAATTCTGATAGTAAATATATAGGATTTTAGAGCTTCAGACATTTTTGATAATCCAATTGAAATGCACCATGTTATCTCGATCAATTCACTATGTGTAGAGATTTCAGAATATTCTAAAGTACTCTTCAAAAAATCTTAAAGGCATAAAATGAAATTTTAAAAAATATTGTATTAGAAATCGAGAGGTGCTACGTGCACAAAATTTTCACAACATTTTTACAACAAATCATAGGTGGTTAATTGTTGTTGATTCAAATTTGAACTTAACACTAAGATTACTTTTTTGCCCCAACAATAACAACCAGTAACAAATTGCCACTTAGAATTTGTTGTAAAAATATTGTGAACATATAATTTCTCTTAGAAATCAATTACATTGAAAACAGTCCCAAAAAATTCAAATAGTGCATCCAAAATTCAAATCTACATTCAAAATTTTCAATTCAACTCGTACATCATGAATCCCAACTTAAATTTTTTATTTCTCCGTATATTTTAGTCACAGTTACATTAGTTGGAATGGATTCTTTTTTTAAACAAAAATATTCACATTTCTTTTTGTAGTTTTTCTCAATTAACAATGTCTCTACTATTTTTTTATTTTTTTTAACTATGATGTAAGGAGCTCTAAAAGAAAGGGGGGGGGGGGGGGGGGAATAGTGGAAAGGTGGTCAAAGTTATAAATTTGAAGAGTCCAAATTTGGCAAGGATGGGGTGTAAACCTCATGTTTTACACCATCCAATAAGAAATTGACACATCATCATTTTACTTAAAATTCAATACATCCTACCACACCTAATAAAATCTCAATAAACTCCTAATTTGGTTGGATTTATATATGGCTATTACAATTTATTGGGTATGGTTGTACTTATTCTTAAATATGTAATAAGATGATGTAACATATTAGGATTGGAAGGGTAAAACATGGATTTTACACCACATCCTTATTGAATTTAATCTCAAATTTGAAACATTTATCTTGAAATGAAAGGGGACTAGATGACAGGTTGAAAAGATTGAGAGTGAGGAACTTGCTTAAATATTAGAAGCCAAATTTGGCGTGTTTGTGAAAACCCCAATTAGAAAACATAATCAAATTGGGTTTTATTGCATTGTCATATTATAATTAATTAATTCACACAGAGAATTCAGGGAAAGAAGGTTTCATTTGTAATTGTATTATTAAATCTTTGCGAGTATAAACTTAGGCACTTCTATGTGATGAAGTTGTTCTTCAATTTAAGTATTCTAGACACTTAATGTATGGCACCTAGCAATTGTGTGCCTAGGCTTTATTTTAGGGTCATGTTAATGGTGCCCTTAAGAGCATCCACTTTTAGCTCCACCAAAAGTTACTTTATCTATTTTACCTACACACATGCTGCAACAGTGTATCTATTTTAGCTTTCAACACAATAAAATAATATAAACATCACAATAAAATAATATATCTACTACAATAAAATAATATATCCACTCCAATAAAATAATACATACTACTACCAAAAAAAACACCACAAACGGCACAATCCACAACCACCCAACAACAACTAGCAAGCAAAGACCACCCACAACTATTGCCAAAAATCCAACATATCTGAGCTTGATTTTCAGACCAAGAGTGTTGAGCTAGCACCCCAAACCGCCATCAAACCCACCATCTGAGTTTGATCGAGAGAGAGAAGAAACAAGACCAAGAGGCACAAAACCCACCATCAAACCCAGACCACCATCGAACCAGACCAGTCATCGTCGATCACGCCATCGTTGACCCACTAACCCACGCCATCCACAAAACCCACCAACCCACGCCATCGCCGATCACGCGAAAAGAAGAGAGAAAAGATAGCGAAGAGATAGAGAAGGAAGAGAGAGGGCTGAGACTCTTGAGTCTAACGAAAAGAAAGAGAAGGAAGAGAGAGAGAGAAAAAGAATATTTTAATGGAAAAGAGAGAGAAAAGTTAAATAAAATATATATATATATATATTTTTTTTTTTTAGTTTTGTGCTACAGTGCACATCTATAGATGGATGTGCACTGTAGTTAAACAGGTAAAAATTTTACCTATGCCTCCACTGCTGCAGCATGGTTTTTAGGGGTTTGAGGAGCTAAAAATACCAATATGGTTTTTTAGCACTACTGCTGTGGATGCTCTAAAGTATTTGAAAAGATTGAGAGTGAGGAACTTGCTCAAATATTAGAAGCCAAATTTGGCGTGTTTGTGAAAACCCCAATTAGAAAACATAATCAAATTGGGATTTATTGCATTGTCATATTATAATTAATTAATTCACACAGAGAATTAAGGGAAGAAGGTTTCATTTGTAATTGTATTATTAAATCTTTGCGAGTATAAACTTAGGCACTTCTATGTAATGAAGTAGTTCTTCAATTTAAGTATTCTAGACACTTAATGTATGACACCTAGCAACTGTGTGTCTAGGCTTTATTTTAGGGTCATGTTAATGGCACCCTTAAGGTATTTGTTAATTGACCATTTTAAGAAACTTCTATATTAATCCCTTAGGGCATCTGTTAAATTTTCCCTTTATTTAATGATGTAAGGAGCTCTAAAAGAGGAAAAAATAATAGTGGGAATGTGAGGTCAAAGTTATGAATTATAAACTTTTATCTTGGAATGGAAGAAAACTGGATGACAAGTCAAAAAGATTGAGAGTGAAGAACTTCCTCAAATAATAGAAGGCAAATTTGGGGTGTTTTCAAGAAACCAAATTGGAAAACATAACCAAATTAGGTTAAATTGTGCTGCCATATTAATTCATTAATTCACACAGAGAATTTGAAATAATCTTTGCGTATAAACTTAGGAACTTCTATGTAATGAAGCAATGCTTCAATTTATGACTTCTAGACACTTAATGTATGGCACATAGCAATTGTACCTAAGTTTTATTTTATGCTCAATACTACTTTATGTGTATTTTTCAACCAATGAGAATTAAGCTTTGATATTTATAGAATAAAATTCCCAAATTTTATGCAAAAAATAAAAATTTTGCCCTTGAAAGTTCAATTCAACTTTTAACTTTGTGTTAGGTCAAGTTTTGAATTATGTCATGTTGTAAAATGACTTTTTTAACCCTAGCTTGTGAAATGATGGCTTTGCCCTTACTTTAAGATTTTTTTATCATAAATTTTTATTTTTATTGTCAGAGATTCAGACCCTAATTGTACCAATTAACCAATTTTAAAGCCAAGAGTATTTAATTAACCAATTATGATCAAGTGATTCAAACCTTGGTTAAACAATCACATAACAATATTGCAAAATATATAATAATAAACAAAATGGAAATTAATGAGGCATATGGTGGCAAAGAGAAAACGCTAGACGAAAAAAAAAACTCCAACCAAAAGAAAACAAATAAACTATATAAAGAACGGAAGATTACAACATATTTAAATCTAAATCTATTACTAACTCAAGTAGACTTATTGATGTGATCACAAGTAACACCAAAACCATGGACTCTTCTACCATAGACTTTTTCAACATGAACACCTGCTCACGCCTTTAAGAACCCTCTTAAAGCTTCTTCGTAGCAACTTATCTATTCTGTCATTGCAATAGCTTCAACTTAATCATCAAATCTTGAATAATCTTAAAACCTTGATCATGCTTTTGTGAGAACTTTGTTAAACCTCACCTTAAGTATGCAATATACAACCCTCAAAAGTCTCAAATCACGTCCTCTAGGTTTCATTTTATACATTAAATTGGAATCCACAAAACATTAAAAGTTTTGAAAGCTAAATCGGGATTTTAACTGCATCATTCTTGATGGATCAACTTTAGCAAACTATGTGTCGAGATGTCGATCGATTTACTATGTGTCAAGATTTTGTAACCTGCAACCTCTTCTGCAATCATGGGCACGTGTCTTGGTCTTGGACTTCAAATAAACTTACAAGATACAAGTTTGCTCACAGTTTGCCAACCTAATACTATGAGCCTAACATTTACCTTTTACAAAATAAGAAGTTTACGTATCATTTAAAATCTTAAATTACGTTATATATGTATAAAAGGCAACGTAATTGTTTTTGTTATGTCTCATATCCAGCAGCACATAAATCGCACATCTAAAAGGTAAGATATATATATAAGGTAAATTGCAAATTATACCTTTAAAGTTTGGGGATGTTTGAATTTCACACCCTAAAATTTTAGAATTTGGATTTTACTCTCTGAAATATGGGGGTATTTAGATTTTACACCCTGATGTTTCATAATTTGGATTTTACACCCCCAAATTCTAAAACTTCAGAATATAAAATCCAAACACCCAAAACTTTAAGGAGTAAAATCCAAATACCCCTAAACTTTAGAGGTTAAAATTTAAATTCTGAAATTTTATGATGTCAAATCCAAACACTTTCAAACTTTAGGGATATAATTTGAAATTTAGTTATTTATCCTATATTTTATTTGAGAAGAAAAAAAAGTCAGATAATTTATTATAATTTTTAAAAAATTGTAACAAACTTTTTTAAAAAAATATTTTAAAAATACTATTGGTCCCAACTCCCAAGAGGGTTCAAATCTTGTACCACCGAATTCTCAAAAAGATAAGAACCATTGGGTTGGCCTAGAAATTATCGTACGTTCTCGAAGTATACGTTACAAACCATTTAGCCAAAAAAAAATGTATACGTTACAAACCTACCAAAGTCGCCTCACCAGTCACCATGCTTTAGTCTTCTTCACATCTCAACTCTCATAGAAACTCTTTGTGATCAAAGAGTGAGTGAGAAATACAATAGTCCTATAGAAATCTTTAGGTAAACTCCAAAGGAGGAGAACAGAGAAATTCTCGAATTCTCAAACAAGGAGAGAATCAATCTACTATATATATATATATATATATATATAAACACAATGGAAATTAAATGAAGCATATGATACGGTGACAAAGAAAATGTTAGATAAGAAAAATTCTCCAAAAATTTATCCACCAACCCCAAGGAAACAAATCTATTAGATTCTCAAAAAAAAAAAAAAACAAATTTATTATAAAATAATGGAAGATTACAACATATTTAATGCTAAATATATTGTTAACTAAGTAATTATTAGATACTCTCGGAGTATTATAAATGCGTACTTTCCCCTCTCACATAACTGTGGGTCTCACTAATTAAATTTACAGTAGAACACACAATTTATGTGAGAGTAGAGAGTATACATTTATGGTACTCACAGAGTATTCAATAATTTTCCTTATTAACTCAGGTAGACTTATTGACGTGACCACACAACTCCAAAACCAAGGACTCCTCTTCCATGGACTTTGTTCGAATGTGAACGCCTATTCACTCCTAGAAATCCTCTTGAAACTTCTTTGTTTACTCATTAAAACAGTTTCAACTTGATCTTAAAATCTTGCATAATTCCTTGATTACTAGGTGATACTTTTGTGAGAACTTGGTTAACCCTCACCTTAGGTGTGCAATACACAGTTTCCAAAGTCTAAAATCACATCCTCTAAGTATTTTTTTTATACCTTAACTTGAAATCCACAAAACCCTAAAAAGTTATGTCAAATGATTAGGTTGTTTCAAGATTATAACGGCATTATTATCTCAACGGATCGAATTTAGTAAACTACGTGTCGAGATCTCGATCCATATACTATATGTAGAGATTCCAAAAATTGTGAAGTCTCTTGTGCAGTCATAGGTACACGTCTTGGACTTCAAGTCAACTTCAAGGTACAAGTGACACAAGTTTACTCACAATTTGCCAACCTAATACTAAAAACCTAAAATTTACCTTTTACACAAAAAAAAAAAAAAAAAACAATGTTCACGTATCATTTAAAATTTTAATTGGAGTAACATATGCAAAAAATGCTTGATTCAGTTTTACAACATGTTATGATTATTTCAAGTATCCAGCACATTTAAAGGTAAGAAAATGTATTCTTAAAAAAATTTCAAAAAAAAAAAAAAGGTAAAATAAATTTTTTTTTTTTTAAAGGGGTAAGATTAGTATACTATTGGTCCGAAGAGGGTTCAAAATTTTCGCTTGTACTATCGTACTATCAAACCCTCAAAAAGATAAGTACAATTGGTGGTTGGTTGGCCTAGAAATTAGCGTACGTTCTCGAAGTATGAGAAGTATACGTTACATAGCTTATACGTTACAAACCAAACACACCATAAATAGCCTCACCATGCCTCAGTCTTCTTCACTTCTCAATTCTCATAGAAACCCTTGTGAATGTGATCAAAGAGAGAGTGAGCAATATAGATATCTGTAGGTAGGTAAACTCCAATGGAGGAGAATAGAGAAATTCTCATATTCTCAAACAAGAAGAGAATCAGACAGCAGCACGAACAGAAAAGTTTGTGCTCACAGCGAATCAGCGAATTACCAGATTTTCACAGTATGACCCACCTTCAAAGTAAGCAATCTCTTTCTTCTTATCACAAACACATATCTTTATGCGCACAAATGGTTTCATATTAGTGATGTGATATATCATATATGTACATGCATGTTGCTATAATTTTCTGATGGTATGTGCTTTGTAACTTTGGATGCAGTTCCTAGAACATTCATGGATGCAGCCATATGAGGTGGGAGCGTGCAACCAGTGGTACAGATCTTACCCCTTTTCTTATTCTCTTTATGATATATTAATTTTTTTATTTTTTCATCTATGTAAATCTATAATTCATTTTAATTGAAAATCCATCTTTTGGTATACAAACCCTAGATTATTTTGATGTTTTTTACTGTTTTGGTTTATGCTCTGGCTTTCCAGGTGGTTGTTACCGTAGATCTGCACATAATTAGCATATAATTAATATGAACAACCAACTACAAAATCCGAATCTACTATTTTTTTTTTTTTTAGATCGGTTGTGTATTTTATGCCAAATAAAATCTTTTGACACGTTTTCAATGCTGATAAAGTTTTGGAATTTTTTTTTCTTTTAATTAATATTGTTTTATTTCAGTGACTAAGGACTACAACCTTTGAAATTTTGCGTGATTCGATGTGCCTTTTGTTATTTTGTTATTGTTTATTAGCTGAAAGTTTGTTAAAATACCGTTATACCTAAAGAACATTGAGGATATAAAAAACTTTCAAATGCAAGTAAGCTAATTATTTTTTTAAGAAAAACCGATGGCAAACAACATATTTTTCAAAATTCTTAAATATCTTATAAGACTTGTATCTGTTAAAGCAACATTTAAAAAAAGAAAAAAGAAAAAAAGAATCTTAATTATAATCTACTTGATCTATCTAGATAGTACTTCATAATGTCTAGTACATCCCCATTAACAACTCAATAGTCTCAACTATCACATAAATTTTCCTTTACCTACATATATGAAAGTATCAAATATATATTCAGGATGTGCTTACATATTTTTTTCTTTTATCAGCTTTGCGTTGATTAAGATCTGTCCTTAATGACATCCCAACTCATAAATGAAGAAAATTAGATGTTATTAAGGAAACAACATGAAAGCACTGTTCACATGCTCAAGATATCCCAAGAAGGTTGTCAGACTCAACGAAAACTACTGACCACCTTGCCGATATCTTCCAGTAGGCCATATGAAGCGGGTGAACAATATCACTATCAGATAATGTGTACAGTACGCTTAATTACTATGGATTATACTAGCTTCAAACCATTGATTGTACAAGTCAGATCAGTGATTTACCAAATGTCTGTTATTAAACATTGCAATGTGTAGTTTCACTATCTCTTTATTTATTATTATGAAATGAATAAAACATTGTACTTAGAAAGGAAGATCATGAATGTCAAAGCCTGAACTTTATGGAATTGATATTGTATGTGGAAAGTTGAAAAAATAGATCCTGCTTAATCGCAACAGCATTGATTTACTTGCAACATATTTTGGTAAGTTTGTTACAAGATTGATTTAGTATAGAGTTGAAGGGATATATTTTTACTAAATTCTAATCTTAATTTAACTACTAATTGGTAGTTTCTTTTTAAACCCCATCGCACTTGAATTACTTCGGTTTCCTGTTGTTGTGAGGCTAATTGGACATTTGAAGTCACTGAATCATAAAACTTTTGGCTGAGTCAAATAATTTTGATACTAGTCACTTAAGTTGTAACTTTCTATATCAAAGCATTTTTAAGTTCAATCCTCATTTCATTCTGATAGTAAATATATGGGATTTTAGGGCTTCAGACAACGCTTTATTTCAATGAAAAATAGAAGTAGGTTTGGAGCTAAAGGTTTGGAAAATGCTTCATTTCCATATCATAACATTCTTCATTCCAGTAATGAGTCAAGTTTATTTATTATTTGTAGTGCTGGTTTCCCTCAAAAAAGAAAAAAGAAAAAGTTTACAGTGCTGGTCATTTCTAAAAGGACCCAAGGGAAGGTTTTTAAAGTAGCTTGTGAAGCAGGGAGAAGGGTGCTAGAGAGGTTCTAGAAGTACTTTTGTGATACAAGGTTCACTTGGTCCAAATATTTCACATATGGTCACACTGGTAGTGTGGTTTACACATCTTGTGGTACACTGCTTGAACCTAGTCATTGGATGTGGTTATGGTGGTTAACCTGCAACTTTACATTGCATGTTGGCAGTTTTGAGCGTAATCTTGCCAAGTTTCACGAAAGTAATCAATTTTTCTTCTTCAAATTTTCGTATTTTTTATAATGCTGGGTAGTTTACATTTCATAGTGGTTTTGATATACTTTTGGTAAAATGGCTGCTGGTGCCAAAGTTTCACAAAAGTCAGAATTTTTTTTCTTCCAATTTTTCGTATGTTCTATAATGCTGGCTATTTTTCATGCCATAATGGTTTTAATATAGTTTGGTAAAAGGGCTTCTGGTGCCAACAATTGTTTGACAGGAAGAGATTGTCTCAGTGAATAAACAAATGCAGGTTTAGGGAACAACATCATTGTTAAATTGGTGCACAATTTTGTACAAGTGTATTCTGGAGATAATGTTCTTTTTTGTTTTGACCTAAAATGGAAGTTTTAATTTATTTGATTAGTAAATGAAAATCTCTCTCTCTCTCTCTCTCTCTCTCTCTCTTTATTTGAATGTCTGGAATGCAATGATTGGCACTATCAAATGAAATCTTATTCTAGGCAAAAAATAAGAATGAATTTTATGGTACTTGTATTATGACGTTGAACATCAAGTGTTCATTTTATAGTTTCATGCATTTCTATAAAACGTGAAGTGCACATTAAATTAAACTATGCTGTGTAATTTAGTATACAGTCATCTTCCTAGTGAAAATTGTGCCTTAACTTGATGAAGTCATTGAATCCTGAAACTTTTGGCTGAGTCTAATATTTTTGATACTTGTCACTCAGATTGTAACTTTCCATATCAGAGCATTTTTAAATTCAATCCTCATTTCATTCTGATAGTATATATGTGGGGTTTTAGAGCTTTGTACAATGCTTTATTTCAATGAAAAATAGAAGTAGGTTTGGATGGTATTTTACGAAATCTTGGATGATATTTCAGGGACAAAATAGAACCTAAAGCTTTGGAAAATGCTTCATTTTCTATATCAAAACATTTTTCATTCCAGTAGAATGAGTGGAGTTTATTTATGCTATTTATAGTGCTGGTCATTTTTTTTTTCTTGCTATGTAATCAAATGACCTTGCAAAATTTAGAAAGAAGAAAATAACAAATATTGCCTGTGATTTCTAAAAGGACCCCTTTAGTGAAGGTTTTTAAATTGTTAGCTTGTGTAGCAGGGATAAGGGTGCTCAAGAGGTTCTAGAAGCACTTTTGTGATACAGATCACTTGCTCCAAGTCTTTCACATATTATCATACTGGTAGTGTGGTTTACATATCTTGAGGTGCATTGCTTGGACCTAGCCATTGGATGTGGTTATGGTGGTTGACCTGCAACTTTACAGATGATGACTGGCTGTATTCAATAGCTTGTTGGCAGTTTTGAGTATAATCTTGCAGGCTTCACGAAAGTAATCAATTTTTCGTATTTTCTGTAATGCTGGGTAGTTTACATAATGGTTTTGATATAATTTTGGTAAAATGGCTGCTGGTGCCAAAGTTTCCAAAAAGTCAGAATTTTTCTTCTTCCAATTTTTAGTATGTTCTATTATGCTGGCTATTTTTCATGTCATAAATTTTTTAATATAGTTTTGTAAAATGGCTGCTGGTGCCAACAATTGTTTGATACCAAGAGATAGTCTTGGTGAATAAACACAAGCAGGTTTAGGGATTATCATCATTGTCAAATTGGTGAACAATTTTGTACACCTGTATTCTGGAGATAATGTTCTTTTTTTCTTTGACATGAAATGGAAGTTTTAATTTATTTGATTAGTTAATGAAAATCTCTCTCTCTCTCTCTCTCTCACACACACACACACACACACACACACACACACACAATTTGAATTTCTAGAATGCAATGATTGGCACTATCAAATGGAATCTTATTCTTGGCAAAAAAGAAAGAATTTTATCGTACTTGTATTATGTATTATTGTGAACACCTAGTGTTCATTTATAGTTTCATGTATTTCTATAAAGCATGAAGTGCCCATTAAATTAAATTATGTTGTGTAATTTAGTGATGTACAATCATCTTCCTAGTGAAAATTGTGCCTTAGCTTGATGAACTGTATATTATTGCTTGCTCTGGAAGCACAACAAAGATATTGATTATATGGAACCTTGGTTTATTTTATAAGATTCAAATGTATTTTTTCTTTTTTACAGATAGTTCTCTTTTATGATGTTGCCTTTTGCATTATGGTGACTGATTTGGACTCATAATTACCACCCATCATTACAAGTGCATATAATCTGCCTATTTAACATATTATAACAACTGAAACTCATGCCGGCCTCTTTGTAACTTTAATCTTTCAGGTGTGTATAACGATGCTGACAGTAGATCAGGGGGGTAACTGATGCAGGAAGATCAGCAAGACAAGACCATATTGTTGCTCTGACGGCACATATGTTAAATCAGTTTCAAAGAGATCATGTTTGCCTGAAAACATGTGATATTCATGATTCTGGTGAGTTGTCAATTTTGAGATTAATATAATTTCTCTTGCATGCATGCCTCAAGTACCCACCCCCCCTTTTTTCGCACTTTTTATATATAGGGTTGGCTAGCATTAGAGTTATATATATATATATATATATATATAGCAGTAACAGCTTCATTGCTGAATTACTCTCGACTTCTTCAAGTTTTCCTGGAGAAACATGAACATATCATTGCCCTTTTTGTACTCTTCTTGGTATCTTGTGTCCGTTACAAGTCAATTAAGCGTACATCAATCTTGTACACAACATGGCATACTAAAATATCAATGCTTTCTCTTGATAATGACTTCCAAAGTAGGATAATACCATATTCTAGATTGGGCATCATTCTTGGCAGTTTAAATCCATAATAATTTCAACTTTATTTCACTGAGTAATGGATATTTTTATTTCTCACAATATGGATTATATTCACATCTCTTTATTTCAAACTAGTGACGGTTATTGTGTAATCTGCAGTTTTGTCATTTAGGGAGTGAATTTTTACATATTCAATTATCATTGGAGTCAGAATACCAAATATGATAATTTCTGTTTAAAAAAAAAAAAAAAAAAACTTCTGAAATGATTCTTAAGGGAAAACCTATTCCTTTAGGTAATCAGGAAATTGGTTAGAGTAAAGAGGGTATAACTTCCTAATTTTGTTTTTTTTTTAATATTGCTATGTGCAAGAATTTATATCAATGTTGAAGCCGGAACTTGTAACAAATTCAACTTAAGAACAATTATACCTTAGAACTGGATCATGCCATGGATAGATATGTTTTGGAAAGTTGAGAGGGGGCAAGCCTCTTGGAAGTACTAATCTCATGTGTACGGTGTGGCTGTTGATTACACCAGATTTTTACACTAACTGTCACTAGTTTGTTAAATAAAGGTTGTGCATAAAAATGCCAAATGGGGCCATTTATCCAAATGAGACAGAGTAGAAAGATCAAGTCACATCTGATTCTGAAAAGTGGAGCAGTTTTAACTTGTCATTCTTTTGGATTGTGAATAGAATTCTTGTGTGTGTGTGTGAGAGAGAGAGAGAGAGAGAGAGAGAGAGATTTTGGATTTAAGTGTCTTGGAATGTAGTCACTTATTTCATTCTCCGATTAACTTCTTGTAAAATCATGTTATTCTTCCTCATACACTTGTTAATCTCCCCAAAGTAGTTTTCAACCTTAAAAAAAAAACTTAGTAAATTGATTAAAAATTATATATGGTGAAGCGAGCAACATTCATTAATCAAAATAGTATAACAAATATAGAAAAGATCGAAAAATAAATTCACATGTGATAGTCTTGACACATTTTCAACAAAGAAGTTGACAAAAGTGAAAGAATGATTTATTAGATGTCTTACGCTATTAATCTTAATATCAAAATCTTAGATTTTCATTTTCTATATAACAAATCAACGTAATCATTAGTGACAGCTGTTTGTAGCCTAGGCAGGATTTAAAGATTCACTAATTCAGTAAATATGAAAATTAATGTTGATATGCTATATAATAGAAAGATTGTCTTAAAACAATGTTTTCTAGTTTCTAAGATGATTTACCGTAAAATATTTTGGATAGAGCAATTGGAGAGTTATTGGTGAGAGAGGCATACATATAACTTCTAAATCCAACCTGATTTCCCTTGTTTTTTGCCTATGATTTTGTGTTGGATTGATGATTACTGATTTTATAATAAATCAAGTTTATGCATGGCTTGAATAAGCCTTACATGTACCACATGGAGGTATAACCCATTGATAGTCAGTTAGCTTTCTTGTCTTGTACAACAAAGCCAGTAGTATCACATAATTCCTAGTTGGTTTGGGTTGTCTCCACAGAAAGTCTCCTAACCAGCTCTATGTTTTCTCTGTAAACCAGTCTTTGTAATTTCGCGAAAGATAGAACTTTGAGTGTGTACCACCCTTTCCTTTTCCGTATTTTCTGATTGAATTTCTATTCAACTCGGCCACCTGTGGATGTAGGCCTAAAGTCGAACCACATAAATCTTTGTGGTCCATTTGCGATTGTTTATTCTATTTTTCTATTTCTATTCCACATAACACCACTATAATTGATTACACTCACAGAAATGGTATCACAGCTTTCATTATCTGAAAAGAATCTGCCCAAAAAAAATATGAACTACATGCCATAGGATCTTAATTAATAGAGCTATGACCAAGTAAAGTTCATAGTACTTTTTTTTGTTGACTGTTTTGTTTGGCTTGTGAGGTTTACTTATGGAGGGCCTTTGCTTAGTAATTTTTTGAAAAGGTCTTTTTTATCATTGATGATGCAAAGGATCATATTTTTTTTTTCTTTTTGATAGCATGGGGAAAACTAATAATAATGCATTGCTTTTATTATTTGGATAGTGAGTTAGCTACTTTATGAATATTTTAATTAAGTCGCAACAGATTATTTTGAGCGCCTGTGACCTTTTGCCCCCTGTTCTCTCCATGTTTGATTTCCCATATCAAGCAGGGCTGAGCCATGATTTTTGGCATACTCATTTATAGAGAGGGCTGGTGGCAAAAGGTCACAGGCAGTGAAAATCATGTGTCATATTGCACAGCTACAGTGTGGCTCCTATTGGTCAATTCTGGCTCCCAAAACCAACAAGACATTGCAGGACATAGAGGCAGGGCTCAGCTGTGATCTTTGGGGCTATGTCCTTCAATGTCTAGTTGGATTTGGAATATCAATTACACCATAGATATGTATTTGAGCACTAATAAGATGACTACAGCATCAAAGGAACCCATGTTTTGATGAATGCTTTGCAATTCTCCATATTATCTTCTAACTTGGCTCACTCAACTAACTAAATCAATGTAGCATATTGCTAAACCATAGCAATTGGAAATATACAGGGTAAGATATCAAAGTAATTTAAGAAGGAAACTTTCTGATTCTTTGGTGAAAATATCTGTCAAAGCATAAAGATATGTAAAACAACCCATGCTTAAAATATTTGGTTCATTGTAAATCTTTTCCTCGTCAGGGATCTCATATCTATTTTAGTACTCAAGTCTTAGATTCATTAAGCATTATGTATCTTTCCAAATACAAAAGTTTTGAACTTAATTGGTTTTGTAAACACTTATGTTGTATTTACTTTGCACAGTTGAAAGGTCATAGCTGTGAGTGAGGAAAGGACTTATTTTCATTCATCAAAGTTGAAAGGTCATAGCTGGAATGTAGTAGCTTTTTTTTTTTTTTTTTTTCATGTAGGATTACGATGTCTATTTTCATTCATCAAAGTGTTGGAAGGACTTGGGATGCGCTTATAATTTTACAACCTTGGGAGTTGATTTCTTGATTTGTTCTAGACTTTATTGAACTCATGCTCAAACCTGAATTCATTGTGGAATATGTTCTTAATATAATAACCTATACTATAAAAAATTGAGGAATATGGTCTTAATATCTATTTTTATGGATTGCTTTACTATTTCTGAGAAAAGTGTTATGGAATAATGTAGCCAGTCCAACTTTAGTAAATGGGCAGGGGCGGAGCCAGGAATTTTCGTTTAGGGGGGCTAAGTTGCAACTCTAATATATTTATTAAGACAACCCCCACATATACTTATACACACGCTTTTTTATTATATAAACACACTTTTTTATTTGATAAGTTATATATACACACACCAAATAAAAACAAAAAGAGCTTAGTAATTTTAATCAAAATTATGTTTGGTGGCGATCTTTCATAAAATAAAATTCATTTTTACTATTTTTATATAGTGAAATTCTTAAAAAATTTCATTTTCGATACAAATTATCAAATTTTATACTAAAGTAAAAAATCTTTCAATTGAACTAATGAAATTTTTAAAAACATAAATTATCCAAAACTTGGAGGAATAAGTTAAGCTTCAAACATATTTGATGCTATCTTGCTCTAACCCATTATGTAGTAACTAAAAAGACATTTCATGTATAGTTTTAGTGACATTATTTTTTTTAATGAGTCAATGACTTGTTAATTGTCACATGACTGGTTGAAAAAGATATAAATTCAAATATGTTTAGTGCCAAACTTTATCAAATATTTAACAGATATAAGAGCATATTTTACAATAAAAAAATAGAATTGTAAAAAATAATGTTATGTTTCTATAATTATTAGACCAATTTTTTTTTAAGAGCATCATTGGACTAAATCAAATATTTGGGGAGGGCCAACTCTTATTTTTGTAGACTAAATTTTGAAAAAGTTAAAATAATTATATATATATATATTTAAAAAAATTTCAAAATCTTGGGGGGGCCATGGCCCCCCCACCCTTACACGTGCCTACGCCCCTGTAAATGGGTGTCTTCCATAGTAAAATGATTGGTATACTTCTACTACTCATTTTCCTTCTCAGTCACAAGTCTACACTAAAATAACTTTAATTGTTGGGGAGATAACACCTTGGGGAGAATCCTTGAGTAGTTAATATAATATGTAGAGACATCACTTAACTCCAAAGGCCTAAGCCCAATGGGTGTGAGCTCATTCTTCTTATCATTATTCAATGTGGGACTTCACACACGTGCATACCCAAACATTAATTACACAAATCTTGCATCAATTGTGAAAAGAAGGCAAGTTTATGGACTGAGTTTAGTTGAACAGAAGGGGAAGAAAAAAGAGAATGTTTCTCCCTAAAGCTACAACTTCAGTCTCGTGTATAAAGGAAAAAAAAAATTTGACCCATGATCATTCTGTCTCTTGTATATATAAAATGAGACTACTGCCCACCATCCTCGCATTTTGTACTTAAAGCTCGAGGTTGATAATTTAAGAGGTCAAGTAGGTTTTTTGCCTTTGTCATATAAACTACAAAGTTCAATCAATCATATTTCCATAGATTTCAACTAGTGTTTTTGAATTTGAAAACCAAATAAATACCAAAAATTTCACTGCAAACTATATAGGAAACTTGAAAATTACCTTGCGTCAACTATGGTGCTACATATAATAAGATGCTAGATACAAATCTTCAATCTACTGTTATTGATATCTAAGGAAATTTCCTTCTTTCAATTTCTCACAAAACAATTTTATATCCCAATTCATTTATTTCTTAAACATGGTTGGTTATATAATTTTGAAGAGTGATAGAATTAGGCCATGCTAAAAAATGAGGGTGTCGAATAGCCTTTCATAATCTGTTTGTTTCACAGGCAGGCCATGAACATAAAACTTGCCAGTGAGGGGATGGCCGGTGCAGTGCAGTGTAAGTGGAAGGTGAACAGGATATAATTTGTACTTGACAAATTGGTGCCCACAGGATACTGCAGTATCTTTTTCAGCCACATCTAATTGTGGAATTCTGCTGGAATACCATGCATTGAAACTGTTATGACTACATTATTTCTTTCCTTTCCATTAAGGAATTCTTCACCTTATTTTTCAATAAGAAAATTTATGTTCCTTACAATATGTGATCATCTTTAAATGGCAGGTGGACCTAACAAATTTGCAAACTCTTGGGGAAAGCCATGACAATTCCACAGCATTGCTATAAATACATTATTCCTATGTGAGATATCCTGCATGAAATCAGGTATATCTTTCTTTTCCAAGAAAGATTTTTAGAGAGAGAGAGAGAGAGAGAGATAGAATCATTCAAAATGTCTGTGTTCAAGAGGCTTTTGTATCAAAATGGCTTACCATTACATCCAAACAGTGATTTACATTTACTAGACCTTAAACAAACAAGGCCAAACAAGCATGTGCACAATCTTCAGGTCGTACATCTTTGCTTTACATATGTACCTTTGCACTGTTTTAATTTTTTTTTTTAATTTTGAATCCAGCCTATAGGCTACAGAACTGGAGGGAGCTTGCCTCTTTTATGTAGGTGGGATTCAATCAGTAGTCCCACATTTGATCACAAAAGACTTTACTAGTTGATTTAGCTGACATTCGTTATTTTTACACATTAAATTTTCTCACTGTCTTTCAAGATTTTTGTCTCTGAGTCTGTTTTTTAACTTCTGTACATTTGATATAGCTTAATCTGGTAAGATAAAAATATGCTGAGTTTGACTACGATGTACCTAAGGAGAAGTGGGACATTAAAAAGCTGTACATATAGTGCTTGAGACATTAAAAAACTGTACATACAAAAATAAGTTGGCTAAATTCATAAATTAAACAGTGAAAAATAGTTATGTGTGGCCATATGTGCCTCTTTTCAGTTGTATAATTCATAGACATCTTGTGCTTTTGATGGCAGAATATATCACATCTTCCTAAATTTTCTTTAGGATAAAAGAATTTCTCCAGTATGCATATACTTGTCAACATTCAGCCAAATTTGACATTATACATAATCATAACTTTTATTTGACTTTATTGAGTTAATTTCAGGGTATGTTATCCATTGCACTTGCCACTTGAAACACTTTTCCGAATATTTGCATGGCACATAGTGTCTCTTCAGCCAAGGGAGAGGATGGTGGTAGTGCTTGCAGAAAAAAAGCAACGATCTCTCCAAATACCTGGCTGGAACATCATGCACCTGCCGAAGCTGCAAAGAAGATGCTCAGCAAATTTGTTATAAGCTTAGCCTTGAAGAACTTCTCTGTAATGAAGTAAGGCTTCTATTTAAAGTCTTCTAGACATTAAAATTTACTAATTATCCTCTAGTCATCTTGCTAGGATTTTTCTTTGGGTCATTCATAGTCATACAGGAAGCATGATTCAGTGGTTCTGAAGAATGTATGGTATTTAGAGTTCATACTTATTCTGCTACGTTGTATGCACCAAAAAAATGAATTGGAATCAGCGATTACCAGTTTTTTTTTTTTTTTTCTTTTTACAATTTCATCAATGTAATGTGTATTCTATTATTTTACAACAAATGAATCTGCTAGTGTGTAATTGTGTATTTCTTATCTCTGCTGACTCTGCTATTGCGTTTTTGAATCAAGGAGGAAAAAGAATGATCGGTTGTTGCATTAATCAATGTCCTTTTATTTATTTATTCCAAACAAAACCACTGTGGCAAAACACTATGCACACTGTTATGGGGGCTTGTGTTGGTAGCCCCTTCTGAAGTTCCTTAGTTCAGCTTTCCAGCATCATAATCCAATTGAAATGCACTATGTTATCTGGCCAACCACCTTCTTCTTAACCATGTTACGTATTACCAAGTTCACAATTTTAATTAACTTTGTTCAATTCATCACAATCAAATACTTCGCTAGAGGCTTGTTCCATTCTTCGTGCAAAATGCAATGCATAAAGTAATGTGATATTGGCAATTAGAAGTAGCATGCATAACAACAGTTTCAAGTGAATGTTCAACACCACATAAATCTTTGGTTGGAAAATCGCAAATGCTCATGACTCTGCAGAAGCTTGTAGCCATCAATCAAAATATTGCAAATACTATGTCTCAGTTTGGTAAGCCTATTATGCTGCTTCTTTGAGCTTCAATAATATCCAGACTTCAAGGGTAACCAAATTAAAGAGAAATGCATCCATGATCATGGCTGTTGGGAAGGTGGAAAATTAATTTGATATTACCACAAAAACCCACAGTTTTTATCTATACAATTGAAACCAAAATCATAGTCTAATCTTGCAGGGCCCTTACAAGAGAGCCTACAGAATTGGATCCAGTCAAAACGTAGGTAGCAATAAAGTTTCTGATTTTTCAGCTTTGCATACCACATCCAAGTCAATTTCATCCATATTAGATATCTGTAATTAAATCCCACCAAGCAAATATTTTGCACAAAGCTTTTTAGAATTCTGTTATTCATATCGACATCAAAATTTAACTTTCATTAATCTTTATACTTCTATTAAATAATTACATAGATGCACAATTTTAGAGTGGCCCTCGAAGGACATTGAATCACAAGACACACACACACACACAAGAGAACAATACAAAAACAACAGAAAATAATGACTTCCATGTTAAATACATAATAAAGCATCCAGCATCTGACAGCACATTATACATGTACCACTTCCAGACTAGCAGCAAAGCATTGGTATTCTTTAATATGATGACAAAGCCTAAACTTTCTATGCAAATATTTATGCTAGTATTGGAGTTTCAGAGGATCAATCCCTGTGCCGGTGTGGTTTTGGAGGGCTCATTTTTTGGGGATTCAGTTTCATGGGTCTGAGCAGAGCCTTCCACTTTTTTCTCCTGATCTTCCTCAGCTAAGACCTTTTCCTTTGCCTTCTGCCCCACTTCCCCTGCTGCCTTGGTAACCTTACTGAATGCACCAGTAACCCATGTAGCTCCAGTTAAAACATACCGATTCTTCATAATGGCAGATCCAGCATTACTGACTGTCTGCTCAGCAGCTGAAATTGCAGTCTTGGTCTTCTCAGAAACATGAAACTTCTCATCCATTTCCTTCACTTTTTCAGTCACAATGGTCGTGCCGGCAGTCACTTTCTCAGTGAGACCAATCTTTTGGAATGTATATCTTAACCATGATTGGTTATATAATTTTGAGGAGTGATAGAATTAGGCCATGCTGAAAAATGTGGGTGTCGAATAGTCTTTTGGAATGTATTTGTTTCAATGGCAGGACATGAACATAAAACTTTCTAGTGATTGTACTGCCGGTGCAGTGCAGTGTACATGGAAGACGAACAGGGTATAATCTGTACTTGACAAATTTGTGCCCACAGGATATTGCAGTCTCTTTTTAAGCCACATCTATATGCTGGAATACCATACATTAAAACTGGTGTGACTGCATTATTTCTTTCTTTTCCATTAAGGAATTCTTCACCTTATTTTTCAATAAGAAAGTTTATGTTCCTTACAATATGTGATCATCCTTAATGGCAGGTGGACCTAAAAAATTCACACGCTTGGGGAAAGCCATGAGACAATTCACATAGCATTGCTGGAAAAAAAAAACATTATTCCTCTGTGAGATATCCAGCATGAAATTAATGGTATCCTTTCAATTCCTTGTTTTTCTTATTTCATACAGAAGCCGCTGTGGTTGACAGATGGAGACTCCTAGAAATATTTCTAGAGAGAGAGAGAGAGAAAGAATCATTCATAATGTCTGTGTTCAAGAGGTTATTGTATCACAATTCCTCCCCATCACATCCAAACAGTGGTTTACTAGACCTTAAACAAACAAAGGCCAAACAGGCATGTGCACTTTCTTCAGATCTTACATCTATGCTTTACATATGTACTTTCGCACCTTTTTAAAAAAAAATAATAATAAAAAAAATTATCCAGCCTATAGGCTATAGAACTGGAGGGAGCTTCACTCTATATAGGTGGGATTCAATCAGGAGTCCCACATTTAATCACAAAGGACTTTACTAGTTGATTTAGCTGACATTCATTATTTTTACACATTCAATGTTGCTTGCTGTCTTTTAAGATTTTTGGCTCTCAGTCTGTTTTTTAACTTCCGTACATTTGATATAGCTTAATTGGGTAAGATAAAAATAATCTGAGTTTGACTAAGATGTACCTAGGAAAAAGCGGGACATTAAAAAGCTGTACATATAGAACTTGATAGCAAAAAAAAAAAACTGTACATTCAAAAATAAGTTGGCTTGATTCATAAATTAAACAATGACAAACAGCAAGGCTATATGTGGCCCATATGTGCCTCTTTTTAGTTTTATAATTCATAAACAGCTTGTGCCTTTGATGGCAGAATCTATCCCATCTTTCTAAATTTCCAATAGGACAAATGAATTGTTCTAGTATGCTGAGTGCTGATGATTGTCAACTTTCAGCTAAATTTGACATTATACATAATCGTAGCTTTCATTTGACTTTATTGAGTTAATTTCAGGTAATATGAACCATTGCGCCTGCAACTTAAAACACTTTTCCCCCAAGTTTGCATGGCACATAGTCTCTTCAGCCAAGGGAGAGGATGGTGGTAGTGCTTGCAGAAAAAAGCAAAGATCTCCAAATACCCGGCTGGAACATCATGTACCCGCATACGAAGCCACAAAGAAGATGCTCAGCAAGTTTGTTATAAGCTTAGCCTTGAGGAACATCTCTGTAATGAGGTAAGCCTTCTATTTAAGTCTCCAGACATTATAATTGACTAATTATCCTTTAGTCTTCTTACTAGTATTTTTCTTTGGGTCATTCATAGTCATACAGAAAGCATGATACAGTGGTCAAAGTTTCTGAAGAATGTATGGTTTTTAGAGTTCATACTTATTTTGCTACATTGTATGCACCAAAATGATGAGTCGGAATCAGTGATTTACTAGTGTTTTTTATTTATTTATTTTTAACAATATCATAAATGTATTGTGTATTCTTTTATTTTACGACGAATGAATCTCATAGTTTGTAATTGTGTATTTATTATCTCTGTTGACCCTGCTATTGTGTTTTTGAATCTATGAGGAAAAAAAAAATGATCAGTTTCATTATTTCAAACAAATGGCAAATCACTATGCACACTGTGATGGGGGCTTGTGTTGGCAGCCCATTCTGAAGTTCCTTAGTTCTGCTTTTCAGCATCATAATCCAATTGAAACCATGGCATCTCGATCGATCTACTATGTGTAGAGATTTCATAATGTTCTAAACTACTCTTCAAAAAATCTTATAGGAATATAAGGAAATTTTTAAAAATATTGTATTAGAAATCAATTACATCAAAAACAATTCCAAAAAATTCAAATACTGCATCCAAAATTCAAATCCACTTTCAAATCTTTCAATTCACCTTGTACATCATGAATCCCGACTTAAATTTTTTATTTCTCTGTATATTTTAGTCACGATTACACTAATTAGAATGGATTCTTCTTTCTTTTTTTTTCTTTTTTTTTTTTTAAATTCACATTTCTTTAACAGTTTTCCTTTACAATATCTCTACTTTTTTGTTTGTTTAAACTATATGATGTAAGGAGCTTTAAAAGAAGGGGGAAAAAATAGTGGGAAGGTCAGGTCAAAGTTATGAATTTGAAGCTTTTATCATGAAATGGAAGGAGACTAGATGACAGGTTGAAAAGATTGAGAGTGAGGAACTTGTTCAAATAGTAGAAGGAAATTGGAAAACATAACCAAATTAGGTTTTATTGTGCTGTCATATTAATTAATTAATTCACACAGTGAATTTAGAAAAATAATCTTTAACTTAGGAACTTCTTTGTAATGAAGCAATGCTTTAGTTTAAGTCTTCTAAACATTTAATGTATTAATTAATTCACACAGTGAATTTAGAAAAATAATCTTTAACTTAGGAACTTCTTTGTAATGAAGCAGTGCTTTAGTTTAAGTCTTCTAAACATTTAATGTATGGCACATCAAAATTGTACTTAAATTTTATTTTATGCTCAATACTACTTTATGAGTATTTTTCAACAATGAGAATTAAGCATTAATATTTATAGAATAAAGTTTCCAAATTTTATGCTAAAAATAACAATTTTGTGCTTGAAAGTTCAATTCAACTTTAACTCTGTGTTATGTCAAGTCTCACAAAAGCATGATCAAGGTTTTAAGATTATTCAAGATTTGATGATTAAAAAAAGTCATTTCACAAGTCTAGGATTAAAAAAGTCATATTACAAAAAAAGAAAAAAGGAAAAGTAATATGACTTTTTTAATCCTAGACTTGTGAAATGACTTTTTTAAATCATCAAATCCTGAATAATCTTAAAACATTTATCATGCTTTTGTGAGAACTTGGTTAAGCCACACCTTAAGTGTGCAATACACAACTCTAAAAATTCTCAAATCACATCCTCTCGGTCTCTTTTTATACGTTAACTTGGAATTTGAGAAACATTAGAAGTTTTGAAGACTAAATCAGGATTTTGACTACATGATTCTTGATGGATCAACTATAGCAAATTATGTGTCTAGATCTCAATCGATCTACTACGTCTCAAGATTTCATAACTTGTAAACTCTTGTGCAATCATGGGCACATGTCTTGCACTTCAAATAAACTTACAAGGTACAAGTTTGCCAACCTAATATTATGAACCTAACATTTACCTTTTACAAAATACAAAGATTACATATCATTTTAAATTTAGTATCATTTAAAATCTTAAATTACGTGATATATGTATAAAAGGTAATGTAATTATTTTTGTTAATCATACATCTAACAGCACATGAATCCAACATCTAAAAGATAAGATATATATTTAAATGAATTTTACACCCTAACATTTCAGAATTTAGATTTTACCTCCTAAAGTTTGGAGGTATTTGGATTTTACTCCCAAGTTCTATAACTTCAAAGTATAAAATTCAAACACTCCTAAACTTTAGGAAGTAAAATCCAAACACTCTCAAAATTTATAATGTATCATTGATTTAATACGTCAATGAATGAGAATAATTAATGTATCTTTAATGAGAATAATGACACATTAAATTTACATTAAATGAGAATAATTAAATCAATGAATCTCATTCAATGATACATTAAATCAATCAATCTCATTAAAGGTACATTAATATACTTATTCAATGATACATTAAATCAATCTCATTCAATGACACATTAAATCAATCAATCTCATTAAAGGTACATTAATATACTCATTCAATGACACATTAAATCAATGAACCTTTTTTATACATGTTCCAAGACAAAACTTTAAGTACAATTCTTTACGTGTTGCATATTAAGTTTTCCAATTAAAGACAAACACATGGTTGCATTATTTTATGGAAAATGTTAACGGATGCTCAAAGGGCATTGGTTTAAAAATTAGTTGAAGAAATTTTTATAGGAAAATAAAAAAATCAATTAATTTTTTTGATGGCTTTTTATATATTTCTCATGAAAATTGTATCAAAACTTTCTTTAAATAGTTTATTAACAATTGCCCCTAAAGCATCTATTAACAGGACCCAAATTATAAACAATATAATATTTTTCAATGTAGTTATATGTTTTAATTTAATTCTGAAACTTAATGTATGACACCTAAGTAAATTGTACCAAAGTTTTATTCAAGGATCGATTCTATTTTAATAGTAATTTTCAACCAATTTGAATTAAGCTTTTATATTGTAGAAAAAGTTCACAAAGTTTGTGAGAGAAGGTTTAAAATGACTTTTGCACCTACCTTGGGAGTTGCAATCAAGAAATTGAAAGTTTACCTTTTGCAAAATAGGATATTTACGCATCATATAAAATGTTCAATGATATGGCACGCTATATTGAAATAAAATTTAGACCCAATAGGTTGATTTTAGGGGGTTAACTCTACTTGATTAAATTAACCAATTATGCCATTAATTTTGATTACTGGTTAATTTGCATGGTTTAAATATGTCACCAAATAAATAATAAAGCAAGAAAATAACCATATATTGATGAAGCGGAAAATGTATGGATACATCCATGTGAAAAACCACTACAAGAGTTAACCCTAACCCCAAGAAAAATTCACTACTAAAGTCGAAGTGTAAGATTGAAATAGACCCTTATCACTAATTGTAATCTATTGTAAATGGTCTTGTCCCATCAAATTGTTCCAAGCCTCTTGAACTTTTCAAATATGAATCCATGCCCAAGCCTTCAAGAATTTATTGAGGATTTGATTTCCACAATTACCTTAGGATGACTCTGCGGCTTCAACCTTGATCTACAATATGGCAGCAACAACACATGAGAATATCTTCTCTATTTGCTTCTGTACTCAAGCGTTGATAGTTGGAGGTTCGAGATTTCTCTTTGTATATAATATTTCTTTTTTGTCTCTACAACTTCTTCAAAGTCGCACTTAATGGGTATTTAAATATGTTCTCTAATTATGGTTACAATAATCGATATCATCAGTTGGCTTAAAATAAAACATATTAGGAAAAAAAAAAAAAAAACTAATTTCCCCATTCTTGATCAATCAACGCTCAATTGAGAGCAAGTCTAGATTACAGATTCTTCTTTCTATTGAGCAACTTCTTGGATATTGATCTTGTACTTGATATTTGATACTTACAACTCAAAACACGTTGTTATGTATTTGCCAACACTAAACCTAACATATACATTATTAGATTCAAGAAATAAAATCTTAACCATCTTAGAGAAGTGTTAAAAAATTCTTAGTTACAAAAGTATCTAGAGTTTTTCAAATACTAAATAGTCAGTCGTCCCAAAATCTTGGTTAGAGATACTCATGATCTTATGAATATGAGGAGGCCTTAATTAGAAACCTAAACCGCTAAACTAACTTTGGCTCACCCAAAAAAAAAAAAAAAAAGCCTTTGTAGGGTTCACTGTAACATAAATTTGATTTAGGATATGTATTTTATTTTTATTATTTTTTTTTAGAAAGATTTAGGATATGTTTGAAATACATATGCTTGATAATCATGAGGCCAAGCCAATGGTATTGATCTTACTAAGTCCTTTTCCCCCAATTATCTTACCTTTTAGATTTAAGCAAAACATGCGTTAGAAATGCATCAAGCATACGGATTTAGGATTGAGGCATTTGTAACACATGTTTTGCTTATGTCACGAGTGACATGACTCATGTTCTCTAAAAGGTAAGATAATTGGGGGAAAAAGAGTTGGTAAGATCAGTAACATTGGCTTGGCATTGGCCTTGTGATTACAAAGAGTAGTATACATTACAAACCAACCACATGTACACTATAAATAGCCTCACCATGCTTCAGTCTTCTTCACTTCTCAACTCTCATAGAAACCATTGTGATCACAGAGAGTAGTATATAGATATCTGTAGATAAACTCCAATGGAGGAGAACGGAGAAATTCTCAAATTCTCAAATAAGAAGAGAATCAAACAGCAGCATGAACAGAAAAGTTTGTGCTCACATTAACGAATCAGCGAATTACCAGATTTCCACGGTATGACTCACCTTCAAAGTAAGCAATCTCTTTCTTCCTATCACAATCACAAATGCATCTTTATACAAATGGTTTCATATATGTGATGGGATATTATATGTACATGCATGTTGTTATAATTTTCTGATGGTATGTGCTTTGTAACTTTGGATGCAGTTCCTAGAACTTTCATGGATGCAGCTATTTGAGGTGGGAGTGTGTAACCAGTGGTATAGATCTTACCCTTTTTTTTTAATTCTCTTTTGGTTCTATTATTTTAAAGCTTATGATATATTAATTTTAATAAATTTTTTTTTTTTACATCTATTTAAATCTATAACGTAACTCATTTTAATAAATCAATCTTGTGTTACATAAATGATAAAACCTAGATTATTTTGATATTTTTCACTGTTTTGAATTATGCTTTGACTTTTCGGGTGGTTGTTACCTAAGATCTGCACATAATTAGCATATAATATGGACAACCAACTACAAATTCCGAATCTACTATTTTTTTATTTTTTTTAGATCAGTCATGTATTTTAATGTCAAATAAAATCTTTTGACAGCTGATAAAGTTTTGGAATTTATTTTCTTTTACTAATGTTATTTAATTTCAGTGACTAAAGATTACAACTTTAAGAATTTTACGTGATTTGATGTACCTTTTGTTCATTTTATTATTATTTTTTTGTTGAAAGTTAGTTAAAATACCGTTGTACGCATGATTCGATGTACTTTTTGTTCTTTCTTTTTTTATTGTTTATTTGCTAAAAGTTAGTTAAATTACCGTTATACCTAAAGAACATTAAGGCTATAAAAAACTTTGAAGGAAAATAAGCTAATTAAAAATGCTTCTCAATGTCTAGTACATCCCCATTAACAACTCAATCGTCTCAACTATCACATAATTTTTCCTTTACCTATATATGAAAGTGTCAAATATTCAGGATGTGCTTACATATTTTTTCTTTTATCAGCTTTGCGTTGATTAAGATCTGTCCTTAATGACATCCAAAAAACAGAAAGGAAAAAAATTAGACGTAATTAATAAGGAAACAACATGAAAGCATTGGTTCACTTTGTCAGGTTTAGCTTACCTCTAGTGCATTTTTAGCTGGAAGTGTCCTTTGAGGTAAGCATAACCCCACTTTGGCCTACACCTGGAATCAAAGAGCTTGAACTCTGCTTATCAAAAGGAAAACAATTCAGTTTCTTTGATCAGAAACGTTGGTGGTGACGCTTGCATGTTCACATGCTCAAGATATCCCAAGAAGGAAAACTACTGACCACCTTGCCGATATCTTCCAGTAGGCCATATGAAGCGGGTGAACAATATCACTATCAGATAATGTGTACAGTACGCTTAATTACTATGGATTATACTAGCTTCAAACCATTGATTGTACAAGTCATATCAGTAATTTACCAGATGTCTATTATTAGTTTTCATTGCAATGTGTAGTTTCACTATCTCTTTATTTATTAATGGAATGAACAAAACATTGTATTTAGAAAGGAAGATCATGAATGTCAAAGCCTAAACTTTATGGAATTGATATTGTTTGTGGAAAGTTGAAAAAATAGATCCTATCGCAACAGCATTGATTTTACTTACAAAACATTTTGGTAAGTTTGTTACAAGATTGATTTAGTATAAGAGTTGAATGGATATATTTTTACTAAATTCCAATCTTAATTTAACTACTAATTGGTAGTTTCTTTTTAAACCCCATCGTACTTGAATTACTTCGGTTTCCTGTTGTTGCGAGGCTAATTGGACATTTGAAGTCACTGAATAATGAAACTTTTGGCTGAGTCAAATAATTTTGATACTAGTCACTCAGATTATAACTTTCTATATCAAAGCATTTTTAAATTCAATCCTCATTTCATTCTGATAGTAAATATATAGGATTTTAGAGCTTCAGACATTTTTGATACTAGTCACTCAGGGTTTTTTTTTTTTTTTTTTTTTTGCTTGCTATGTAATCAAAAGACCTTGCAAAATTTAGAAAGAAGATAAAACTAACAATTATTGCCTGTCATTTCTGAAAGACCAAAAAGGAAGGTTTTTAAAGTAGCTTGTGTAGCAGGGAGAAGGTGCTTGAGAGGTTCTAGAAGTACTTTTGTGATACAAGGATCACCTGGTCCAAATATTTCACATATGGTCACACTGGTAGTGTGGTTTACACATCTTGTGGTACACTGCTTGAACCTAGTCATTGGATGTGGTTATGTTGGTTAACCTTCAACTTTACAAAGCTGTTGGATGTGGTCATTCATAGTTATGGTATGATACTGTGGTGAAAGTTTCTGAAGAATGCATGGTATTTAGAGTCCATACTTATTCTGTTACATTGTATACGCCAAGGGGATGAGTCTGAATCAGTGATCTACCAGCTTTTCAGCTTCATAATCCAATTGAAATGCACCATGTTATCTCGATCAATTCACTATGTGTAGAGATTTCAGAATATTCTAAAGTACTCTTCAAAAAATCTTAAAGGCATATAAGGAAATTTTAAAAAATATTGTATTAGAAATCGAGAGGTGCTACGTCCACAACATTTTCACAACATTTTTACAACAAATCATAGGTGGTTAATTGTTGTTGGTTCAAATTTGAACTTAACACTAAGATTACTTTTTTGCCCCAACAATAACAACCAGTAACAAATTTCCATTTAGAATTTGTTGTAAAAATGTTGTGGTCATATAATTTCTCTTAGAAATCAATTACATTGAAAACAGTCCCAAAAAATTCAAATCTACATTCAAAATTTTCAATTCACCTTGTACATCATGAATCCCGACTTAAATTTTTTATTTCTCCGTATATTTTAGTCACAGTTACATTAGTTGGAATGGATTCTTTTTTTAAACAAAAATATTCACATTTCTTTTTGTAGTTTTTCTTAATTAACAATGTCTCTACTTTTTTTTTTTATTTTTTATTAACTATGATGTAAGGAGCTCTAAAAGAACGCGGGGGGGGGGGGGGGGGGGGGGAGAATAGTGGAAAGGTGAGGTCAAAGTTATAAATTTGAAGAGTCCAAATTTGGCAAGGATGGGGTGTAAACGCCATGTTTTACACCATCCAATAAGAGATTGTCACATCATCATTTTACTTCAAACTCAATACATCCTACCACACCTAATAACATCTCAATAAACTCCTAATTTGGTTGGATTTATATATGGCTATTACAATTTATTGGGTGTGGTTGTACTTATTCTTAAATATGTAATAAGATGATGTAGCATATTAGGATTGGAGGGGTAAAACATGGGTTTTACACTACATCCTTATTGAATTTAATCTCAAATTTGAAACATTTATCTTGAAATGAATGGGGACTAGATGACAGGTTGAAAAGATTGAGAGTGAGGAACTTGCTTAAATATTAGAAGCCAAATTTTGCGTGTTTGTGAAAACCCCAATTAGAAAACATAATCAAATTGGGTTTTATTGCATTGTCATATTATAATTAATTAATTCACACAGAGAATTTAGGGAAAGAAGGTTTCATTTGTAATTGTATTATTAAATCTTTGCGAGTATAAACTTAGGCACTTCTATGTGATGAAGTAGTTCTTCAATTTAAGTATTCTAGACACTTAATGTAGGCACCTAGCAACTGTGTGCCTAGGCTTTATTTTAGGGTCATGTTAATGGTGCCCTTAAGAGCATCCATAGCAATGGAGCTAAAAATATAGCTATTTAGCTCCACCAAAAGTTACTTTATCTATTTTACCTACACACATGCTGCAGCAGTGGATTTATTTTAGCTTTCAACACAATAAAATAATATAAACATCACAATAAAATATTATATCTACTACAATAAAATAATATATCCACTCCAATAAAATAATACATACTACTACAAAAAAAAACACCACAAACGGCACAATCCACAACCACTGCCAAAGAACAACCACCCACAACCACCTAACAACAACTAGCAAGCCAAGACCACCCACAACTACTCCAATAGATCTAAGCTTGATTTTTAGACCAAGAGTGTTGAGCTAGCAACCCAGACCACCATTAAACCCACCATTTGAGCTTGATCGAGAGAGAGAAGAAACAAGACCAAGAGGCACAAAACCCACCATCAAACCCAGACCACCGTCGAACCAGACCAGCCATCGCCGACCCACTAACCCACGCCATCCACGAAACCCACCGACCCACGCCATCGCCGATCACGCGAAAAGAAGAGAGAAAAGATAGCGAAGAGATAGAGAAGGAAGAGAGAGGGCTGAAACTCTTGAGTCTGATGAAAAGAAAGAGAAGGAAGAGAGAGAGAGAGAAAAAAAAGAATATTTTAATGGAAAAGAGAGAGAAAAGTTAAATAAAATATTTTTTTTTTTTAGTTTTGCGCTATAGTGCACATCTATAAATGGATGTGCACTGTAGCTGAACAGGTAAAAATTTTACCTATGCCTCCACTGCTGCAGCATAGGTTTTAGGGGTTTGAGGAGCTAAAAATACCAATATAGCTTTTTAGCACCACTGCTGTGGATGCTTTAAGGTATTTGAAAAGATTGAGAGTGAGGAACTTGCTCAAATATTAGAAGCCAAATTTGGCGTGTTTGTGAAAACCCCAATTAGAAAACATAATCAAATTGGGTTTTATTGCATTGTCATATTATAATTAATTAATTCACACTGAGAATTCAAGGAAAGAAGGTTTCATTTGTAATTGTATTATTAAATCTTTGCAAGTATAAACTTAGGCACTTCTATGTAATGAAGTAGTTCTTCAATTTAAGTATTCTAGACACTTAATGTATGGCACCTAGCAACTGTGTGCCTAGGCTTTATTTTAGGGTCATGTTAATGGCGCCCTTAAGGTATTTGTTAATTGACCATTTTAAGAAACTTCTAATCCCTTAGGGCATCTGTTAATTTTTCCCTTTATTTAATGATGTAAGGAGCTCTAAAAGAGGAAAAAATAATAGTGGGAATGTGAGGTCAAAGTTATGAATTATAAACTTTTATCTTGGAATGGAAGAAAACTGGATGACAAGTCAAAAAGATTGAGAGTGAAGAACTTCCTCAAATAATAGAAGGCAAATTCAGGGTGTTTTCAAGAAACCAAATTGGAAAACATAACCAAATTAGATTAAATTGTGCTGCCATATTAATTCATTAATTCACACAGAGAATTTGAAATAATCTTTGCGTATAAACTTAGGAACTTCTATGTAATGAAGCAATGCTTCAATTTATGACTTCTAGACACTTAATGTATGGCACATAGCAATTGTACCTAAGTTTTATTTTATGCTCAATACTACTTTATGTGTATTTTTCAACCAATGAGAATTAAGCTTTGATATTTATAGAATAAAATTCCCAAATTTTATGCAAAAAATAAAAATTTTGCCCTTGAAAGTTCAATTCAACTTTTAACTTTGTGTTAGGTCAAGTTTTGAATTATGTCATGTTGTAAAATGACTGTTTTAACCCTAGACTTGTGAAATGATGGCTTTGCCCCTACTTTAAGATTTTTTATCATAAATTTTTATTTTTATTGTCAGAGATTCAGACCCTAATTGTACCAATTAACCAATTTTAAAGCCAAGAGTATTTAATTAACCAATTATGATCAAGTGATTCAAACCTTGGTTAAACAATCACATAACAATATTGCAAAATATATAATAATAAACAAAATGGAAATTAATGAGGCATATGGTCGCAAAGAGAAAACGCTAGACGAAAAAAAAAACTCCAACCAAAAGAAAACAAATACACTATATAAAGAACGGAAGATTACAACATATTTAAATCTAAATCTATTACTAACTCAAGTAAACTTATTGATGTGATCACAAGTAACACCAAAACCATGGACTCTTCTACCATAGACTTTTTCAACATGAACACCTGCTCACGCCTTTAGGCTTTAAGAACCCTCTTAAAGCTTCTTCGTAGCAACTTATCTATTATGTCATTGCAATAGCTTCAACTTAATCATCAAATCTTGAATAATCTTAAAACCTTGATCATGCTTTTGTGAGAACTTTGTTAAACCTCACCTTAAGTATGCAATATACAACTCTCAAAAGCCTCAAATCACGTCCTCTAGGTTTCATTTTATACATTAAATTGGAATCCACAAAAACATTAAAAGTTTTGAAAGCTAAATCGGGATTTTAACTGCATCATTCTTGATGGATCAAATTTAGCAAACTATGTGTCGAGATCTCGATCGATTTACTATGTGTCAAGATTTCGTAACCTACAACCTCTTCTGCAATCATGGGCACGTGTCTTGGTCTTAGACTTCAAATAAACTTACAAGATACAAGTTTGCTCACGATTTGCCAACCTAATACTATGAGCGTAACATTTACCTTTTACAAAATAAGAAGTTGTATCATTTAAAATCTTAAATTACGAGATATATGTATAAAAGGCAACATAATTGTTTTTGTTATGTCACATATCCAGCAGCACATAAATCGCACATCTAAAAGGTAAGATATATATATAAGGTAAATTGCAAATTATACCTTTAAAGTTTGGAGATGTTTGAATTTCACACACTAAAGTTTCAGAATTTGAATTTTACTTCCTGAAATATGGGGGTATTTAGATTTTACATCCTGATGTTTCATAATTTGGATTTTACACCCCCAAATTCTAAAACTTCAGAGTATAAAATCCAAGCACCTCAAACTTTAGGGAGTAAAATCCAAACACCCCTAAACTTTAGAGGTTAAAATTTAAATTCTGAAATTTTATGGTGTAAAATACAAACACTTTCAAACTTTAGGTGTGTAATTTGAAATTTAGTGATTTATCCTATATTTTATTTTAGAAGAAAAAAAAGCCAGATAATTGATTATAATTTTTAAAAAATTGTAACAAACTTTTAAAAAAAATATTTTAAAAATACTATTGGTCCCAACTCCCAAGAGGGTTCAAATCTTGTACTACCGAATTCTCAAAAAGATAAGAACCATTGGGTTGGCCTAGAAATTATCGTACGTTCTCGAAGTATACGTTACAAACCATTTAGCCAAAAAAAAATGTATACGTTACAAACCTACCAAAGTCGCCTCACCAGTCACCATGCTTTAGTCTTCTTCACATCTCAATTCTCATAGAAACTCTTTGTGATCAAAGAGTGAGTGAGAAATACAATAGTCCTATAGAAATCTTTAGGTAAACTCCAAAGGAGGAGAACAGAGAAATTCTCGAATTCTCAAACAAGGAGAGAATCAATCTACTATATATATATATATATATATAAACACAATGGAAATTAAATGAAGCATATGATACGGTGACAAAGAAAATGTTAGATAAGAAAAATTCTCCAAAAATTTATCCACCAACCCCAAGGAAACAAATCTATTAGATTCTCAAAAAAAAAAAAAAAAAAAACAAATTTATTATAAAATAATGGAAGATTACAACATATTTAATGCTAAATATATTGTTAACTAAGTAATTATTAGATACTCACGGAGTACCATAAATGCGTACTTTCCCCTCTCACATAACTACAGGTCTCACTAATTAAATTTACAGTAGAACACACAATTTATGTGAGAGTAGAGAGTATACATTTATGGTACTCACAGAGTATTCAATAATTTTCCTTATTAACTCAGGTAGACTTATTGACGTGACCACACAACTCCAAAACCAAGGACTCCTCTTCCATGGACTTTGTTCGAATGTGAACGCCTATTCACTCCTAGAAATCCTCTTGAAACTTCTTTGTTTACTCATTAAAACAGTTTCAACTTGATCTTAAAATCTTGCATAATTCCTTGATTACTAGGTGATACTTTTGTGAGAACTTGGTTAACCCTCACCTTAGGTGTGCAATACACAGTTTCCAAAGTCTAAAATCACATCCTCTAAGTATTTTTTTTTATACCTTAATTGAAATCCACAAAACCCTAAAAAGATATGTCAAATGATTAGGTTGTTTCAAGATTATAACGGCATTATTATCTCAACGGATCGAATTTAGTAAACTACGTGTCGAGATCTCGATCCATATACTATATGTAGAGATTCCAAAAATTGTGAAGTCTCTTGTGCAGTCATAGGTACACGTCTTGGACTTCAAGTCAACTTCAAGGTACAAGTGACACAAGTTTACTCACAATTTGCCAACCTAATACTAAAAACCTAAAATTTACCTTTTACACAAAAAAAAAAAAAAAAAAAAAAAAAAAAAAAACAATGTTCACGTATCATTTAAAATTTTAATTGGAGTAACATATGCAAAAAATGCTTGATTCAGTTTTACAACATGTTATGATTATTTCAAGTATCCAGCACATTTAAAGGTAAGAAAATGTATTCTTAAAAAAATTTCAAAAAAAAAAAAAAGGTAAAATAAATTTTTTTTTTTTTTTGAAGGGGTAAGATTAGTATACTATTGGTCCGAAGAGGGTTCAAAATTTTCGCTTGTACTATCGTACTATCAAACCCTCAAAAAGATAAGTACAATTGGTGGTTGGTTGGCCTAGAAATTAGCGTACGTTCTCGAAGTATGAGAAGTATACGTTACATAGCTTATACGTTACAAACCAAACACACCATAAATAGCCTCACCATGCCTCAGTCTTCTTCACTTCTCAATTCTCATAGAAACCCTTGTGAATGTGATCAAAGAGAGAGTGAGCAATATAGATATCTGTAGGTAGGTAAACTCCAATGGAGGAGAATAGAGAAATTCTCATATTCTCAAACAAGAAGAGAATCAGACAGCAGCACGAACAGAAAAGTTTGTGCTCACAGCGAATCAGCGAATTACCAGATTTTCACAGTATGACCCACCTTCAAAGTAAGCAATCTCTTTCTTCTTATCACAAACACATATCTTTATACACACAAATGGTTTCATATTAGTGATGTGATATATCATATATGTACATGCATGTTGCTATAATTTTCTGATGGTATGTGCTTTGTAACTTTGGATGCAGTTCCTAGAACATTCATGGATGCAGCCATATGAGGTGGGAGCGTGCAACCAGTGGTACAGATCTTACCCTTTTTCTTATTCTCTTTATGATATATTAATTTTTTTATTTTTTCATCTATGTAAATCTATAATTCATTTTAATTGAAAATCCATCTTGTGGTATACAAACCCTAGATTATTTTGATGTTTTTTACTGTTTTGGTTTATGCTCTGGCTTTCCAGGTGGTTGTTACTGTAGATCTGCACATAATTAGTATATAATTAATATGAACAACCAACTACAAAATCCGAATCTACTATTTTTTTTTTTTAGATCGGTTGTGTATTTTATGCCAAATAAAATCTTTTGACACGTTTTCAATGCTGATAAAGTTTTGGAATTTTTTTTCTTTTAATTAATATTGTTTTATTTCAGTGATTAAGGACTACAACCTTTGAAATTTTGCGTGATTCGATGTGCCTTTTGTTATTTTATTATTGTTTATTAGCTGAAAGTTTGTTAAAATACCGTTATACCTAAAGAACATTGAGGATATAAAAAACTTTCAAACGCAAGTAAGCTAATTATTTTTTTAAGAAAAACCGATGGCAAACAACATATTTTTCAAAATTCTTAAATATCTTATAAGACTTGTATCTGTTAAAGCAACATTTAGAAAAAAAAAAAAAAAGAATCTTAATTATAATCTACTTGATCTATCTAGATAGTACTTCATAATGTCTAGTACATCCCCATTAACAACTCAATAGTCTCAACTATCACATAAATTTTCCTTTACCTACATATATGAAAGTATCAAATATATATTCAGGATGTGCTTACATATTTTTTTCTTTTATCAGCTTCGCGTTGATTAAGATCTGTCCTTAATGACATCCCAACTCATAAATGAAGAAAATTAGATGTTATTAAGGAAACAACATGAAAGCACTGTTCACGTGCTCAAGATATCCCAAGAAGGTTGTCAGACTCAACGAAAACTACTGACCACCTTGCCGATATCTTCCAGTAGGCCATATGAAGCGGGTGTACAATATCACTATCAGATAATGTGTACAGTACGCTTAATTACTATGGATTATACTAGCTTCAAACCATTGATTGTACAAGTCAGATCAGTGATTTACCAAATGTCTGTTATTAAACATTGCAATGTGTAGTTTCACTATCTCTTCATTTATTATTATGAAATGAATAAAACATTGTACTTAGAAAGGAATATCATGAATGTCAAAGCTTGAACTTTATGGAATTGATATTGTATGTGGAAAGTTGAAAAAATAGATCCTGCTTAATCGCAACAGCATTGATTTACTTGCAACATATTTTGGTAAGTTTGTTACAAGATTGATTTAGTATAGAGTTGAAGGGATATATTTTTACTAAATTCTAATCTTTATTTAACTACTAATTGGTAGTTTCTTTTTAAACCCCATCGCACTTGAATTACTTCGGTTTCCTGTTGTTGTGAGGCTAATTGGACATTTGAAGTCACTGAATCATAAAACTTTTGGCTGAGTCAAATAATTTTGATACTAGTCACTTAAATTGTAACTTTCTATATCAAAGCATTTTTAAGTTCAATCCTCATTTCATTCTGATAGTAAATATATGGGATTTTAGGGCTTCAGACAACGCTTTATTTCAATTAAAAAAAGAAGTAGGTTTGGAGCTAAAGGTTTGGAAAATGCTTCATTTCCATATCATAACATTCTTCATTCCAGTAATGAGTCAAGTTTATTTATTATTTGTAGTGCTGGTTTCCCTCAAAAAAGAAAAAAGAAAAAGTTTATAGTGCTGGTCATTTCTAAAAGGACCCAAGGGAAGGTTTTTAAAGTAGCTTGTGAAGCAGGGAGAAGGGTGCTAGAGAGGTTCTAGAAGTACTTTTGTGATACAAGGTTCACTTGGTCCAAATATTTCACATATGGTCACACTGGTAGTGTGGTTTACACATCTTGTGGTACACTGCTTGAACCTAGTCATTGGATGTGGTTATGGTGGTTAACCTGCAACTTTACATTGCATGTTGGCAGTTTTGAGCGTAATTTTGCCAAGTTTCACGAAAGTAATCAATTTTTCTTCTTCAAATTTTCGTATTTTCTATAATGCTGGGTAGTTTACATTTCATAGTGGTTTTGATATACTTTTGGTAAAATGGCTGCTGGTGACAAAGTTTCACAAAAGTCAGAATTTTTTTTATTCCAATTTTTCGTATGTTCTATAATGCTGGCTATTTTTTATGCCATAATGGTTTTAATATAGTTTGGTAAAAGGGCTTCTGGTGCCAACAATTGTTTGACAGCAAGAGATTGTCTCAGTGAATAAACAAATGCAAAAGATTGTCTCTGTGAATAAACAAATGCAGGTTTAGGGAACAACGTCATTGTTAAATTGGTGCACAATTTTGTACAATTGTATTCTAGAGATAATGTTCTTTTTTGTTTTGACCTAAAATGGAAGTTTTAATTTATTTGATTAGTAAATGAAAATCTCTCTCTCTCTCTCTCTCTCTCTCTCTCTCTCTTTATTTGAATGTCTGGAATGCAATGATTGGCACTATCAAATGAAATCTTATTCTTGGCAAAAAATAAGAAGGAATATTATGGTACTTGTATTATGTATTATCTTGAACACCAAGTGTTCATTTTATAGTTTCATGCATTTCTATAAAACGTGAAGTGCACATTAAATTAAACTTTGCTGTGTAATTTAGTATACAGTGATCTTCCTAGTGAAAATTGTGCCTTAACTTGATTAAGTCACTGAATCCTGAAACTTTTGGCTGAGTCTAATATTTTTGATACTTGTCACTCAGATTGTAACTTTCCATATCAGAGCATTTTTAAATTCGATCCTCATTTCATTCTGATAGTATATATATGGGGTTTTAGAGCTTTGTACAATGCTTTATTTCAATGAAAAATAGAAGTAGGTTTGGATGGTATTTAACGAAATCTTGGATGATATTTCAGGGACAAAATAGAACCTAAAGCTTTGGAAAATGCTTCATTTCTATATCAAAACATTTTTCATTCCAGTAGAATGAGTGGAGTTTATTTATGCTATTTATAGTGCTGGTCATTTTTTTTTTCTTGCTATGTAATCAAATGACCTTGCAAAATTTAGAAAGAAGAAAATAACAAATATTGCCTGTGATTTCTAAAAGGACCCCTTTAGGGAAGGTTTTTAAATTGTTAGCTTGTGTAGCTGGGATAAGGGTGCTCGAGAGGTTCTAGAAGCACTTTTGTGATACGGATCACTTGCTCCAAGTCTTTCACATATTGTCATACTGGTAGTGTGGTTTACACATCTTGAGGTGCACTGCTTGGACCTAGCCATTGGATGTGGTTATGGTGGTTGACCTGCAACTTTACAGATGATGACTGGCTGTATTCAATTGGCAGTTTTGAGTAATATCTTGCAGGTTTCATGAAAGTAATCAATTTTTCGTATTTTCTGTAATGCTGGGTAGTTTACATAATGGTTTTGATATAATTTTGGTAAAATGGCTGCTGGTGCCAAAGTTTCCAAAAAGTCAGAATTTTTCTTCTTCCAATTTTTAGTATGTTCTATTATGCTGGCTATTTTTCATGTCATAAATTTTTTAATATAGTTTTGTAAAATGGCTGCTGATGCCAACAATTGTTTGATACCAAGAGATAGTCTTGGTGAATAAACACAAGCAGGTTTAGGGATTATCATCATTGTCAAATTGGTGAACAATTTTGTACTCCTGTATTCTGGAGATAATGTTCTTTTTTTCTTTGACATGAAATGGAATTTTTAATTTATTTGATTAGTTAATGAAAATCTCTCTCTCTCTCTCTCTCTCACACTATTTGAATTTCTAGAATGCAATGATTGGCACTATCAAATGGAATCTTATTCTTGGCAAAAAAGAAAGAATTTTATCGTACTTGGTTTATGTATTATTCTGAACACCTAGTTTTCATTTATAGTTTCATGTATTTCTATAAAGCGTGAAGTGCCCATTAAATTAAATTATGTTGTGTAATTTAGTGATGTACAATCATCTTCCTAGTGAAAATTGTGCCTTAGCTTGATGAACTGTATATTATTGCTTGCTCTGGAAGCACAACAAAGATATTGATTATATGCAACCTTGGTTTATTTTATAAGATTCAAATGTATTTTTTTCTTTTTTACGGAAAGTTCTCTTTTATGATGTTGCCTTTTGCATTATGGTGACTGATTTGGACTCATAATTACCACCCATTATTACAAGTGCATATAATCTGCCTATTTTAACATATTATACAACTGAAACTCATGCCGGCCTCTTTGTAACTTTAATCTTTCAGGTGTGTATAATGATGCTGACAGTAGATCAGGGGGGTAACTGATGCAGGAAGATCAGCAAGACAAGACCATATTGTTGCTCTGACGGCACATATGTTAAATCAGTTTCAAAGAGATCATGTTTGCCTGAAAACATGTGATATCCATGATTCTGGTGAGTTGTCAATTTTGAGATTAATATAATTTCTCTTGCATGCATGCCTCAAGTACCCACCCCCCCTTTTTTCGCACTTTTTATATATAGGGTTGGCTAGCATTAGAGTTATATATATATATATATAGCAGTAACAGCTTCATTGCTGAATTACTCTCGACTTCTTCAAGTTTTCCTGGAGAAACATGAACATATCATTGCCCTTTTTGTACTCTTCTTGGTATCTTGTGTCGGTTACAAGTCAATTAAGCGTACATCAATCTTGTACACAACATGGCATACTAAAATATCAATGCTTTCTCTTGATAATGACTTCCAAAGTAGGATAATACCATATTCTAGATTGGGCATCATTCTTGGCAGTTTAAATCCATAATAATTTCAACTTTATTTCACTGAGTAATGGATATTTTTATTTCTCACAATATGGATTATATTCACATCTCTTTATTTCAAACTAGTGACGGTTATTGTGTAATCTGCAGTTTTGTCATTTAGGGAGTGAATTTTTACATATTCAATTATCATTGGAGTCGGAATACCAAATATGATAATTTCTGTTAGGAAAAAAAAAAAACCTTCTGAAATGATTCTTAAGGGAAAACCTATTCCTTTAGGTAATCAGGAAATTGGTTAGAGTAAAGAGGGTATAACTTCCTAATTTTGTTTTTTTTTAATATTGCTATGTGCAAGAATTTATATCAATGTTGAAGCCGGAACTTGTAACATATTCAACTTAAGAACAATTATACCTTAGAACTGGATCATGCCATGCATAGATATGTTTGGAAAGTTGAGAGGGGGCAAGCCTCTTGGAAGTACTAATCTCATGTGTACGGCGTGGCTGTTGATTACACCAGATTTTTACACTGTCACCAGTTTCATTTATCCAAATGAGACAGAGTAGAAAGATCAAGTCACATCTGATTCTGAAAAGTGGAGCAGTTTTAACTTGTCATTCTTTTGGATTGTGAATAGAATTCTTTTGTGAGAGAAAGGGAGAGAGAGAGATTTTGGATTTAAGTGTCTTGGAATGTAGTCACTTATTTCATTCTCCGATTAACTTCTTGTAAAATCATGTTATTCTTCCTCATACACTTGTTAATCTCCCCAAAGTAGTTTTCAACCTTAAAAAAAAAAACTTAGTAAATTGATTAAAAATTATATATGGTGAAGCGAGCAACATTCATTATTCAAAATAGTATAACAAATATAGAAAAGATCAAAAAATAAATTCACATGTGATAGTCTTGACACATTTTCAACAAAGAAGTTGACAAAAGTGAAAGAATGATTTATTAGATGTCTTACGCTATTAATCTTAATATCAAAATCTTATATTTTCATTTTCTATATAACAAATCAACGTTATCATTAGTGACAGCTGTTTGTAGCCTAGGCCGGATTTAAAAATTCACTAATTCAGTAAATATGAAAATTAATGTTGATATGCTATATAATAGAAAGATTGTCTTAAAACAATGTTTTCTAGTTTCTAAGATGATTTACCATAAAATATTTTGGATAGAGTAATTGGAGAGTTATTGGTGAGAGAGGCATACATATAACTTCTAAATCCAACCTGATTTCCCTTGTTTTTTGCCTATGATTTTGTGTTGGATTGATGATTACTGATTTTATAATAAATCAAGTTTATGCATGGCTTGAATAAGCCTTACATGTACCACATGGAGGTATAACCCATTGATAGTCAGTTAGCTTTCTTGTCTTGTACAATAAAGCCAGTAGTATCACCTAATTCCTAGTTGGTTTGGGTTGTCTCCACAGAAAGTCTCCTAACCAGCTCTATGTTTTCTCTGTAAACCAGTCTTTGTAATTTCGCGAAAGATAGAACTTTGAGTGTGTACCACCCTTTCCTTTTCCGTATTTTCTGTTTGAATTTCTATTCAACTCGGCCACCTGTGGATGTAGGCCTAAAGTCGAACCACATAAATCTTTGTGGTCCATTTGCGATTGTTTATTCTATTTTTCAATTTCTATTCCACATAACACCACTATAATTGATTACACTCACAGAAATGGTATCACAGCTTTCATTATCCGAAAAGAATCTGCCCAAAAAAAATATGAACTACATGCCATAGGATCTTAATAAATAGAGCTATGACCAAGTAAAGTTCATAGTACTTTTTGTTGTTGACTGTTTTGTTTGGCTTGTGAGGTTTACTTATGGAGGGCCTTTGCTTAGTAATTTTTTGAAAAGATCTTTTTTATCATTGATGATGCAAAGGATCAGATTTTTTTTTTCTTTTTGATAGCATGGGGAAAACTAATAATAATGCATTGCTTTTATTAATTATATAGTGAGTTAGCTACTTTATGAATATTTTAATTAAGTCGCAACAGATTATTTTGAGCGCCTGTGACCTTTTGCCCCCTGTTCTCTCCATGTTTGATTTCCCATATCAAGCAGGGCTGAGCCATGATTTTTGGCATACTCATTTATAGAGAGGGCTGGTGGCAAAAGGTCACAGGCAATGAAAATCATGTGTCATATTGCACAGCTACAGTGTGGCTCCTATTGGTCAATTCTGGCTCCCAAAACCAACAAGACATTGCAGGACATAGAGGCAGGGCTCAGCTATGATCTTTGGGGCTATGTCCTTCAATGTCTAGTTGGATTTGGAATATCAATCACACCATAGATATGTATTTGAGCACTAATAAGATGACTACAGCATCAAAGGAACCCATGTTTTGATGAATGCTTTGCAATTCTCCATATTATCTTCTAACTTGGCTCACTCAACTAACTAAATCAATGTAGCATATTGCTAAACCATAGCAATTGGCTATATATATATATATGGGAAATATACAGGGTAAGATATCAAAGTAATTTAAGAAGGAAACTTTCTGATTCTTTGGTGAAAATATCTGTCAAAGCATAAAGATATGTAAAACAACCCATGCTTAAAATATTTGGTTCATTGTAAATCTTTTCCTCGTCAGGGATCTCATATCTATTTTAGTACTCAAGTCTTAGATTCATTAAGCATTATGTATCTTTCCGAATACAAAAGTTTTGAACTTAATTGGTTTTGTAAACACTTATGTTGTATTTACTTTGCACAGTTGAAAGGTCATAGCTGTGAGTGAGGAAAGGACTTATTTTCATTCATCAAAGTTGAAAGGTCATAGCTGGAATGTAGTAGCTTTATTTATTTATTTTTTCATGTAGAGTTACGATGTCTATTTTCATTCATCAAAGTGTTGGAAGGACTTGGGATGCGCTTATAATTTTACAACCTTGGGAGTTGATTTCTTGATTTGTTCTAGACTTTATTGAACTCATGCTCAAACCTGAATTCATTGTGGAATATGTTCTTAATATAATAACCTATACTATAAAAAATTGAGGAATATGGTCTTAATATCTATTTTTATGGATTGCTTTACTATTTCTGAGAAAATTGTTATGGAATAATGTAGCCAGTCCAACTTTAGTAAGTATGGGTGTCTTCCATAGTAAAGTGATTGGTATACTTCTACTACTCATTTTCCTTCTCAGTCACAAGTCTACACTAAAATAACTTTAATTGTTGGGGAGATAACACCTTGGGGAGAATCCTTGAGTAGTTAATATAATATGTAGAGACATCACTTAACTCCAAAGGCCTAAGCCCAATGGGTGTGAGCTCATTCTTCTTATCATTATTCAATGTGGGACTTCACACACGTGCATACCCAAACATTAATTACACAAATCTTGCATCAATTGTGAAAAGAAGGCAAGTTTATGGACTGAGTTTAGTTGAACAGAAGGGGAAGAAAAAAGAGAATGATTCTCCCTAAAGCTACAACTTCAATCTCGTGTATAAAGGAAAAAAAAAATTTGACCCATGATCATTCTGTCTCTTGTATATATAAAATGAGACTACTGCCCACCATCCTCGCATTTTGTACTTAAAGCTTGAGGTTGATAATTTAAGAGGTCAAGTAGGTTTTTTGCCTTTGTCATATAAACTACAAAGTTCAATCAATCATATTTCCATAGATTTCAACTAGTGTTTTTGAATTTGAAAACCAAATAAATACCAAAAATTTCACTGCAGACTATATAGGAAACTTGAAAATTACCTTGTGTCAACTATGGTGCCACATATAATAAGATGCTAGATACAAATCTTCAATCTACTGTTATTGATATCTAAGGAAATTTCCTTCTTTCAATTTCTCACAAAACAATTTTATATCCCAATTCATTTATTTCTTAAACATGATTGGTTATATAATTTTGAAGAGTGATAGAATTAGGCCATGCTAAAAAATGAGGGTGTCGAAGCTATTTCATAATCTGTTTGTTTCACAGGCAGGCCATGAACATAAAACTTGCCAGTGAGGGGATGGCCGGTGCAGTGCAGTGTAAGTGGAAGGTGAACAGGATATAATTTGTACTTGACAAATTGGTGCCCACAGGATACTGCAGTATCTTTTTCAGCCACATCTAATTGTGGAATTCTGCTGGAATACCATGCATTGAAACTGTTATGACTACATTATTTCTTTCCTTTCCATTAAGGAATTCTTCACCTTATTTTTCAATAAGAAAATTTATGTTCCTTACAATATGTGATCATCTTTAAATGGCAGGTGGACCTAACAAATTTGCAAACTCTTGGGGAAAGCCATGACAATTCCACAGCATTGCTATAAATACATTATTCCTATGTGAGATATCCTGCATGAAATCAGGTATATCTTTCTTTTCCAAGAAAGATTTTTAGAGAGAGAGAGAGGGATAGAATCATTCAAAATGTCTGTGTTCAAGAGGCTTTTGTATCAAAATGGCTTCCCATTACATCCAAACAGTGATTTACATTTACTAGACCTTAAACAAACAAGCATGTGCACAATCTTCAGGTCGTACATCTTTGCTTTACATATGTACCTTTGCACCGTTTTAATTTTTTTTTTTTTTAAATTTTGAATCCAGCCTATAGGCTACAGAACTGGAGGGAGCTTGCCTCTTTTATGTAGGTGGGATTCAATCAGTAGTCCCACATTTTATCACAAAAGACTTTACTAGTTGATTTAGCTGACATTCGTTATTTTTACACATTAAATTTTCTCACTGTCTTTTAAGATTTTTGTCTCTGAGTCTGTTTTTTAACTTCTGTACATTTGATATAGCTTAATCTGGTAAGATAAAAATATGCTGAGTTTGACTACGATGTACCTAAGGAGAAGTGGGACATTAAAAAGCTGTACATATAGTGCTTGAGACATTAAAAAACTGTACATACAAAAATAAGTTGGCTAAATTCATAAATTAAACAGTGAAAAATAGTTATGTGTGGCCATATGTGCCTCTTTTCAGTTGTATAATTCATAGACATCTTGTGCTTTTGATGGCAGAATATATCACATCTTCCTAAATTTTCTTTAGGATAAAAGAATTTCTCCAGTATGCATATACTTGTCAACATTCAGCCAAATTTGACATTATACATAATCATAACTTTTATTTGACTTTATTGAGTTAATTTCAGGGTATGTTATCCATTGCACTTGCCACTTGAAACACTTTTCCGAATATTTGCATGGCACATAGTGTCTCTTCAGCCAAGGGAGAGGATGGTGGTAGTGCTTGCAGAAAAAAAGCAACGATCTCTCCAAATACCTGGCTGGAACATCATGCACCTGCGGAAGCTGCAAAGAAGATGCTCAGAAAATTTGTTATAAGCTTAGCCTTGAGGAACTTCTCTGTAATGAAGTAAGGCTTCTATTTAAAGTCTTCTAGACATTAAAATTGACTAATTATCCTCTAGTCATCTTGCTAGGATTTTTCTTTGGGTCATTCATAGTCATACAGGAAGCATGATACAGTGGTTCTGAAGAATGTATGGTATTTAGAGTTCATACTTATTCTGCTACATTGTATGCACCAAAAAATGAATTGGAATCAGTGATTACCAGTTTTTTTTTTCTTTTTTCTTTTTACAATTTCATCAATGTAATGTGTATTCTATTATTTTACAACAAATGAATCTGCTAGTGTGTAATTGTGTATTTCTTATCTCTGCTGACTCTGCTATTGCGTTTTTGAATCAAGGAGGAAAAAGAATGATCGGTTGTTGCATTAATCAATGTCCATTTATTTATTTATTCCAAACAAAACCACTGTGGCAAAACACTATGCACACTGTTATGGGGGCTTGTGTTGGTAGCCCCTTCTGAAGTTCCTTAGTTCAGCTTTCCAGCATCATAATCCAATTGAAATGCACTATGTTATCTGGCCAACCACCTTATTCTTAACCATGTTACGTATTACCAAGTTCACAATTTTAATTAACTTTGTTCAATTCATCACAATCAAATACTTCGCTAGAGGCTTGTTCCATTCTTCGTGCAAAATGCAATGCATAAAGTAATGTGATATTGACAATTAGAAGTAGCATGCATAACAGTAGTTTCAAGTGAATGTTCAACACCACATAAATCTTTGGTTGGAAAATCGCAAATGCTCATGACTCTGCAGAAGCTTGTAGCCATCAATCAAAATATTGCAAATACTATGTCTCTGTTTGGTAAGCCTATTATGCTGCTTCTTTGAGCTTCAATAATATCCAGACTTCAAGGGTAACCAAATTAAAGAGAAATGCATCCATGATCATGGCTGTTGGGAAGGTGGAAAATTAATTTGATATTACCACAAAAACCCACAGTTTTTATCTATACAATTGAAACCAAAATCATAGTCTAATCTTGCAGCGCCCTTACAAGAGAGCCTACAGAATTGGATCCAGTCAAAACGTAGGTAGCAATAAAGTTTCTGATTTTTCAGCTTTGCATACCACATCCAAGTCAATTTCATCCATATTAGATATCTGTAATTAAATCCCACCAAGCAAATATTTTGCACAAAGCTTTTTAGAATTCTGTTATTCATATCGACATCAAAATTTAACTTTCATTAATCTTTATACTTCTATTAAATAATTACATAGATGCACAATTTTAGAGTGGCCCTTGAAGGACATTGAATCACAAGACACACACACACACAAGAGAACAATACAAAAACAACAGAAAATAATGACTTCCATGTTAAATACATAATAAAGCATCCAGCATCTGACAGCACATTATACATGTACCACTTCCAGACTAGCAGCAAAGCATTGGTATTCTTTAATATGATGACAAAGCCTAAACTTTCTATGCAAATATTTATGCTAGTATTGGAGTTTCAGAGTATCAATCCCTGTGCCGGTGTGGTTTTGGAGGGCTCATTTTTTGGGGATTCAGTTTCATGGGTCTGAGCAGAGCCTTCCACTTTTTTCTCCTGATCTTCCTCAGCTAAGACCTTTTCCTTTGCCTTCTGCCCCGCTTCCCCTGCTGCCTTGGTAACCTTACTGAATGCACCAGTAACCCATGTAGCTCCAGTTAAAACATACCGATTCTTCATAATGGCAGATCCAGCATTACTGACTGTCTGCTCAGCAGCTGAAATTGCAGTCTTGGTCTTCTCAGAAACATGAAACTTCTCATCCATTTCCTTCACTTTTTCAGTCACAATGGTCGTGCCGGCAGTCACTTTCTCAGTGAGACCAATCTTTTGGTCCAGAGACACAACTTTGGCTGTGGCAGTCGATGTAAACTGGTGCTTCTCATCGAAGGCCTTTGCCTTGTTGAGTGCATCTTTGCCCAAATTGAAGCCCTTAGCCAGCATGCTGCTGACAACATCCTCGGCATTTTGAATAGCAGTTTCGGAACCACCTTCTCTTTTTTTTTCTGTTTCCTGATGAGACTGAAACAATTTAATGTCAGGAAGAGCATTGACAACAATATTAAGATATGGACTTGGGAGACAATATTACAGTTGCCAGTGCTGAAGCAGCAGCAGCTGGTAGCTCATAATCTGGAGCAAGGGCTATGTGGACAGACTGATCAACTATTGTTGCCCCCTGAAAAGGCCATATAGGTTCATTATGTGAGAAAGCAATCAAACTGTAAAGAAGATAGATACATTTACATGTGAACAATATTCTCTCTTGCAGCCAAAAGATATACATACAAGATATATATATATATCTAGAACCAAGAAACTTGATATCATCATTAAGAGATCCAAATTCATTTAATTTAAATGCTTAAATAAAGTGGAAAAAGGAAACATGCTTGAAAAAAGAAAAGACATTAATCTAGATAGGGCGCATTGCCTTGTGAGGTTAATTGCGATGACCATGAGAACAGAGAAATGATGATTCTTGCAATGAAAAAAAAAAATTCAATGTTTACTGGTAGAGAACCAACTGTCTTTAGCCTACATGCATTTAAGGCAGGCATACTGAAGGTTCTGTCAGTCATTGTTATTTGTTATTTGTTATTTTATTGAGTAAAGTTGTAGTTTTAGGCTACAACTAATTTTGTAACTAAACTTTTTCCTAAAAAATAAAGGAAATAGAGGAAAAGGTTAAAATACCGGAGGAAGTTGAACACATTGAAAGTGGATCAAATTTGATTCCTACTTTCTTGCTTTTTCATAAATCATAATTAAATTTCATTTTAAAAAACAAAGTATCATACTTAATTAATGGTACTGTGAAAATTAAAGAGAACAATGGAGAATTGTAGAAGATGCGGAAGCATAAGCAAGGAAAAAGAAAGAGAAGAACACATGTGGTTTAGGCTAATTGCCTACCACACCACTAAACCCTAAAGGACTACATCTTGATTAACTTGACTTAATAACACATTACAAGAGAACCCATATTTATAATGGGATTACATATTATAGTCAAACATAATTTGAATTTGAATTGCAAATTAATTGTCTCAATTCCATGATTTTCTATAGCAATAATCCCATAACTTTCTGTTACAAATCAATCTCTTGATTTGGTCTTCATTAACATGGAAAGTGAAATTTACTTTCCACAGGTACTAATGAAGGGAATGATTTGTAAAAAATGCACTCAATTGTACTTCAAATAAAAAACTCTTTACTTGTGACCAATAGTAATGTTGAGCAATCTTAAGGCTTGAAAGATTCAATGAGAACTAAGGAACTGCAAAGTGACCATAAGTTATGTAATAATGCTTTGATGCACCTAAAACATGAAGGTACAGCCATCAAAAGCATAGATGACATGATAAACCAAGAGATTAGCACTTGGAAGTCCAGTCTCATAAAAGTGCATATTGCCATCAAATAATGTACAAAAGGAGAATCAGCAAAGATTTATGAATAATGAGAAGGCTAACTCGTAAGGAACATAGAATTGATTTTACCGAAAGAAGCACAGCAGTCTCTGCCCCTTGGGTTTCCCTGAAGGTGACATATGCAACTTGAGACTTCTCGTCCTCACTTAAGAAAAAGAAGACAAGAGAAAAATTAGGCTACATCAGTTTCCATAAAAATTGTAATTTCTTTGTCAGGTCACCAGGAAGAAGGAAAAAAAATATTATGTGGTCATACAACTATTTGGAACCCGAAAGCTGATTCTCGTTAGATCATGTCCTAATATCCATCTTTTACACAGCCACGCATAACATATATAGGAGAAATGCTGAAATAAATCCAAGTATTTTATACTAACCTTTTCATTTCAACATATTCAATTTTTCCAGAAAATGAAAAGAACTCCTTTAAATCTTGCTCAGATGCCCCTAAGGAGACATTGCTGACTTTCACTGTTGTTATCTGGAATGAAAAGCAACCAGACAAGCAACTAATAAATTACCAACTAGAGACTTGTAGAACAAATTTTTCCATATGAGTGGAGCACGCATATAACTATAATAAGTTAGGATTAAAAGATAGGGTGGCAAGAACAATATAATCATGCTTTTAACAGGCAGTACCAAGGAGCATGAGCAAAAAAGCCTTTAATGCCAAAAGCCAGAATTAAAAAAATAAATGAACTTTTTCGTATCTGAAGTCCTTTTATTGTATCGATAATAGCAGACCACCAAATAATTTGACAAGCAAAAGATTTTAAGCCACCCCCATCCTCTCTTTTCAAATATATCTACTTTTATTTTTGAGAATTAAAGCTGTGGGATTCATGAGAAATTTCCAGGTCCAAAATCTGCACTAACCCGAGCTATACATTAGCAAGAATCTAACACTCATAAAACTTGGTCAATCATCTTCCCCATTTTTCATAAAAAACTAATACATGGATATTTAATTTCCTTCAGAAAGTGGCAATAAATGACATAATCATTTTCCCATGTTTCATAGGCAGCAGCTGAAAGTCTGAAATAGTAAGTTCTGATTTAAAAAGAAGGGAAAAAAATTAAATGCTTTAACACACATGACTACTTATCAAGATTTAGCTTCAAATTCAATATCTTCAGGAAATTTTCTACAATGTAAGCCATTCTCCAAAAGCAAACATGCTAAGTAGGTCACCTTTAAACTTCATGTGCTTGGTTAGGTTTACTTATGACCATCATTTGAGGGTCTGCTACTACAATGTGACACTAAGGATATGAAAGTCTTCCCAATAAACATGACACTAACCATCCATCTTTACCACAACAATTTCAAGCCCAAAAGATTACTGCCCTCGTCGATCATAAAGGCCTAGGCTTAATACTTAGAAGTGGGAAGAGGAGGAAAAAAGCAGTTAAGAAGATTCTGTATGATACCGAAGTTGCAGTTATAGATACAGTTTCAAGATATAACCAACACATCAAGAGTAAAATGATCCACTGTCACAAATTTATTTTCACGTTAACAGAGTCTTCAAGGTGAGTATAAGTGGAGCAATATATGCAACCTAATATAATTAAATCAATTAAAATCGAAAATGCCTGAAGACTCTGCTGACTACATATTGAAAGAGTTGAGGCCACATGAAGTTCATCACAATTCTGGTTCAAGAAAATCCAAACAAAAACCGTAATTTGGATATAAACTAGCCATATAAACGTTTTACATTCTTCATTACTTCCCCAACTTGTGATTGAGCAAACCCTTAGTCCAGTTGGTGCATAAATGGAGTGGCAAGTGAGTACATCTAGGTTTCACCCCAACAATAAGCAGTACTATGCAATTATAACAGAGGCCCACAAGAAGGACAAAGAGGGAGAGGAGATTAAGAACTTGAGAATTCAAATTTTCCAGTAAAACTTTATCCAAAAATAAGATGCAAACACATTCAAAAGCAAATTTCCAAATTCTATGCTAAAAATGTCAACAATGCATGTGCGTGTGTGTATAATAATGTGATAAGCACTTATTGTTTGAAATTAGGGTAGGCATAGCTGAATTTTCAACTTTTTGAAAATGATTTGTTTGAAACAGCTATACCTAAAGAAAAATGAAGTTTATAAAAGCTGTACTTTGAAATAGTTACCAAATGGGCATGGCCCACTGTGTACAAATAACATGATATAGAAAACATCATAAATGTCTCGATCTGACCAGATCTTTTGAAATTACATGCTATTTCACAAAGTGCTTCCTTTACTTAATATAATCATTCCCAATTCACAAACAAATAAATTCTCTATAAGTTCCGGTTAGCTCGATTGGTGAACATTCTCGTCATTGAATAAGAAATTTCGCATTTGAACCCATATACAACAAAAACTAATTAGTGTCTTGACCTGATGATAAGGAGCAATGTTAAGTTTTTTTTTTTTTTTTTTTTTTTTTTTTTTAAATCTCCAAAAGCAATTGGTAAAAACATGTTAATCACAAGGTTGCAAATTGCAATAAGCATCAAAAGGTAACCCAATAACACAAATATCATAAATAACTGATTAAAGAAGGTGCAAGCGCCAAATCATTCGTAACCATAAGATCACAGATTCTATTTATATAAACAAATACACAAAAAAGGATATTTCCCCATAAAAATCCTAGCTTGGGTAATTGAGAAAGCGAAGGAATATAGATTCATTTCCAAAATTTAAGATTTGCATATGTTAACGTTTGAAGACAATAACAACAAGTTATCTTAAAGCTTTCATTTCCCAACATTCTGTGAGCAAGCAAAACAGAAAACAAAGCAAATCTTAAAGGAACAGAGATTAAGAAAACGAGAAAATTCACAACTCACCGCCATGAAATATTGGTTGTTGTGCAACAGAAATCAATTTCTTGGCAGAGAAAGAAACTTTCAGAGAATGTTAGAGAGAGAGAGAGAGAGAGAGAGAGAGAAATTGACGGTTATAAAGTATTCTTGGGCAAATATCAAGGGCGGTTAGTTAAATTTGATTGTTTAGTAAAAAAAAAAAGGTTAAATTTGATTGTCTGCGGACCGGTTTGTTTAAGACCGAGTTGTACTTTCGAAAGGGTAGTGATGAGCAAAAAGGTACGATATATATAAAGGTATTTTTAGTTTTGAGAAGCGGTTGTAGCTAAAAATGGAGGTACGTCCATGAGTCAAACAACCGACATATGATATCGCTACCTTCCCCTCACGTGTGACCACACACACACGTATATTTTTTAATTTAGGGTAGTAAAATACCAGTTGGATTTCTAAAAGTTTTTTTTTTTTGTGACCAAATTTTTAAAAATTCTTTTTTCATCGTTGAATTTTGTAAAGAGTTTTTTTAACAGTATAGAGACAAAAATATGAATAAAAAAAAAATTCAATAGTTTAAGGAGAAAATACAAATTATTGATAAAATTTAGGGTAAATTATAATCTACCTACTTGTGGTTTGGCTGAAATTTAAGTTGTCTATTCGTAGTTTGAAATTTGACATTTTACCCACCTAATGTTTGATTGAAATTTAAGTGCCTACCTGTGATTTAGAAATCACATGATGCAAGTGTTCTTCTGGATTCTTTTTTATCTTATTTGATCTTTTCTTTTTATATTTTTTGTGTTTTTAGAGGAGAGAAATATAAAAGTGGAGCAAAATTACATATTTAGCTATGTTTTTAACAGAAGTGGGTTACGAAACTCTAATTGAGCTAACCTCAAATAGATAAAGTGTTAAATTTCAAATTACAGGTAAGCAACTTAAATTTCGGCTAAACTAGAGGTTGTGATAAATTGTAATTTGCCCTAAAATTTAAGGACAGAAAAATAAAAACATTTTTAATATTTTGAGGAAGAAAAATTAATTTTTTAAAGTTTAAGGATGAAAAAAAATATTTAGTAAAGTTCAAAGATTAAAATAGTATTTTACCCTATTTTTTAAAATAAAGATTAGAAAAATGATCTCAAGGGTAAACGGTAAATTTCATTGTAAAAATGTTGTGGACATATTATTTCTCATTTAATTAATGAAACTTATTTTATATGAGATAAGAGAATATTATGTTATTAGAGAACAGTGTACCTTAAAAAAATTTCAGCTAAAGCATCGTTGCCTCCTAGTCTGAATTTCTCATTGACATTTCTATCACTAAAAGCATGCAGTTTTAACAGAGAATATCAGAGTTTTTGACAAAATAATCACATTGATTTTTCTTTAGACATGAATTTCGATTAATCGGAGAATTTTCTACTACTCATAGGGTAAAGTAACACTTTACCACCTAATCTCGCCGTTGTGCTTTAGGCCATTAAAATTTTTTCATCCTCTTCATTAATCTTTTACTTATTTCTTTCATCGTTTACCCCTTTGATCTCCAACAACATGCACAACACACGCCTATACAATCTAACCCACATAACCAAGTGTATCTCAATTCCTCCTTCCACTTAAATTCCCAACATCCTCGTTAAGGTATGCATTATGCTATAGTATTTTCGAGCCAAACAACGTTATCAATAGTAATAAAGTCAGAAAATTTTTCCCGAAAGGAGCCAAGATAAATAAATAAATAAATAAATATATATATATATATATATATATAATTAAATCCCAAGAATAACACACACATGTGTATATATATATATAATATATTTTTTTGAGATAGAATATATAATATTTATTTATTATTGCTTATACATGGAATATTTGTAATTTTTATTTAACATATGATATTTTTCTTACATAAACAAAAATATTTACATAAAATAAGTGTTTACATCTTTGCAAAAAAAATTTAGAAAAAGTCTTGACATGTCTAAAAATATACAAGTCAATTTAATAAAAATAAAAGTATAATTAAATTATGTATAGTGTACATTACATATACTTTAATTTAATAAGTTATGTATGACATAAGAGTAATTAGAGGTAATAAAAAATGCATTAGTCAACTACATAAAAGCATTATATGTTTATAGTAAAAATCTAGGGAGGACATTATTGAAATTTATGTCCAAAATTTTGTTTTTCCTAAAAATTCAAGAGGGAGAGGATTTTTGAAAAGTCAAGAGGGCCATTAAGGTATCTCAGTTCCTCCCTTCACTTAAATTCCTAACATCCTCATTAACGTATGCATTATGCTATAGTGTTTTTGAGCCAAACAACGTTATCAATAGTGATGAAGTCAGAAATTTTTTCCTGGAAGGGGCCAAGATAAATAAATAAATATATATATATATAATTAAATCCCAAGAATAACACACACACACACACAATATATATATATATATATATATATAAAAAAAATATTTTTTTGAGATAGTATATATAATATTTATTTATTATTGCTTATACATGGAATATTTGTAATTTTGATTTAACATATGATATTTTTCTTACATAAACAAAAATATTTACCTAAAATAAGTGTTTACATCTTTGCAAAAAAAAAAAAATTAAAAAGTCTTGACATGTCTAAAAATATACAAGTCAATTTAATAAAAATAAAAGTATAATTAAATTATGTATAGTGTACATTACATATACTTTAATTTAATAAGTTATGTATGGCATAAGAGTAATTAGAGGGAATAAAAAATGCATTAGTCAACTACATAAAAGCATTACATGTTTATAGTAAAAATCTAGGGAGGACATTATTGAAATTTATGTCCAAAATTTTGTTTTTCCTAAAAATACAAGAGGGGGAGGATTTTTGAAAAGTCAAGGGCCATGCGCCCCCCCCCCCCCCGGTTATTAAGTTGGCTCTAATACTATTTGTAATAATATAAGGAAAGCATTGACCACATTTGCACTTATACTTTAAAAAGAATTGTCAATATAGAATTGAAGCTCATTGTAATCACTTATATGCTAACAATCCGCCTTTTATATATATATATATATATATATAATTAGGAGAGGGAGGTATTTGAATCTTAGATATCTCATTTGAAAACAACAAGAGATATCAACCAGTTAAGCTATAATCCACCTAGTATACCCTTGTTGTGGAACTCAACACACATTTATGTAATATACATTCATACAATTCAGTCATATATAATTCATATAATTTGGAGTATCACAGCCCCATAATTGTGTTTTGTGTTACATATCGGAAATACAATAAAGTGAGGGTTTGGATAGTGAGTTTAGTTGCGTTGCGTTGCGTTTTGCCCCTGCGTTTTCAGTTTTTTCTTTTTCTTTTTCTTTTTCGCCGGAGTTATTGACTTTTGAGGGACAAAAAGTATTGTGCATGAACAGTGCGACACTGTTCACGCATTAAAAAATATTAAAAATGGGTCTCACGATACTATTCATACATTTAAAAATTATTTTGTTACAGTGTTTTCAGCAACAATCAGTTTTCAGCAACAATAAGTTGTATCTAAATGGACCCAAAATACCTATTAATGAGAGTAGTTATTTATTAGGAAAAAAAAAATGTTAGAGAAAGAAAGAGAGAGAGAGAGAGTATCATATAAATTTATTAACTCCTATGAATTATACAACATATACATCATTCCAATACAAATACATATGCATAAGTTGCAACTTATAAAAACAAAAACGTGGGTTGTAAGAGGGATTCTATGGAATGACCATTGGTATCTATAAAATTTGAAATTTTGATAATAGATTTTTAGTTTGGAGTAGGATTTAAATTTCTAAAACTTAATGCATGTTGCATGTTTTGTTAAAACACTTATTATTACTTTATCTAAAGAAATGTATAAGGACAAATAAGTTGTTGTCTCTATCAACTGAAACTTAGATGCAATAGGTTCTAGTTAGCTCAACTGGTAAAGTATCTGATGGTTGCATAAGAGATCTGGGGTTCAATCCCCATCTACATCAAAAACTGATTGGTGTTTTGGTCTAATGATAAAGAACTATCATCAGGAGCAGACACCATAGGTTGAAACTATCTCTAAAAAAAAAAAAAAAAATTTAAAAAAACTTAGATGCATGTTGCATGTTTTGTTAAAATATTTATTGTTATTTTATCTAAAAATTCATGTTGCATGTTTTGTTAAAACAAATTGCAGCAATTTAGTAAAACTACTTGGCATAACCACAACTTATAAACCCAAATTTTATTATATACTAGTATAGTATATAATATACGATATAATATGATACTATCAGGCTTTTACTTTTCTCTTTCTCACTCATGATCTCATTTTCTTTTTTTTTTTATGAACACTCGCAATCTCCTCATTATCACTAACCTCCATGTTTGTTAATCATGTTTATATTTATCTTTTATTTGTGAAGGCACCACAACACAAGGGCCAAGTTTCATTCTCATCAATCTCAAATTTATTTTTCTCTGTAAATTTATTTCTGACATTTCATTCAATTTGGGCTTTGGTGGATTTGATGTTAAGGACACATTTGACGGGGTTTGAAATCGAGATTGGCAAAGGCAATCAAGACTCAAACCGTTCATTGTGCAAAATAGATATCTTCCTAAATTCTTGGTAAAAACAATTCAGTATGGAAACTATGTAGTCTTTTTTTCTTTTTCTTTTTTTTTGAGGAAAGGAAACTATGTAGTCAGTGCAGCAGATTTACACTATGTATAATGCCTACTTGATTATGCTATTGCTACTTTGGAATATGTTGATTACTCAAAATAATTCAAATTCTTAATTCAATGATTACGTAATTGCTATTCCTTTGGAGATCAATTAAAAATATTGGAATCCATTTTGTTATTTCCTAACGCATCTTCGATTTTTTTTTTTTTTTTTTTTATAAGTTGTTGGCAAGAAGATTTGGTGTTCACTATCTTTTGGACATGTTCACAATTTTCTTTTCTGAAATGCAAGAGAATGGTTTCCAACAAAATTTGTTTGGTTATGCTCATAGTTTAAGGCACGAACTTTCGAAAATTTGACGATTTTTAATTTATGTGCTTACTTCTAATTTTTGTATTAACTTGGTTATGGGGATTCATGGTCTTTATGGAAGTCATTTAATCTGCAAAATATGTGAATGTTTCATAGTTTCCAAAGAAGAGTTTAAATTCTTATCTAAATCAAAATAATTTCTATTTCTAATAATTTTCCATTGCAGGTGTTATTTGTCTTACTAGTATACCCCTTGATGTGGAACTCAACACACATTCACGTAAAACACACTCATACAATTCAATCTAATAAAATTCATATAACTTAGGGTATCGGAGTCCCCTTCTTGAGTTTTTTGTTACATATAGCCATATAGGAAATACAATAAAATACATTTTTTATTTTTATTTTTTAACTTTAAGTTATCCTATTTTTATGGACTAAATTGTCCTTGGTTAAGTAGTAATATTCTTCTTCTTCTTCTTTTTTTAGAACACAACGATACTTCATTCATTGAAATTGAAAGGAATCGTGGTACAAAGCCTCCAAGGCTGGTGGTGGAGAGTCCTCCAGTCAGATTACATCATCAATTATAATTTTTGCATAAGAGCATCCAAATTAGTGGAGCTATAATTTTAGCTATTTGGCACCACAAAAAGCTACTTTATCTATTTTACTTTCTCACTATACAAAACATCCAGCATCAGTAATTTTATTTTAGCTTTCAACACAATCAAATAATTTAAAAAAACAAAATAAAATAATAAATTTACTACAATAAAATAATATACATCCCTTGCAATAAACAACAATCACAACCACTGCAATTACAACCGCCCCATCACCGCCACCGCCTCTGCCTCTGCCAACATCACATGCATATATAGAAACAACAAAATATAAACCTCCCTGCACATAGAAAATTCTCAAACAAACATTTACAAGATGAAAAAATAATAAGCACAACAATCCATATCTTTACAATATTTTCCTCAATTCAATCTCAGGCTAATTAGAAAATGAAGGAAAAATACCATTTGACCCAGCAAAACCCAATTTCAATTAACAATCAAATTATTAATATATCTTATGTTTTCTCAGTAACCAAACAAAAGGGTTGCATGACCCCAACACAAATCCCTAATCTTTTTCCTCAACCCAAACCATCAAAAATCACCAATCACAAAAGAAATTTCAAAAAATTTAGGATCTTTTCAATAACCCCAAAGCAATATCAACAACAACATAAACAAACACACACAAAGACGATGATAGGGCATGGCCTGTGTGGGTTGGCAATGGCTGGTTGAACAGAAAGCTTCAGTGAGGATGATGGATGAACGGAGTTGGGCTTCGAAGATGGGTGAGGAGGATGATGAATCAAGTCAGCGATGATGAATCGGGTCGGCAGTAAGGATGATGGATGAATGGAGCTGGGCTTCGAAGATGGGTGAGGAGGATGATAAATTGGGTCGGCGATGGTTCGTGAGCTTTGACAATGGTGCATGAGCTTCTGTGGCGGTAGTGAGGAGGATTATGAATCGATGAGGATGATGGATGAGGAGGATGATGGATGAATCAGAGGTGAGAGTTCTGTTTTTGAGAAAGAGAGAATAAGTGTGAAACGGCAAAGGAATAAAAGAAATAGAAAAAAGAAAGAAAGAAATATTATTTTAATGAGAGTGGGAATAAAAAATAATATTTGTGTTTAGCTTTAAGCTACAGTGCATAGCCATCAATAGCTGTGCACTGTAGCAAGAAGCTAAAAAGTTTTAGCTATGGTACCACCACTATAACATGCTTTTTAAGTATTGCTGGTGCTAAAAATAGCAAAATAGCTATAACACGCTAAAGTATGGGCAACAAAATTTGCATCCCATTTCACCCATGTCACCTTTACCCAATTTAAACCAACTACAAGGAATTAAATGTCTGCAATGACATGGCCTAGCCGAGATTGGTTTGCGTCACTGGATCGAATGGAGTTCAACACCTGTGCACTATCACCTTTAATCAACAATTCAGAAAAGCCAATGTCAATGGCAAACTCCAGAGCTCTGCGACATGCTAAGACTTCAGCTTCCACACTCTTGCACCTGAGGACCCTTAGCAGACATTGCTCCCATAACTTCTCCCTTCTCATTTCGAATGATAGCTCCCATACCTAAGCACCTCAAGTCCGAGAAAATGGCCGCATCAAAATTAAGTTTGAACTTAGAATTTGGTGGTGGGCACCATCTGCTCTCAATACCAGTTCTGCTAACAATAGTTGACTGCTCTTGAGCTTGATGAAATTCTACTAGATAATTAGAGGCTCATTTATTTAGCTAAGTTGGTTCCTGAAACTTTCCCCCATGGATGATCGTGTTTCGTTGGTTCCAGATGAGCCAGGCTTAGACTAGAAACAGCTCAAAATCTTCCATTGACAGGCAATCCAGTAGCTCTTCAAACAGTTGGACCGAATCACATTAGCCACCAACAAATTTTTGCAGAATCATAAAACTGTTTGCCCAGACATTCTGCGCCACTCCACACTCCCATAAAGCATGAATTCCAGTTTCTGGAGCAATCCTGCATAGTTCACAGGTGTTGTCTACCATAATCTTTTGCCGAACTAAATTATCCCGAGTTGGAAGAATGTTTTGGCACACCCTCCAGCCAAAGACTTTAATTTTATTTGGTACCTTAAACTTCCATAGCTTTGCCCAAACCTTATTTCCACTTGGCCCTCTGGAACTTTCTGCCCAGTCTGCATCTCTTAGAACTTGTGTTGCCACATGATAGCCTGACTTCACTGAGTACATACCACTGGTCGTATGTAGCCACGTCACAGAGTCCATGATTTGCCTCCTACTTAATGGTATAGGCAAAATTGCCTCTACATCATCCTTATGGAACTTTGCCATGATAACCTCTTTATTCCAGCACCTTGATTCGGGGTCCACGAGATCAAAAACTCTCAATTCCCATTCTTTCTTAACAGGGTGGAACACGATCTTTTTTGTAGGTGAAAACTTTTGCGGAAGCAATATAAAACAAAAAAAAAATAATTATATTTTCATTTAAAGGTCGTTGTACCACACAACCATGGATTCTAAATAAAACAAATTACGTACCTCTCTTAACAACCCAAGCGTGTTGCCTTCCAAGGTATTCATGTCTCTCTCTCTATTTCTTTTTGAGTTTTCAGAAGATTGCAGTATCATTCAGTAGTTCTAATGGCCAACCACTAAATATGATATTATAAAATCTTATTTTATAGTAGACTTCTAAAACCCTAGAGAGAGATTGGACGTGGGATCCTTAGGGATCCTAATCTTCAGCCGTAAGATTTTATCAATAACTTTTTTGAATGTTATTGACTTATCTTGAAACTCTTTCCAAAATGATTCCTTAATTTTCTCAACCATATCAAGAAAATATCTGAACTTCTACATATTGCAATAATGTCCATCAACACATTGCAATTGACCCCTGAAGATTAGAGAATTACAAATGAGGTCCCATTACTTACAATTTTATATCTATGTCCTTCCACCATACTATATTCCCACAAGCTACTAGGACTGGATTAATATCACTGTCATGTCCCTAGCTTATATAACCCTTAATTTCTTGATTTCATAATTTCTATTGGACTCCAAAATATTTTTGAAAAAACTTTTTAAATATATATATACAATATTATATATATGAAAAACATTTTCGAAAAATGTCACCGACTGGTTTTGTTTTGAGTCCAACTTCAATATGAAAATCAACTGAATATACTATCTTCTTTAGAGACTGGTGGATTCAATGTTGAGCATTTATATATTTTACTCATTACACACATAACCCAATGTGTCTGTATATAGCCTTTAAAATTGGCATCACCAGTTGACATTGTCAAAGTTATGTGCATAATAAATAAATATACACAAACCCCTCATGTTTGAGGACAATAAAAAAATTGTGATAGGACAACCTTTTAATTAACAGTGATCGCTCCATAAGGTGTCCTTGATCGGATCTAATTCAGTGTATGTACTTGTTACATTACACCCACTTGTTTACTTAAAGTCACTACCTCAATGATGGAGTAAATCATCCTATGATATAGCAGCACAACAAGTGTAGGCTTCAGTGGTAATATTCAATTAATATCCACAGCCTAGAATAATTTAATAATTTATGAAAAATCATTACTCCCTGTCTTTGGTTCCTTAACCATTAACATGATTTTTCTACAGATGTTACATCACATGCCACATTTAAATAATGAAATATACCTATAAAAATTATGAATGTAAAAATAAAATCTTATTATCAAATAAAAATGCATAGTATTGCTTTTGAGGACACATAATTCTAACAGTAGGATGGTTGGGAATCCAATTATCCATCATGACACATATTGACGCCCCATCTCCCACCCTTAAGCAGCTTCCACTTTTTAAAACAGGCTGAGCAGCGGTGATGCTCTTCTATACAAATGAGCTATTCGGAGAATCAATGGCTTCCAGGAAATTACAACGTGGGAAATATCAAGCTTTTAGGCACTGGTGCACTAAGGACCCTTTGTTTTGTAATAATCTCCACCCTTGTTTAGTTAGCATGGCAAGGTTGAAGGACTTCAAGTCCTGGAAACCCATGCCTCCAACCTTCTTGGATTGAGTTAGCATACCCCACCTCTTCTAATGGATTTTCCTCTCCCCGCCAACTTGACCCCACCAAAATCTTGCACACATTGCATTGAGTTCATCACAAAGCTTTGTCGGCAGCCGGAAAACACCCACTGTATATATGTGGGGATAGATTGGGCCACAGCCTTAATTAGCACCTCTTTCTCAACTTTGGATAGCAATAATATTCTTTAGTTTGTCTTTAGCTTATTGATTAAGTCTTCATCTTATCTTATCATTGAATTGAGATATTTGATTAGCAAAAACCAGATATGCTTAATTAGGTACATTAAGACAAAATACGTATTTTATTGTAGGGTAAATTATATATTTACTTCTCAAACTTTGTCCCATGTTTCAAAATAGTCCATATTTTTTTAAATGTTTCATTTTAGTCCTTACACTTTAAGTTTGCGACAAAAAAGTGCATGCCATTAATTCTGGCTTAGATTTGAAGTTGAGATTGTTCAACAAAATCTATGGAGAAAATCAAAGTAACAGCCAATAGTAAGGAACTTTTGATACAAACTTAAAAGCATATAGACCAAAATAAAAAATTTTAAAAGATAAAGGACTAATTTTAAATATGGGACAAAAGTTGAGTACTAAGGGTCTATTTGAGATTCTCTTATTTTGCTAAAACTAAAAACTTTTTGCTGAAAGTAGTATAGATAAAGGTAAAAGTTAGTTAAAATAATATAATGAGACTCATAAATAGTACCAAAAAGTGCAGTGGGACTCATAAATAGTAGCAAAAATAAGCTGAATAGTAAAATAAGCTGGCTTTTTAAGCTGAGTCAAACGCAAGCTAAATATGTAATTAAATTGAAATAAAATATTTCTAATAAAAACTTATAAATTAATGCAAAATTAATATAATTGGTGCCAATTAAATAACACAATAATATAAATATTTTTTTAAAAAAGTATTTGAATTACACTTTTATACAATAAAAAATTGTAGTTATTCTATCCTAACACAACTCTTAACTTATGTCGGAGAGTTGTGGCGGAGAGCTTTGCTGTCTTTACATTCCCTCCGAGCCCTGATATTTTGTCTATTGTAAAAATCTGGATGCTTCTGATATGTATTATGTGAGACTCATGAATGCTGACCTCGCCCCTCTGACGAGGCAGTGAAAGTGCTTTGTTGTTTGTTGTTTGTTTTTAATGAAAGTCCCTTTTAACCAAAAAAAAAAAAAATTTGGATTAAAAATTTAAAAGAGGGAAACGATGAAATTGAAAGGACAAAAAGGAAAAGAAAGGAAAGAGGTAGATGTGTTCGCTTGCGCCTTGTTACACAGTCGTCCGGGCCCCACAGGAAATTTCCTTCCTAGTTTGACTTTTTACAAACTACAAACCACAAAGAGAAGAGCTTCAACTTCAATTCAATTCTAAGACCCAATAACTCAAAAGACACAAACTTTGAAATCTTCAAAGTCACATTTTTTTTTTTTTTGCTTTGCCTCTTCTTCCTTAAACACAACTCCACCAATAATATATATCCCCACCAAACTTCTCCTTCCAACACAACAACATTTGTAACTTGTTTTTCAAACTTAGATTTTGTTTGTTTTTTGTTTTTGGGTTTTGGATAAGAAGTAGTATAAACTTGTTCAATTCCTGTGTTTCGAAAAAATGAGCTTTCAAGATCTTGAAGCTGGCAGACCACTAAGACAACAAAGACAACGTCAACAACAACAACTGCCTCAAGACCCATCTCAGGCTTTGGCTTCTGGGATTTTCCAAATCAACACAGCCGTGTCTTCCTTCTCTCGCCTTGTCAATTCTCTTGGCACTCCCAAAGACACCCTCGAACTCCGTGACAAACTGTCAGTCTTTTTTTCTTCTTCTTTTCCTTAAACTTGTACGGCTTTATGTTTATGTTTTTTTTTTTTTTTTAAATTAAAAATTTCTGGGTTTTTGTTTTTGTGGAATTTAACAATTGAAAGTTGATTTGATTTTTTTTTTCTGGGATTTGTTAGTTTTGTTATAATGTTAAGTATGTGTATTGGGTAGAAGAATCAGTCAACTAATCAAATTCTTGCGTGACTAGTAGGTCCCACATGCTACCGCTTGCATTTTATTGAGGATCCATTTAAGTCCATACATTTTGTGCTATAAGTGATTGTAAATTGTGCTGTAATTGCTTGTACCTTTTCTTGCCTCTTTTCATGAACTCCCAAAAATTTGGAGAATTTGGGGCTTTTATTAGGGGGAAAAAAAGAGCTTTATAATTTACTGTTCATATTTTATGAATTCAGAGTTTTAAAGAATTTAAGAGCTTTTTAGATAAAACTATATTGCAAAAACTCTACTTACAGTAATGGTTAATGGGCATTAAGTTGCTTATTAGCCAATGCAACACAACATGTAGCTTATTAGTTGATGCACTTACTGTCTGTATGGTTGCACCTTCCAAGGACACATAATTGAATTTAATTGGTAAATCTAAGATTATGTATTGTATTTTATGTTTAGAATCTTTTATTCTTGAATAAGAAATTTGGGGTTTGAATCCGGTCTACACCAAAAATCAATTGGTGTTTTAGCTTGATGATAAAAAAAAAAAAAAAAAAATCATTATAAAGCAGATGGCATTGGTTTAAATTCTATCGTATCTAAAAAGAAAAGAAAAAAAATATGCAAATTAAAGAAGCTTGTAAGAAGTACCTGTACATTGTGCTGTAAATGCTTGCACCCTTTTATAGACTTGTAACTTTGAAGGACACCCTATAACAAGCTGTGGGTGTTTTACTTTTTCTTGTAGGCTTTTGTTTAAGAAATGTTTACCATGTTTAACACTATTTTTGGGAGTTCATAAAGGAATGCAATGTGAGAATAGATGTTAAATAATCAAAGAACTACATAATTTACACTAAATGAATAACATTTGTATTTTAAAAATCCGCATTGGATTATTTATTTTTCCCCTATTTATCAAAAAAATTATCTATTCTTCCCCTTTTTGAGAGGAATTGCAACTATTTAAATATTGATGGTTGTGTAAAACAAGTTTAAACTACATAGTAAGGAGTTGTGTAACAAGCACTTATAAAAAAAAAGGAGTTGTGTAACAAGTTTTGTAGGGTTGTTGCTTGTAATTTGTGTGTTTGATTGTGCTTGTCCCTAATGTATTCTTCTTGCATACTTGGGTGACTCTTTTTGACAGTTTAATAAAATTTTCATTATCGGAAAAAAAAAAAAGTTTTGTAGGGTTGTCTTTTTATCTTAAAAAAATACCTTAATTTCCGTTTTGATCCTTTTTTGTTTAATTACTCCTCTAATTCCAATTTCAATCTTTTCCTATTATTAGTTTAAGTGGTTGGCTTTTTCTTTTTTCTTTTTGGTTATTTTATGGATGGAAGATATGATGCTAATAAAGCAGATGAATTGCATTTTCAACTACTCACCTTTAATGTTTTTGCAATTTTTCACCAGAACAATAAATATTTTTGAAATCTTGTACAAATAACAACAATTTTATTTTTTCACATTCTAAATATTTAATTTCGTTAATCTTAAGGTAATGATATAAGGAAAAGATTGTTGCACGCATTAATCAATCTTGTTCTTGTTTGTCACTGTTATTTAAATTGGATTGACTGTATTGGCAGGCACAAGTCAAGGTTACACATTGGGCAGCTGGTAAAAGATACTTCAGCTAAACTTAAGCAGGCTAGCGAGGCTGATCAGCATTTGGAAGTTGGTGTAAGTTCATACCCAACATAATTTCTAAGTTAACATTTCATCATTGGAGAAATCGCTCTCTCTTGTTGTTGTTCTCTTGGCTCACTTACCCATGCTCCCCCTTCCTTTCTTACTGTATTTAAAAAATTGATCTTGCATTGTTTCTAGAATTTATTTTACCTTCCCTCCAATATACATTTCTGGTTAGTTAGGACAGGGTAATTAATTATTTATCTAGTTTTTGTTTCTTTTGTTTCGGGGTGGGATGGAGGGGGTTCAGTTTTATATTCTTATGCCTTGACATTTACTCATTAAACTCCAGCCTGCCAAGAAGATTGCTGATGCTAAGCTTGCAAAAGATTTCCAGTCAGTTCTTAAGGAATTTCAGAAGGCACAAAGGCTTGCAGCTGAGAGGGAAACAACATATGCTCCATTTGTTCCCAAAGAAATTCTTCCATCCAGGTAGATTCTTCTTGACAACTTGATTAGTTCAAAATTTCGTATGTCACTTCCTTGGCCTGTCTGGTCTAAAGTTCCAGGATGTGGATATTGGTACATTTGAGGTAACTGCTTATTCCTGATAGGAAGTGAAACTTGTTGAATATGTTTCAGAAAGAAATCAAAGAAATCTTAGAGATTGGAAACTATGACCATGAAAAATGGATCGGTTTGGCACAGCACAAAAATGTTAATGTTCTCTTTTTTTTAAGGCCATAAGAGTAAATAGAAATTGTTAATATTGTCAAAGAGACCGGCAGTTTTATACTTCAATTTATTCTTATAGAAGGCTTGAAGGAGAATTAGGATTCTAAATTCTGTTGAAAATTGGATGAGGTTTTTTAAGATGGGGAGAGCTGAAAAGGGAAGTTTAATATGTGTGTCTGTTCCCTTCTCTCTGGGTTGTTGATATTTTGTCACTAGTTTAGTCTGGAAAGTTCACCTTCATAGACTAAAAGTTTACCCTCTTTAGGGGAAATTCTACACAACTGAATGTCTCCTTAATGTGTATGTATGTTACTCTGTCTCATTTCGTAAATCCTCTATTGCTTTTTGAAATGTCTCAAAATTTGCATCCTCTTTCTAAAAAATAATATTTGCTAGTTAATGGAATTCCTATAATATCTTTATTTTTTTAAAATAAAAAGGATAATAATCCATTTAGAAATGAAAAAGAGTGTAAATTAGGAAGTAGCTTTCACTAAATGTTTTTTAACCTTAAAAAGGTTGTTCCCATCCTGCACCTAGAAAGTCAATATATATTTTGGGGGCTGAAAATTTGTCATGGTAATTGGTCAACCAATCATTTACCAATTCTGACAATAATATGATGTTTTTAATTGATCTCACATGGATTTTCTATAATTTGGACTTGCACGTTTCATTTGTAATGTTGGTGATGTTATACATAGCCTCACTGCCGGTATCACCAGTACAGAACAATTCACCTAATATTTGATATATATTGGGTTGCACTGTGCAATGTTAAAACTCCACCGTATCCATAAGGATGTCAATTCATTCCCAGTCCAAATAGAGATGGATGGACTAAAACGTTCCGGTGTCAGTGATGCTTGACTAAGTATTTGGTCTCACATGCACACTCTTACATCTGTGCATGCACACATTTAACTTCGGTCAAATAAATAACTGGCATGCCTTAACTTTGTCAATCATTATGCAGTTATGATGCCCATGAGCTGGAAATAAGTTCATCCAGGACTTCTGAACAGCAAGTTCTTCTTCTGGAATCCAAAAGGTTAGCATCGCTTCCTACAGTATGTTTCTAATATTGTTCTATATTCATAACTTAGTAATTTTTCTGCCTTAGGATAATTTATTTCATTTCATTGTAATGTCTTGTGAGTAAAATAAATTTCTGTCAGTTATTAACCTTTCTTTGTGGTTTTTTAGTCTGGTGTTAATTGAACTTCTAGTGAGGAAAAAATGTGTTCTTCCCAGTATCCTCTTCCCCTTCTCCTGGTGGGGGCAAGCCGTATTTACGTAAAGAAAATGGAACATATAAAACAGTTTCTTTGTGTTAAGTGCAGACATTTTCTTTAGGATTATTGTTAAAGGAGAACCAATGGATGGTTTGTAGCTTGGAGATCCTTAAGGATTTGTTTTCATCCTTGCGAAACCATGACCTTTGCCTGTCAGCTTTATATTGCTGGTTTTGAGTATACCAGACATTCCCTCAAACCAGATAACTCTAACTAATTATAGGGATAGCCTGACTTAAAAGGGAGGAATCCAGCCAGTCAAGTTTTCAATGCTGCCTGTATCATTCTCTTTTTTTTTTTTTTTGATAGGTAATATAACTTTTATTCAAAAATACCGAGCACCATGTTCACGATGGTGAACATTCTGATCAGGAATGAGGCCCTGGGGCTTCCACTTTGTGGATACATTCATTCCACCTGAGCTTAACCATTCAAACTGCCAAGGGCCTTTGAGACACATCATCCTGTGAAACAGAAGAAGCCCTTGTAATCAATTTTGGCATTTCACTATTGAACGCATGACATAGGAGATAGGACAGGCTTATAAGTCTGTCTATGATTGCTCAATTTGGCTAGGGTTGGGAAAAGTTACAATTTCAGGATTTTGAATGGTGGAGGAAAAGCTTTAGGATTTGTAAATTGATTTAAATTAAATGGTATAAGATTAAAAAGTAAGATTGAACTTGAAGAAAATAGGTCTCTGGAAACTTAATGTTTTCAGTTTCAACCAACCTGAAGTTGATAATTAACATCGTTTAATTAATACCTTTACTGATACTAATAATAATGCAAACCTTTTGTTGGAAATTTTACTGGCTTTATTCTGGAACTTATGCATGAATGTAATGCTTGTAACTTCTTTCTATAATTAGGTGCTATGGGTAAACTTAAGTTTTAAGAGTGTACAAATTCTTGAAATTAAAGGTGCAATATTAATATCTTGTTTGAGCAACAGTGTTGGATATGCTCCTCATAATAGAAATGCCTTTAATGTTGTGTGAAAGTACTCTTATATGTTGAGGACCTAACAACAGAAAGAGAAGAGGTGGGGGGGGGGGGGAGGACTTAGATTTCATAATTATGCAATGTGTTGTCTTATACATTCTCATCTTTTATTTGAAATGTTATACATTTAAGAGTTTTTCAAACCATCCCCTCCACAACCAACACCCCCACCCCCACCCACCCCCCCAAAAAAAAACCCACCCAAAAAGGAAAAAAACAGACAGCACCTATTTCCAATGACATTTTTGAACAAATACATGACAATATTCAAAGTTTTTATGTGTAGTATGTTTCTTCCATACTGTATATGTAATATAAGTTTGCTGCCCGAGTGTTTGAAATTTCTCTTTCCATTTTGCAATTAGAATCTATGTTTATATTGCAACCTAAGTTTCTATTACATTATGTGCAGACAAGACGTCATACTGTTTGATAATGAGATTGTATTTAATGAAGCCATTATTGAAGAAAGAGAGCAGGGGATCAAAGAAATTCAGCACCAGATAAGTGAGGTAAATGAGATTTTTAAGGATCTAGCTGTGCTGGTTCATGAGCAAGGAGTTATGATTGGTAAGCCCTGTGTTATTAATAATCATTACCATTTTATTTTTTTAAGTTTTCTTGCATTTTTTGTCAAAATTTTTGCATATTCTATAAGGACAATGTCAATTATGTGTTCCTTTATCTTCTCAGATGACATTAGCTCTAACATTGAAAGCTCTCATACTGCAACTACACAAGCTAGTTCACAACTTCATAAAGCATCCAAAAGCCAAAAATCTAGTTCATCTCTGGTAAACTTTGATTAATGTGGTTCTCTTTTGTTTCAATTTTTCCTTGTCTTTTAATTCTTATGTAGAGAGAAAAATAATTCTTAGATAGAGAAAATAAGTAGATGCCTAGATTATTAGCACCTAGGTTTTTTCTTTGCTGTGATTGGAATTGTTATAATTGAAAATTGATCTTGAACCAAGCAGTTGCTTAAATTCAGTTGACAATACTACACGTACTCACTATCTGGAATGGCAATGAGGCTCTAAATGTTAGTTTGGTAGACATGATTCTTGTTGTATTGACGGCTCAACTAGATGATGGTTAGAGGAATTCTCTAGTATCTACAGTTATGTTGCTTTGACCCTTTTTTTCCTTTTTGTTTTCTTCTTTTTTGAATCTTTTTTGGTTGTTGCCTCTGTAAATAACTCGTATTGATACACCATTTCCATTCATGTTGTCTTTGGGCCAACATGGTGGCTTTGAGATGTGGCCTAGAATATGTCCATTTAATGTTATATTTAGACTCTTTTTTTTATTCCACTCTCTACCCATAAGACACTTCTTAATCCCATATACTGATAAATGATAATATGGTGGATTGCACCTGCGACCTCAGGCTTGACATCATTTTCCAGACCAATGAGCCCACCACTTAATTACCCTCGTGACTTTGTTATATTTAGATATGATAACACTATTGGCATTTGGTTTTGTGTAACTTGAACCTCAGGTGGAAGCAACCCATCTAAGCCTTGTATTTTAATAACTGGATCAACTGATTCTTATTTAACAAATTAACAGTGTTAGGAGCCAAGTTATAATTTGTGCTACATGTTCTTATTTAAATCTCCTTTTTCCATTTCTAGCAATCGTAATATCGCTAATGCATAATATTGAATATTGGTCGAGTCACTTAATATATGCTCCAGAATTATTTAAAATTTCATTCTGACAATATCATTAACCGTTTTCCCTCTTTTTTTATTTTATTTTATATGCAGCTGTGTTTGCTCTTGGTGATCTTTGGAATCATTATGATCATTGTCATCATAGTGGTTGTAGCTTGAGCACAAATCAATTGCTTTATTTTAAGTTTAATTTTGAGGCATGGTCTACCTGCGATGTCTCTGATGGTGTTCCTTAGGAAGTCGTCCTCCCCCCAACTTGTGCTGTTCTTATCGACTCCAATTACACACAGTTCCCATCCTTTCAGTAAAATAATGAAGCCCAATAATGTACAGTCCATTTATTTGGAGCTGACATCCTCTTTACTATTTTTTTTTTTAAGGAAAAAAAAAAAAAAAAAAAGACAACCTCTTTTAGGGCAAAATCATGTATGAAATTTATATATGTCTAATAGGTGAAACGTAGTATTTATTGTTGTTATGTTCTTGTTGAGCCACATTAGCGGCCACATCATTGGTTCCACTAACTTTTTTTTTTCTTTTCCTTCCTTTTGCAAATTAACATTTTCCCAATCACATCAAAAAATAAAAAAATAAAAAAAAATTTCATCTCTTAATTAACTTTTTAACTTTCTATTTATTATTCCATCAAGCCCAATTGGATAATAATCAAAACTTCCTTCAACTTTATGACTCTTCCTCTCTCCAATCAAGTAGTTATGAAAACTGTTCAATTGTCACTATTAGAATTCCAAAAAAAAAAAAAAACTAATGATTTTTGTCTATATATATTTGCAATTGCTCTACTTCACTCCTGCAAATTTGGAAAGTCCTTCTAAAGGGAAGGTTTTTTTTTTTTTTTTTTTCCTTCTTCTTCTTCTTCTGGTTTTTTGAATTAATTTTGTTAGTGATGTACCATTGGAGATCTCAGGTACCAACAACATTGGTTCTCATAAACCAATCAAAAAAATCTCAAAGCCATGGTGAAGAATACATTAAAAGAATCGCAATGGGGTCTTACTACTATAGTTTATGTGGTCGTTAATTATGGATGAATTTTTTTTTTTTTTCCAATGATGTTAATCCTCTTATGTGAATTTGTGTGATGCATTCTCCATTATGGATAAATGATTCTCTTTGTATATGCGTAGCATAAATCAGTTCTAGTGTACGTACATATTAGTTGTGACATGAATGTAAATGCATAACTTAGTATAAGATATGTTACTTTTCTTTTTTTGTATTGTAACAAATTTAGATATTATTATGGGATGCCTTTTTTGTAAGACTTTTTGCCAAAATTGTAGAATTTGATGTCAATGGAAAGAAAATGAAATCAAAGGACATGTATAAAACTATATAAGGTAGCAACAGACAACCAAAAAAAAGACTAGGGTGAAAGATTATCCAAGTTTAGACAAAGCTTCAAAATCCACGAAGACCAATTGGATGTGAGAAATTCCAAAAAGATGTATGCTTGGCTATATGAAGAAATTGAATTTGGATAAAATATGAAGAAGACCAATTGAATTGAATTGAGTTTTCTATCATAAGTCCTCTCTCTTCTTCTTATTGTTTTGATTTAATTTTTGTTTGAGCTAATACTTAGTTAAAAAGTCCGCTCTCTCCTTCTTATTGTGTTGATTTAATTTTTGTTTGAGCTTATACTTAGTTAAAAAGTTTAATTGTATTCTAGATATTCAAGAGGAGAACATTCTAAAAGGAAAATCAAGTTTTTAAAGAAAATAGCATAATCCAAAATCTAAAACTAAAAACCCAAATTAGGAAAACATGACGCACTATAATATAATTTAAAGGAATATGAACCACCTAAAAATGGATAAATATCAATCAAATACACTCAAAAATAATAGAATGATATATTTGTATTTGTAGAGATATTGAGATGAAAAATAATTTTAGAAATTATTTAATTTTTGTAAAGTTCTACGTCTACAACATTTTCACAACAAGTTATAGTTGGTAAGTTGTTATTGGTTCTAATTTAAACTTATCATTAAAATTACTTTTTTGTCAACTAATAAAAATCAATAACAACCTACTACGTATGATTTGTTGTGAAAATGTAGTAAAATTATTGTCGACATAACATTTCTCTTAATTTTTTGGTAAAGCAAATGATTTTCAACAAATTTAGGAGAACAAATTATATTTATATCAAAATTACAAAGTAATTATCAATTCCCACGCATTGCGTAGATTTGTGACTAGTTGTAATAAAACTTGAAACTCTTCCACAATAGTTTGCATATAATTGATTGTTTTCACATGTTCCCTGGCCTGTTGTAATCGGAGATTCATCATGTTTCTTCGGTGTCTCACTCTCAACCTATTATTGTGCGGAGGGAAAATCGCAAACATAACAACTTGTGTATGTAAATGGTGGAGCTTTCTTGATGGATAAGTTTATCAATATTTGGCCAACAGGCTTCTTCCTTTACGCTAATATATTGAACCAACCAGGCCTTCGCCAAAATAAGGGACATATAAGACATCCAAACCTCAGTATGATCAATATTCACGGTACACTAGAGAGTTCCGTCTCTCTCTCTCTCTCTCTGGACTGCGAGGTTCCAGCTCTCTCTCTTGGCGCACATCCTCAGTCTACCAAAACCTCACGGTGAGTCTTTCCTTCTTCACAAGGGGTTTCCTTAGATACAGAAATGGGTCAGTTTGATCGGTGCGGGTATTGATTTGTTACTAGTTGGAATCCTGGGAGTTGATCAGCGTGGGTATTGATCTGTGGGATTCTTGTGCTGAAGGGGTGGGTGTTTGAACCCCAAGAAGTAATTTTGTGGGTTAAATCTCCGACAGGTGGGGTACTCCTAGTGTTGGTGTGATTCGGCCAAGGTGGCTTTTCCATACAATCTGTGAGTAATGTTTTATATGTTTTAGTGTTTCCTTATTTGATTATCAAGGGTTTGTTTCTTTTTGGGGACTTTCCCCTTGTATTGGGGGTTGTTCTGATGCTCTGCTTGAACCCCTGTATCCTTTTAATCTTCTTTGGATTTGTTTTACTGATGAGGGCTTTAGGATGGAATTGCCGAGGGCTTGGGAACCCTTGGTCAGTTCGAGCGTTGCAAGGTCTGGTGCAATAGTGGGATCCCGATTTTGTTTTCTTATCGGAAACAAAACTGAAAATGAAAAGTATGGATAAAAAGAAGGTGAGTGTTGGTTTTATCAATGGATTAGTTGTTCCTAGTCATGGAAGAAGTGGAGGTTTGGCTCTACTGTGGAGGAAGGATATTATTGTTGATGTTCATAGTTATTCAGACAGGCATATTGACGCCATTGTCACTGAAGATTCGAGGTTTAAGTGGCAGATAACTGGGTTTTATGGAAATCCTAAGATCCATAGAAGGAAGGAGTCATGGGATTTATTAAGGGCTCTTAATAGAAAATTTCAGCTTCCCTGGCTGTGTTTCGGGGATTTCAATGAAATTGTGTTCGCTGCGGAGAAAATGGGGGGAGCTCGAAGATCTCAGAAGCAGATGAATGAATTTAGGGAAGCAAGTAATTGTTGTAGATTCATGGACCTTGGGTTCTGTGGTTCGAAGTTCACTTGGTGCAATATGCAAGAAGGAAGACACAAAATGTATCTTCGGTTGGATCGTGCTCTAGTTACACAAGAATGGATTGATCATTATAGGGATATGGGAGTGCACCATCTTGTGGAATCTGCTAGTGACCATTGTGCGCTCTTGATCACTGATTCTTTTGTTCCGCAAAACCCTAGGAAGAGAATATTTCAATTTGAAGCTATGTGGACCAGAAGGGATGAGTGTAGAGATATTATCAAGGCAGCTTGGAATGAAAGTGTAGATCTACACAATCCAAATGGCATGGTGACTGGCCTTAAACAATGTGTCGATGGGTTATCAAAGTGGAATAGGTCAGTTTTTGGCCTTGTTCCAAGGCAGATTCAGGCTAAGAGGAAAGCCCTAAATGAGTTAGTGCTGAGAGATCATGATGGAAGTAATGGTCAAGAAATTAACAGGCTCAGGAAGGAGATTAATGACTTGCTGGATTGTAAGGAAATCATGTGGCAACAAAGATCTAAAGTCTAGTGGATGGGGCTTGGGGAACGCAATACAAGATATTTTCATACAAAGGCCTCGAGAAGAAAAAAGAAAAACACCATCTCTAGGCTTCTGGATGAAAGGGGGAGTTGGAGAGTGTCCGCTTTGGAGGTGGCTGAGGTGGCTGTTTCATATTTCGAGAAGCTGTATATGACTTCCCATCTTGATCCTAAAGTTACAGTTAAAATGAATCAAAGTTTAATCAAGCAGATCACACGGGAGGAGAATGAAGTTGCCCTGAAGCAGATGCATCCGACAAAATCTCCCGGCCTTGATGGTATGCCAGCTATTTTTTATAAAAAATATTGGGATATTGTGGGTAATGATGTAGTTGGCATGGTTTTAAATGTCCTAAATTCCAATACTTCTATGGCCAATATAAACAAAACTTTTATTACTCTTATCCAAAAAATGAACAATCCAACTAAAATGACAGATTATAGACTGATTAGTCTAAGCAATGTGATCTATAAACTCATTACCAAGGTCTTAGCTAATCGCCTCAAGTCCGTTCTCCCTCAAATAATATCTGAAAATCAAAGTGCCTTTCTATCTGAGAGGCTTATAACGGATAATGTTCTTACAGCCTTTGAGCTCAAGCACTATCTGGATAATAAAAGAGATGAGAAGGATTGCTATATGGCAATTAAATTGGACATGAGCAAGGCTTATGATAGGGTAGAATGGGGCTTCATTGAGCAAGTTATGAAAAAATTGGGCTTTCATGATAGTTGGATTTGTCTGATTATGCGTTGTATTACATTTGTTTCCTACTCTGTGCTAATTAATGGTGTAGCTTATGGTAACATTATACCTTCAAGGGGTCTTCGTCAAGGAGATCCCTTATCATCTTACTTATTTTTACTGTGTGCTGATGGCTTTTCCTCTCTCATTAGTAAAGCTGCTAGAAATCAGTTGATGAGTGGCTTATGAATCTGTAGAGGCTGCCCTAAGATCACACATTTTGCAGATGATAGTTTACTGTTCTGTAAAGCTAATAGCCAAGAATGTCATCAGCTAATTGATATCCTCCGCTTGTATGAAGCTGCCTCTGGTCAGAAAATCAATACCGACAAATCCTCGGTATTCTTTAGTGCTAACATGGATGAGGAAAAGAAAAATGAGATTTTGGAGATTTTGGGACCTATGCAGGATTCTCGGCACAGTAAGTATTTGGGTCTTCCCTCTATGATTGGCATGTTAAAGAATGAAGTTTTTGCTGAGATTAAGGAAAGAGTGGTGAGGAAGTTAGCCAGGTGGAAGGAGAAACTTCTTTCTATAGGGGGTAGAGAGATCCTTATAAAGGCGGTGGCCCAAGCTATCCCTATGTATACTATGAGTTGTTTTCAACTTCCTAAGGGTTTGTGTGATGATATTGAGGGTATGATGAGAAAATATTGGTGGGGGCAGCGGGGTCAAGAGTCAAAGATTGCTTGGGTGAGTTGGAAGCGTTTGTGCAAATCTAAGCTTATGGGTGGGATGGGTTTTAGAAACCTTCAAGCCTTCAACCTAGCCATGCTTGCTAAGCAACATTAGAGGCTTCTCATGAATTCAAACTCTTTTGTAGTTCGAGTTTATAAGGCTAAATACTACCCCCATGGAGATGTTCTCAATGCTTGCTTGGGTTCTAGGCCTTCCTATACTTGGAGGAGCATAATGCAAGGGCTTGAGGTGGTTAAGAAAGGTACTCGTTAGAGAGTTGGCAATGGTAGGTTGATTCATATGGGACGACAAGTGGCTGCCTTCCCCCACAACGTACAAAGTGGTTTCCCCGCCACAAAGTTTTGATGATTATCCCATGGTCTCGGCTTTAATTGATTACGACACTAGAAGGTGGAGGGCTGACCTTATTTAGTCCATATTTTTGCCATTTGAAGCAAAGACGATTCTCAATATTCCAATTAGCTATAATCTTCCCAATGACAAAATTATTTGGGCAGCCAATAAGAAGGGAGTGTTTTCGGTTAAAAGTGCATACTATGTAGCTCTCAATATGGTGGATAATTCTGAGGAAGGTGAAAGTTCATGTGGGGATCCAAGAGAGCGATTATGGAAGAAGGTGTGACATTTAAATATTCCTTCAAAGATCAAGATCTTTGCTTGGAGAGCTTGTGTAGATGCTCTTCCAACAATGGTGAATTTGAGGAAAAGAGGCATTGGGGAGAATGTTTTTTTGTTCTTGTTGTGGAAGAGAGGTGGAGTCAATTTTTCATACCATCATCAAGTGCGAAGTGGCAAAAAGGGTTTGGGATTATTGGGAAGTCCAAGTTGTTGAGAATGGGCAAAGGTTATGTGATATATCTAATATTGCGATGCAAATCCTTGACAAAGGTACAACCCGAGATCTTGAAGTATTTTTTGGAGTAGCTTGGTCAATATGGTACAATAGGAACTTAGTTGTTTTTTAGTCTACTTGCAAGTTGCCAAGCCATATTTGGGGTTTTGCAAATAATTATCTTCATGAATACAGGGGGGCAAGAATGTCTTTGAATAAGAGGCAAGGAGCTGGAAAATGGTAGGTGGACTCCTCCGCCTCTTGGGGTTTTCAAAGTGAATGTGGACGGGGCAACGTCGGAGGATGGGAGACATTCTAGTGTAGGGGCTGTTATTAGAGATTCATGTGGGGGAGTTACAGCTGCTTGCTGTTAGTATTTTCAAGGCAACTTTTCAATAGCTGAAGTGGAAGCCCTTGCGGTGGAGACGGGGATTTTACTTGCCCATGACATGAAGATTACTCAAGTCATTATTGAGTCTGATGCTGCCACTACCATTAGCAACATTAATGAGAAGTTTGTGGATGGTGGTCTTGGGCATTTGTTTCAAGGTATTCTTGCTACGCTAAGCTCTTTCTCCAGTTGGAAAATCAGACATTTGAATAGGGAGTACAACAGAGCTGCCCATGAGCTAGCTCAACTAGCTAGAAGAAGTGAAACCTCTCAGGTGTGGGTGGGGGTTTGTCCTCCTTCTTTGCTTGAGTTGATTCGGGCAGAATGTATCTGATTGTTTGTGCTAGTTTCAGTCTGTCATCTCTGTTGTTTTTTCTTATTTGTTTTGTCTGGTTGGTTGTATTTCACAGCTTTGTATCAATATATATATATATATATATATATATATATACACGGTACGGTAGGGCCTTAGCATCTTGCAATGCAAAATACATTTTTAGGGTTCACAGTAACACCAAATCCACAAAAACTTTACACATCTTGCAATAGTGAACATGTAAATATTCATATTTACTTTAGCAACATGTAAAAGTTTTTTATTCTCTCCAACTACTGTCGCTAGAAAGAACAAAAACTCTTTTCTTTTTTCCCTTTTCCTTTTGTTATTGGTGTGCATAAAACATAGTATTATTTTAATTAGATAAATTTCAAAATAAAGAATATGGATGTAAGTGTGTTCTTTAAATAGTTTTGTACAAGTAGCATTTTGGTGATTCAAATTTTTTTTTTTTAAATAAATTTAATTTCCGTATGCGAATGTATACTTCCCCCTTACAGCTGGAACCCCAAATCTTTGCGTCAAGACTCAGCCGTCTAGGCTAAACTTGTATATCAAGCAATACACTCTAATCTTGACTTGTGTTCTAGCATTGCTTCCAATCAGTTTGGATGAAGTGGAATTTAAATCACATTCACATTGCTTATCATCATCCCTCTTTTTTAACTGGGCAGATCCATAGGTACAATCTGTCATTCATTATTGACTAATTTTTTTAACATTTTGTGATTTCAACGTCGAAAAACAAAATCAATCTACAAAATGCATGCTTCTGCGTATGCAAAATGCAACAATATTCTGCAAGCTGTTCATCGTTCAACGAAATCATGATTTTGCCCGAATTTTGCTTATTAGGACCAGTTCTGCCAACAAGCTTAAAAAAAAAAAACAGAATATCTAGGTTACAATACATATAAACCTATACTGAGCATTCCAGTACTTAATGAAAATAATTTGCTTGGACTTTACATGAATAAAATACCAAGGCACCTAATGTCAAGCTATTTGAATTCTACTTACAAGTAGAATTCGCATAAGATGTATAATATTTAGTTAAACTCCCTAATATGAAAGTAATGAATGCAAACTCAGCACAAGGCACATGAAGATACCAAAGGTGATGCTCTTAATTTTATTACTCCAGCTGTATGAACAGATTTTCTCCTCTTATCACCCCTCTTTTACTTTCTTTCTCTACATAAGCACAAGGAAAAAATAAAATGCTCAACACCTCCATGAAAATCTACATTTTGCTAAAATTTACAAGAGTTAGGATTTTAAGCCATTTTTTACATAGTTCCCACAGCTTGTAAATCCACACCAATACAATTTCTTTCTTTTATGTCCTCTGGTTACCATCTGTCCTCACAGTGAAGAAATACATAATATCTTGGCCAATATCTTAAGGACCAATGACCAGAAAAAATTCTCGGGATTACAGTACTCTGCTATATGCTTCAATCAACAAGCATTTATATACATTAAAAACCAGTAAAATCTGTGCAGATTCTATCCATCCTTGTCAAAATTTCTTGACACGACAGTGAAAAACCAAGCCACAATGTGTCTGGAATCCTGGATAAAAAATCATTGGGAACACAGATTTCCCAGTAAGGCAAACATACATTTTAACAGCTTGAATGAGCAGGAGAAAAGGCTTGGGATTAGAAATTTGATTAGGTCTTGGAGGGCAGATATTGTCTGTCTTCAGGAAACTAAATTGGAGCTTATAACTAGAGGAATTATTTGTAGTCTGTGAGGTGTTCAGCATGTGGACTGAGTTTATTTAGGTTCTGGAGGGGTGCTTGTGATGTGGGACAGACAGGAGGTGGAGATTTTGGAGGAAGTAGTGGGGCAGGGTGCTTCTTGGTTTCTTGTAGGTTTAAAAATGTGGTTGATCAATTTGAATGGGAATTTACTGGAATGTATGGGCCTAATTTTGACGGGACAGAAGATTATTATGGGATGAGCTATGTGGTATTCTGACGGGACAGAAGATTATTATGGGCCTAATTTGTTGTGCAGTTTCCCTTTGAACGATTAGGCTCTGTTTTTTTTTTACCCAGGCTATGCATCAGTTCTCAGATTTTATCTCCGAACATGGTCTGATTGACCTACCATTAGAAAGGGGGGAATTTCACTTGGTCAAAATCTCATGAGGTTGTTTCAAGATCGAGGTTGGATAGATTTCTCGTGACAGCAAATTGAGAGGCTAAGTTTCCTTTTGTTTGTCAAAAGCGATTGTCTAGGCTGGTATCAGACCATTTTCCAATTCTTCTAGAGGGAGGTAATTTTCATAGAGGCCTTTTCAGTTTGAGAATATGTGGCTAACGGATGAAGGTTTTGTGGATAAGATTCGCTCTTGGTGGGAGTCTTATCATTTCCATGGAGCCCCAAGTGTTATTTTAGCAAGTAAATTGAAGGCTTTGAAGGTTGATCTTAAGAAATGGAATGTGGAGGAGTTTGGTAATGTAGAAGAAAAGGAGAAGAAGTTGTGGAGTGATCTTGGGGTATTGAAGACTGTTGAGGAAAGTCGTGTTCTTACGATAGAGTAAAAACTGAATAAGGAAAGAATTAGCCAAGAATTGGAAAAAATGACGTTGGAAGAAATTTGTTGGAGGCAAAAATCAAGAGTGGTTTGCATTAAAGAAGGCGATAAGAACACAAATTTTTTTCATCGTATGGCCAACTCTCACAGAAGGTTTAATTCTATTAATAAGCTTATGGTGGATGGGGTGCTGTCTTCTGACCAGGGATCCATTAAGGAGTGTATTACTAGTTTTTATAGACAGGTTTACTCTGAAAATGAGGTTCAATGCCCTGTTCTGGATGATGTGGAGTTGGGAAGAATTTCTGAGGTAGATGCTAGCTGGTTGGATAGACCTTTTGAGGAGGATGAGGTGTTTGGGGTGGTTAATGGATTCAATGGCGACAAGTCACCAGGTCCAAATGGTTTCTCCATGGCCTTTTTTCAATCTTGCTAGAGCATTTTGAAATAAGATATTATGGCAGTTCTTCATAATTTCCATGAGCAAGCTGTTTTTGAAAGAAATCTTAATGTCTCTTTCCTTGCTCTCATTCCTAAGAAACCTGATGATGTGGAAGTGAAGGATTTTCGCCCTATTAGTTTGGTGGGAGGGATGTATAAGATTATTTCTAAGGTTTTGGCTAATCGCTTGCGTAGGGTGGCAATTAGTCTTATTTCAGACCCACATAATGCCTTTGTTAAAGGTAGACAGATCTTGGATTCTATATTAATTGCTTCTGAATGTATAGACAATAGGATGAAATCAGGGGTGTCGAGGGTTATTTGCAAGTTGGATATTGAGAAAGCCTATAATCATGTGAATTGGAATTTTCTTATGTATCTACTTAGGCGGTGTGGCTTCTCAAAAAAATGGAGAAGGTGGATTATGTGGTGTGTATCAACTGTCAAATTTTCTATTCTGATAAATGGTACCCCGGATGATTTCTTTGGAAGCAGTAGGGGTGTTCGTCAAGGGGACCCATTATCTCCGCTCCTTTTGATATTGGCATAGAGGCTTTGAGTCATATGTTGGATGCAACTGCTATTTTGGGATAGTTTTCGGGTTTCTCAGTAGGTAATTCAGCTGGTACATTGCTTACAGTGTCCCATCTCTTATTTGCAGATGATACTCATTTTTTGTGATGCTGACTCACACCATTTAGTTGCTTTGCATGGGATTCTTGCTAGATTTGAAGTGGTGTTAGGGCTAAAAATTAATTTGTTGAAGTCAGAATTGGTACCAATTGGTATCATTCCTAATATGGAGGAATTAGTGGATATTTTGGGTTGTAGGTCGTCTTCGCTTCCCTTGAAATACTTGGGCCTTCCATTGGGTGCTACACATAAAGAGGAGACAATTTGGAACCCTGTTTTGGAGAAGATGGAGCGACATCTAGCTGGATGGAAGTTGTATTTATCTAAGGGGTGCAAAGTAACTCTTATTAAGAGTACTTTGTCCAGCTTACATACTTATTTCCTTTCTCTCTCCTGTTCCAGCAAAGGTGGCTAATCGTATGGAGAAATTACAAAGAGACTTTCTTTGGAGTGGTATTGATGCTCCTAAGATGCCTTTGGTGGAATGGGCTAAGCTTTGTATGCCGATGTAGAATGGAGGTTTAGGGATTCGAAGGTTGAGACAATTTAATTCTGCTTTGTTAGGTAAATGGTTATAGAGATATGGAAGAGAGAGATGCCCTTTGGAGGAAGGTTATTGAGGCAAAATATGGGGATGGAGGGGGTGGTTGGTGCACCAAACCGGTGACAGGTACTTATGGTGTTAGTGAGTGGAAATCCATTAGAAGTGGTTGGATGGACTTCTCTAAATTCCTTCGGTTTGATGTGGGTGATGGAACTAAAGTAAAGTTTTGGGAGGATGAATGGTGTAGGGATTGTGCTCTTAAGGTTGCATTTCCAGAACGGTATGGTATTAGTCGTACTAAGGAGTCCTTAGTGTCAAAGGTTATGTGGTTCTCTGACGGGAAGTTGCATTGGGACTTTCAGCTTTGTCGTCCTTTGCGAGATTGGGAGGAAGCATTGGTGGATTTGCTTTGGGATATGCTTTATTCCACAAATGTGAGAGGTGTTGGTGACGACAAACTTTGCTGGAAGCCAGCATTGAATAGAGGTTTTGAGGTTCAAGGTTTCTATCACTCTTTATTTCCTTCTTTTGTCAATGATTTTGCTTGGAAAATGGTGTGGAAATCGAAGGTTCCTCCTAGAGTAGCATTCTTTTCTTGGACTGCTGCATTAGGTAAGATCTTAACTATAGATAATATTTGGAATAGGCATATTGTAGTGCTAGAGTAGTGCTTTATGTGTAAAAGGTGAGGGGAATCGGTGGATCACCTTCTCTTTCATTGTCCTATAGCTTATGAGTTATGGTCCATGGTTTTTGTTTGTTTGGTATTCATTGGATTATGCCATATCATGTTAGGGAGTTGTTGGCTTCTTGGCAGGGCAAGTTTGGTAGGCAACGAAATATAGATTTATGGAGGTTTGTGCCGCATTGTTTATTTTGGTGCTTATGGCGGGAGCGGAGTGCTAGATGCTTTGAGGATTGTGAATGTACTCTCCTTGATTGGAGTTTAGTTTTGCCGTTTTATTCTTGTTTTCCTCTCTCCGATCTTATTGATCGTTGTAATCTGAGCTCTTGATTTGTGCCACTATAGTACACCTCCAATATACTTGGTTGGTTTTTTTTCTAATAAAATTTCTTACGTTACTTATCAAAAAAAAAAAAAAAAAAACAGCTTCTAAACCTAAATTTTTTACTTGTATCCAAATGGCAAAAATGTTGTACATTTCATAGAAAATGAACAAGATGGAACCACTTGTTCATATTACAGGCATTCAACCAGTACCTGTATTTTTTACAGGAAAATGGTTACACATATTTTATGGTTTTATGCTATAAACATCAACTGTAATATGTCCACAAAATGTCTTCAGGTAACCATGCACGCAGAATTATGAAATACATATGTAACAGTAAAATATTTATTAAAGTTGAATCCTAACTGGTAAAAAGTTTCTTATACGTAATATCATAATCGGTCATCTCTCTTTGAAGAAAGCTTGTCTGCCAACAGTGCAGGACATCAACCTGGGCATGAATCACAGAAACATACAAAAATTGGAAACCGGATGGTAATATGGTTGTCTAATTAAATTACTAACAAAAAAATTTTGCAACTCAAGACTAAATGAGATTTCTTAAACAAGTCATATGTACAAGATGAAACAATGCACTTCAGAAGTATTTGAAGTACAATCATTATTCATTCTTAAAAATGTTTTGTACAGATTGAGGGAATATGGTATATTTGATGTGTTAATGACTTCTGTGTGTGTTATAGAGTAACTAGAGAAATGCCATAACATCATTTAACCAAAGCTCATTGCTTTTTCTATAAAATAAACCTTCTCACCAAGACAGGAAACCAAGCTGATGAAGGAAAGAAAAGGAACAAGCAAATGACTGATCAAAGGCAGCAAAATGGGATCAATGAGAAATACCGTATGCATTGTCTAATTTATGTATGGTTGGGAAAAGGAGTTGGTGACAATCAACATGGTTACTATGATTAGTGGTGGATTAAAAGTTTACCTCTAGATGGAAAGAAACATGCATGTACAATTGGTAAGGTCATCCCATTCTGCTCTCCGATGCAAGAAGCCCCATTTGTTCAGTAAGATGATCCATATGTTGAATCCTGTCCCAACCATTTTTATTTTCAATCTGTAACTCATGATCCATGGCAACACTACCATCTAGCGAACTTGAATTAATTTCATCTGTGTCCCCAGTAAGTGGGCTCTCTGCAAGGAATTGTTCCCAGAAACTATCGTTAATGCCCGGAAGTTTAGGGATCTCATCAAGAAAGGCCTCCACATCACTTTCTGGAGAGAAAGCATCAGTTTCTATGGGTGTTGTCCCATCCAAAGCCGCAGATATTGGATCCAAATGACTTTCATTCCCAGTCACAGCCCCCACAAGATTCATATCACCGATTTCTGCAGTGCTTTCTGGCAAGATTCCTCGTATTTCAGTGAAGTCGGGCAAAATAGTCTCTTCTTGAGAATTATGCACATTCAATTTTGAGAATTGAGCAGCTTTAGCATGATCAGGCACCACATAAGAGGAAGATTGAATATCAGGAATGGAAGTAGATGGACAACTGACAGGAAATCCTGCCTTCGCTGGCATATATGACTGCCCAGACATAGGTGGAACTTCAGAAAGGGTCACTCCCGAAACTCGACTTGAGGAACATCCACTGTCAAATGTATGAGTAGGAGCATCATCAATCAGGAATGCATCAGAGTTGTTCATCAACGGTTCCACCCTAGGTGTTGCATTCATCTTCAAGATCTGCTGCAGCAATGCTTTAGCTGCCTCATTTATGGAAGGCTGATACTTGACAAGCTGTCCATCAGGAGCATTAGCGTGATGCTGACCAACTGCACTTTCTTCTTCCTGCCCAGACAGTCTCCTTTTTTTGCTCACTGCGGCAGTGTTCCTACTGCTTTCATTCTGCTGCTGTACAATCTGGGCTAAGAAGCCAGGACTCTTCAAAGCCTTTGCAAGGAAAGACATCATTCGTTGTTGTTGCTGCTCCATTACCTGTACACGTTGCCCCACATTATGCAACTGGTTATCAGTTGTTTGCTGTTGCTGCCTCAACCTAACAAGTTCCTGCATTAGAACATTCTTGTCCCTTTTAAGTCTTTCAACCTCCTCCTCAAGCCCAAATTTCCCCACCTCAACACATGCCCCAATCGAGGAGCTCTGCACTTTAGGTTGTTCTTGATGACCAGGTACATGAACTGGTTTCCGCCTACTAATATTCTTCAAAAGGTGTGTTTGACCTCTCAAAAACCTCTCATTTGCAAATTCATAGCGATCTGGGTCAACCTTCTTAAAACCCTGTGTAAGCAAATGAAAAATATATATTTATACAAATAAAAACAGAAGTAAAAAACCAAAATTGTTCAAACTATTCAACAAAAATGTTGATTAAGACAACAAGACTTAAACTCAATGAGTTTCGCTTTTGAGAATATAACATAAAGTCAAATTTTCTAAGTTCCACCATCTGTCACCAGCAGAGGCACTCATTATATTCACATCTCCATCTTCTTTCCACAGACAAAATGCAACAATGGGACTAATTTGCCTGCCACCCTCATTTATCCCTACCCAACCACCAACTGAACCCACCAATCGCCTTACTTAGCCATAAAGAAGTAATTTTTTTCTAAAAATTATAGATTCCTCAATACACCTCAAACATTGGAAATACATGAAACAAAGTCATTGTCCTCAATTACATTTGCCATCAAAATGTTTTCCCCCAAGTATTTTTGCCCAAAAGAAATGGAGCCTTAGATAATTCGCAGCCTATGACAACACAGCAGGGTAGATATGACACCATTTAAGTATCCCATAATTTCTGAATTACTGTTCTTAAATGGGGGTGAGAAATTGTATAAGTATGTTCAATGGTTTCTGATGAGGCATGAAAATTTTCAGATTTAGCATACTATTCAAAAGTGATTTCACACAGAACTACAGAGAGAGAGAGAGAGAGAGAGAGAGAGAGAGAGAGAGAAGGGGGGACGGGGGGAGAGGAAAAAAGAAATAAAAGATTGACAAGACATAATTTGACATTGTTAGAGCCTGAGGTTCTGCAACACCAAAGTCATATTGCATATACTGTATTCTTACTTATGAAAATTGTATTATGTGATTCAAAAAAAAACAAAAAAACTGAACAATGTTCAATGTATGAAGAGAATAGGGCAGTAGCTCTTCTTTTAGGGTGAGTTTGGCATCAGCTGTTAGCATTAGCTTTTAACTTTTATGTACAGCTTTTTAAAATCTCACTCCCCCCCCCCTTTCATTTTTCTCCACTTTTTCTCATTTTTGTCAAGGTACAAGTATACTTTAGCACACAAATTTCTAACATTGACAGAAGATGACAATGAAAGATTCAATAGCATGCATATCCTTGTCCGACCTACTTTCTACACTCCAGAGCACAAGCATAAGAATAAAAAGAAGCATTCTTCAACATCTCATAAAACAGACAAATATGCCCTAAACGATGTAAATCACCAATCAAAGATTAACTTGAAATTATATATCAGATTAACTAAAAATATATAGACTAAACCTAGTTCCACTTAAAAATAAAGCTAAATTTTTTTTTTTTTTTGATAAGTAGTTAAAAATAAAGCTAAATATGCAGGGTATCTTTCCTTCTCAAAAGAAATGAGCTACTCCAGTGCACTTTTCATCCAATAAACTGTATTGATCAAACATACAGCTGTAGAAGCAGTTGCCTCAGTTCATATGATGCCAATCCTCTGGTGACTTTCTCATTAACTTTCACTAACCCTTCCCACTCCCCACCCCCTCCACTATAAGACCGGAAAAAAAAAATTTATTTGTAATTGTGGACCGACATAGAAAGACACCTTCCTCTCTCTCCATGTAATTGCAAACCCTCTCTTGATGGAAAGACACCTAGTCTGAACAACAAAGAGTACGTCTAAAATTTTGAATCACATACACTGACACACATAATTTGCATACTCTATGATATCTAAAAACTTGATGTCCTCGCAACTTCCCAAAGAACTAAATCATCCTTTATGGTGATGGATACCTCCAACTTACCGATTATGCAATGCACCATAGCAACAAGATGACAAACAAAACAACAACCAAAAAAAAAAAGTCAAAGTAAATATAACTATATTATTTAAGAATAGTAGATATATACACATTCAACACCTGATGTATTCACTATAGAAAAATATAATATATATTTGGCAAAAATTTGAGTTCTCTTTGCTAACTTACAATGAAAGACTCAGTAATAGACAACACTTGAGTTTTTGCCAAGTTAACCCAAAATTGCCCAAGTCGAGTATACCCACACAGAGTATAAGCTGACCTGCAAGTTTGAGATCATAAATTAATTAACTAACATGCTGCATACATTTGTTGAAAACATAGTGATATTGGGTAAGTGCAACAAATGGATGTAAAAATTCTAACCCAAAGCTGTGGTTGAATGATTCAAAAGAAAAATATTCTAAAATAAGCAAAACAAAACAGAAAATAGTTTTTTTTTTGTAAAAAATTAATTACAAACAAAATAATAGTTATAGATTAGTCAAGGGGATGTTGCCCATAAAATGAATGGAGAACAACATCATGTTTGGCCACGGCATGCCTATTAGAAGAAGACGACATTACAGAGATTACTTCAAGGAAAATGGCGCTGTATATGGTGAAAAAATAAAGAAGAAAAATTAGCAAATAATACGAGGGAAGAGTAGGGTGCAAAAAGAGTAAAAAGAATTAAAAAGCCACCATGAAAAGTTAGATATAAGACCAGTTATGGATAAGAAAGGCAAAGGTTGGAGACAGAGATGGTAGCAATAGTGGTAGTGGTTGTAGGCAGGCTGCAAATTTTTTGGTAAGTCACATGTACCCAATGGATCTTTAACTTGCAATCTCATACTCCATCCATTACTATCATGAGAAGAGGAAGTCATTTGAGTTTAAACTATCATGTGGGCAGAAATTAATTAGAAGCAATTTTTTTTTATAGGCAGATAGTGGGGAAGGAGGAGATGAAGTTCGAACCACAAACATGAGACACCACAAAGGATGACATTATAACTAGGCTATCGCTTGAACCCAAATTAGAAGCAAATTTTATCATATTGATGCATTTAAATATATAATTAAATAAGAAATTGGAACCTTTAATTCCATCCTATCCCACGAGGATTGGAAATCTTCCCTACCATTCAACCCAGAAATATATAAACACATTTTATTACTCCAAAAAGCACTTCACACCCCACCTTCCACCCCCAATTCCTTCATCAAAGTGCACCCCCAAGGTCTTACTATTTTTTCCTGGATAAGTTTTGCCCGAAAGGGGTGGGAGAAGGGGGGGGGGGGGGGGGGGGGGTGGGAATTTCATGTGGTCCAACTGTGCTAAGGTTTTACAGTTGCCACATGAGAAATAAAAACAATCAGAACAGGTACCTAACTTTCTACTACAGTTCCTTAAATGTCTAATATTTAAATCCAATGGGACTTGTAACCTCATGCATTTCCAAAGGCCTAATTGCTCTTGCAATCAATTTTCCTAAAATTCACTCCTCAAATAGAGACTCTACTCAATAGAAAACCTATTAATCCATTAATATCATCCTCAGCCATAAAGGCTTGTCAACCAAAAAAAGGTCTTTCATTGCGACCTTCACCTCAAATCTAATTTATTGCATCTTAAAGAGACGAACCTGTAAACTTCTTCCAATTCACCACTTCTTATTTCACTTTCCATAAACTTAACCCTATGTTTAGATGGAGAGAGAGGAGGGGACTCCTCTCCTCCATCTCCCCCTGTCCCAAACTTATCCTATCTGTTTTAATCCAATGCTCATAGTCCCTGAGTTTAGTCCATTACAAGTCAAATTTGTCTTCTAAGAAATCCCGCCACACGTTGCCAATTCCATGGCATACATGAATATTAAGATTTCCTTATTTCGAATCCTAACTTTTTGTGTATTTCCACTAATCCATCTTAGCATTCTCATTTAAGCTACACTCATTATATGAATATGTTGTTTCTTAACATCCCAACATTCGGTGACATAAACCATAGCTGGCCATATAGCAATCTCATAAAATCTTCCCTTTAACTTATTTAGTATTCTATGATTGCACCACACTCCTAATGCACTTCTCCACTTCATCCACCCTACTCTTATTCTACAATCACACAACACATGGCACATTTGATAAAGAAACAGATAATTTCCGCCAAGCTACAGACATTGCTCCAATAACATTTCAAAAAGTATTCTTTTTTATGTAATATGACAAACTCTCAAACAAATCCCTTAAATATTGGTGCCACACTGGTTTATGATTCACCAATTTTCAGGGGGGGGGAAACATTTGTGGAGTTCATATTTTCCATCGCCCAAATTCCGAACTGCCAAACTGATAGCTTAGTCCTTGACAATCCAACCATCTCAGATCTTTTAATGTAATCTGGCTTAAACTTGCTAGATCTTAACGAATTTGTTAAATTATTCATCCAAGTTATTTTTTTTTATATAAAAAGATTACTGATCCAAATTCTTTTGTGAACAAAAGAAACAAACTTAAAACAGAACTTCAAAACTGAAATGTGTTGTATGTTTCCAGACTTCCAGCTAAAGCAATTTATTTATTTTCAAAATCATATAAACCTAATTGTGGGGGGACAAGGACCAAAGGTATTTAATTGAGGCCGCAAGAGTAATTCCGAGGAGGAGGAGGGGAACTATACGGAGAGGACTTGTTTAACTAGTAAGGAGTTCAGGATGATGCTACTGATGAAGATATCAAGGATTCCTACCTAACCTCGGGAAGGCTGAGAATACGGAATGAAGGAAGCATGGTGCAATCCCCGGGGAGACAAAGGTAACTTGGTTTTGAACAAGGAAGAGAAAAAAAAGGAAGGACAAGGCAGCTATCCCCTCTGCATTAAATGCACTGCAACCACTTACCTGGTCGTATTAATGGAGAAATGACATGAACAGTGTCCTTCACAGCTCATATTTTGTTGTAGAAACCTTCTAGCAAGGTCTTGATGGGACAAGTATGAAGAAAATCTGATCTCAACCAACCAAGTGTAAGATCCAAATGCATCCTTTCTAATTTATATAAAGCCAAGGAGCACCTGGATCAAGGGGACGGGAGATTGAGGGGAGAAAAACAAAAGAAAGAGAGAAACCATTCAGCTGTACTTTCATCCTTGGACTGAACCCGAGGACGAACACTTAAGCTAATTTCTACACTATTTCTAATTGAATATTTTCATTTCGCATATCAAAATTTAAACTCTAATCTTTGTTTCATGTTGCACAACGGGTATTTCAAGGTTGACCTTGCATCCCATCTCTATAAATTCATTGTGTGAGTGAACTGTAGCTTAATTAAAACCAGTCTTAATTAATGGATTTATTTTTCGCCCGCCACACTAATCATCCATAAGTTAATGACCATGACTCCAAAACACAATGACAAAAATCATTGTGTTTACATTGATCATACTTGAAAATATTTTTAAACAAAAGGCAACCAATAAAAATAAAAGTATTTTTATTATAAAAATAAATTTAATACTGGGATATCGGATATCAAAGGCCAGAAGCCCACATCTTCGAATTTTGTGATTCTTCTACCAAAATAAACTCATGATATACTAAATTCGGTTGTATTACATCTGGGTATTTGACAAATTCTTTATTCACAAAAGAAAATGAATCTACATCTAACTCTTCCCTAACCCACCCCACCATTACAACACAATCAAGTCATTTACATCCCAACAAACCACAATTCACAAGCAAACATAGATCATTGTCAAAATACAACTACGTGTATTACACACCTATAAACCACAACTCACACCCAAATTCTGCAATCCATGACATGAAAGCGAAAACAAAGAGGCATTCACAGATTTTTGGGGTCAGCTATGATCCCCAACAAATTTATTAGAGTCAACCACATGTCCTCTTTTCCTCCATTCTATTCTATCTGAAATCAAATACTCTGTTACTCCTCACAATTACAAAATTCAATAAATAAATATAAAAAAAAACCATGCAAAAGCACAAACATTTACATAATAGTGAGACAAAAAAAGATACCCACAAACCAAAACAACCGAACCAAACATCCCAACAGCCACAGCATAAAAAAACACACACATATTTAAGAGAGACCCCACATAAAAATATCTAATTGCCAGCATATAAACCAAAAACCCACCAAGAAACCACGATCGCAAAGCAAAACAAAGCATCAAAAGCCATAGAAACACAGATAGATTAGTTTAGAGATTTGGGAAAAAGAGGGAGATAAGCCCACATAAGTATTCAACTGTCGGATGAAGCTGGAGAAGTTTTTGTGCTTAAAGTGTTTGGGCAAAAGGTTAGCAGCGAACTCGTGGGCATTCCAAACTACAAAGCTGTTGTTGGCATTGCTCCACGACACCACCGAGTCGGTCTCGGGGTCATCCACCATCGCATAAAGCTTCTTCAGGAACGGTGGCAAAGTGTTCGAAGAGCTCGCCATCGATCCCTCATCATTTGCAGGACCTTCCATTGTTAGAGAGAGAGAGAAAGGGGTTTTGTGGGGTTTGAGGGAATTGAGGAGGAAGAAGGATGGAAGGAATGAAAGTAGAAATGTTGGCACGTATATTATTATTATTATTAAATTAAAAAGTGATCAACAGATATTTTTATTATTTTATTATTATTTTTTAAATATTTATATTTATTTTTGTTTTGGGGAAAGCCGAGGGGTTTTTGGCGGTTGCGCCAGGGGGCAAGCCCTACTTGAATAATACAGTTCTTTCTATTTTTAGTGTTTTTTTTTTTTTTTTTTTGGAGTTTTGCTTTTGTTTTTGTTTTTTTAACTTAACCGAAGTTCGCTTGGGAGAGCTTATCACTTTTACATGAATTCTTCACTATTTAATTATTAATTATTATATAATTATTATTTGTGGTATTAAACTTGTATTTTTTTTTTCAAGTTTTATTAGTTGATTCCCAAGTATAATTTGCCCTATTTTTCTCTTTTTTTTATTTAGGCAATTTTGCCCCACTCTAGGAATACTCACTTTGAATAAACAAAGAGATATAAAAATAAGGAAAGAGACGAGTATGAAGAAGAAAGAGCTTACCAAATAACTTTCTATTTGAGAAATGGAAGAAGGAATTGGATTTTAAAAAGAAAAATTTGTTGTCATGGGTCATGAATGCTCCTTTCCTTGCTTGTGAATGCCATATTTTAGATTTTTTTTTCTTTATCTTTTTATTATATTTTATTTTTTTCTTTTAATTAAAGTGAATTTATGAAAGTATAATCTCAATAAATTATATAAAAAAATTATGAAATTAATGGTGGATTTTTTTTTCCACACAATACAATGGTTTATTTCAAAAAATACACGTATAGCGTTGAACTCACAACTAATAGCATGTAAGAAAAGTCATGACATACAATTCCAAACTCTTGTAAAAATTTCCATTTAAGCCAACAGAGCAAAGGAAAAAATATATACAAGAATAATTCAAAGAAACTTTTTTTATTCATTTTTTGGGTCATCCAAACATCACTTGTTAGTTCTTTATTTGTGGGGGAAAAAAATATTAATTCTTTCTTTGACGGAAAAAATTAAAATGAAAAATGGTCAACGAGAAAGCTTTTGTGCAATTTTTCTTGAGTTTGCCTTTTTTTTTTCTTTTTTTCTTTTTAAATAAATGAAGGGTCTATGACATGGACTAATCGACCTCAAGCACGTGACAATAAAGGCAATATCACATGTAATATCAAGATTTGTATAAAATTTAATTCAACATGTTTGTTACAAGACAAAGGTTTTGATTAGATTACATGTCACAACCTTGATAGCTGGCTAACATTTCCACTTTTCCACTACTCACCTAAGCCATTACGCTTTCGGTAAAATAATTATTGGGTATTAAAAATTATGATTTTTTCTGGTCAATACTATTTTTTTCTCTAACCCAAGTGTCTAGACTTATCTTACCCTTAAGTTGAGTATTGTACGGCCCCCGCACCATGGCCCATAGTGGGCCTTGGACCCTGGCCTGGGTGTATGGCCCATGAGGCCGGTCTCCCTCTACCTAGCGGCCCACCCCCGGGCCACGCATGCTGCAGGCCCAAGCTTTGCCTCTTCATCGTTTCTCGGCAAACATCTTCCCGGGCAGTGATAAATATACAACTCTCGGGACACCCCGCCCTGTACCTACCCGGCCGTGCCTCGGAGAGGCACCGCTGCCGAGAACTATCGTGGAGGTGGGAACCAAGTTCCAACGCCACCCTAACCGCTTCTCACGCCCACCTAACCACCCACTTACGATCGATAATACTGGACCGCCGGTTGCACTTACTGGCAAATAATTATGACCTCTCCACTAATCTATGGACTATAAATACAAGAAGTTTTGAGAAGACAAGGGTTGGAAAATTGGCTGGAAGAAGAGTGTAAACAGAGAGAAAGCAGAGTAAGAAGGTGGCCCGGACCCCCGAGGACAGAAAAGTGATCACATTAAGTCTTAGCGTTAAGAACGACCCAGTGTAGGAAATCCAAACCCACTATACAAGTAAGTTGTGAGTCCAAGTGAAGCCCAGCCCAACGGGTTTCAGTTTTGGGTGCGCACAAGTATCATTTATTAAAGATTTAAATTACATATGTATTTTTTAATATAATTTGGGTTATAATTTTAAATTAAACCTTAAATTTAAAATTTGGTAATTGAACAAAGAGGTTTAAATAATTTTTAATTAATCTAATTAACTAAAAATAACAAAAATTCACCTAAGTTAAAACAAAAGCCTATATAAATACCCAAAAAAAGTTTGATGTGAATTGTAAAACCTATACAGTATACACTATATGAGAATTTTAAAATTGGAAGAGAAAAAAAATCTAAAACAATGCTTGTTCTAACAAATTAAGCTATATATATAAACTTAAATTAAGTTAGTATAGAATTCTTTCTTAAATAAAATATATAAATATATATTAATTATATGTTCTGCATGTGAATCATGTGATAATAATGATTTCCATCCACAAAGTAGATTCGAAAGTGTGATGAAATGATTAATTATGTCATTATGTTTGATTTTGACCTAAACATCTTGGGTCTTTTTGAATTTTCATTTATTTTTATAAAAAAATTCTTTAAAAATATTTGGAATTGGGCTCCGGTTCCGGGCTTGGATCACCAATGTTTTTATTTTACACCACGGCCCAGCCCCTTACTGTTTCACTTCTTCTCCTGAGTCTGACTCAGTTCTCAATTCTCTCTCATCTCTCTCTCTCACAGGGTCACAGGTACTGCCTCTCAACCTTGCTCAGCTAGTTTTTCTCATCAAACTTTTCACATTGCTTATTTTTAATCATGGGTTTGCTTCTTTTTTTGTTTGTTTGTACAGTGTTTATGTGAAATAATATGTTTATATTTGCAAATTTGTATTGAGCAAATATAGCTTCTTTTTATCATCAATATAAGTTATCTCCGGTGACCCATTAAAAATTGAGGAAAGTTTCCACCTTGAGCGGTCACAAAAAACCTCACTGTAGTGAAGACAGACAGTGTGGACTTTTAGGAAGAAAAATTCTTAAATGTAGCAAGTTCCTCATTTGACACTAGTATCTCCTTTAGTTTGTAAATTTGGGAACATTTTTCAGTATTTCTTTTAGAATTGTATGTGTATCTTCCCAGATGCCAAATGGATATGTGTGTGTCTTTTTTGGGATTTTTCTCATTGCAACCACTGTAGATGGGTATTTGTTTTAGAAGTGCTAGTTTTGCTGTTTCAACATTTGCCTTCTGTTACTGCTATCATTGAAGCATTACATCAAACACCTTGTATGCACTTCCCCACTAATCTTGCTAGATATGTCTCCTTGCTTGCCAAAAATTACCAACAATTAATACCTTTGTTGTATCCTTAGTAATGTCACAACACCAACCCTTTTGTCCTTTGAGTCTTTCAATGCCTTCTTTTTCTCTTCTTCGCTAAGCGGCACTCAACAAAATCATTCTCTCCACCGCTTGGAAACATCTCTCAGAATCTTTGGATTATGCCAATACTCTCTTTTTTTAAGCCTCATCCATTCATGGCTCTTATTTCTTCTTCTGGGTGTTGCACTTCCACTGAAATTCTGGTTTTTGAGTCTCTTGTGGCAGCCTTTTCCCTGCTTTGCTCAGGGAGGTTGCAGAATGGGAAATTTCATGGGAGGATCTACGGATTGGTGTATTGTTTCATATGGTGTTTCAAAGACCAAGAAAAGATGGTTGTACATAGTACCGGCCTTGTTGGTGGGATCAGCTTTATTGCGCTTTTGTTGTTGGTCATGGTGCTACTCTTGAGAACGTGTGATGAGGGCATTGCAACTAAAAGGACTGCTCGTGCGGGGTTTGCTCCAAAAGGAGACATCTCTTGACTACTCAAGAATCTTGTTTATATGACAGGTCTTGGAGAAACATTTACCTATGAGCAGATGCTCCACTTCACTGGAAATTTTAGTGAATCAAATTTATCAAACACGGCCACTCTAGAGACCTTTTCCCAGGGTTTTTGGAAGGTGGGATTCTCATAGTCATCAAACAAGTATATTTTCTTTCCTTCTTGTCATGGAACTTGAAGGTGTTTCCGACAATGGAGCTACTGCAATGGCACTATGGCAGTGACCTCCTTTGACTGTTTGAGCCATGGTGCTTGCTTACTTTGGAGCCATGGTGCCCTCTTTTCAGCAGAAAGTTTTGTGTTGTTTCCAGCTTTGTTTTCCGGTTTCCATCGGTTTGTTGGTGTTTGCTAGCTATGCTTCATTAGATCTATTGTTTGCCAGTCCATCTTTGGTGTTTTATGGTTTATAGCTGCCATTCTCTAGCTCATCCTAGCAGTGGTCATTGTTTTTTTCCTGGCGTCTTTCCTTTTTGTCTGTGATCAGTGCTGCTTCTCGCAGCTATCCCATCATCTCCTTTGCGTTGCACTTGATATGGCATCTTTGAGCTCATATTGAGCCCTTCACTCCTGCTGGGCAGGATTCCTTCTTCATCACGGGTTCATCATTGGTTCATATGCAAGATGGGAGTCCACATGTAAACTCCATCTTGAGGGGGTCTATCAGAAATTTTACTTTAGATTAGCAAATGTATTTTGCAGATTTTATTTTTTTCTACACATTTTCCACATATGCTAAAAGTAGGTAGTTTGTTAACTAGTTGGTTAGTCTTGTTTTGTTAGTTTTAGAGCAACTTCAATATTAATCAGAAGCTTGGGGGATCTAATTTTCTAAGTTTTTCTAAAAAAACAAATCTTAAGGGGATCTGGGAATATTTCAAATCCCCTGTAATGTCATTGAGTAAGCTAGAGGTTGTGTTGTATTTGGAGGGAAATGAATGCTAGATGTGAGAGGTCCTTGCTAGAGATTAAGTCTTTTTTTTTTGCATACTCTCCTTGTTTGGAGTTTGGTTTTGTCACATTTTTCTTGTTTTTCCCTTCCTACTTTATTAGATCATTGTAATTTTGGTTCTTGATTTTTGCCCCCATAGTACATCCCCAATGTACTCCGGTTGGCTACTTTTTTCTTAATTAATAATATTTTTTCATTACCTATCAATTTTTTTTTTTATAAAGTTGGTTTTCAACACATATTTTTCTTTTTAAAGCAAGATATGAGTATTGTACCTACTGCTATCCCATTGAACCCTTTTACCACCTGGGAAAAATCTCGCAGGCATTTTTCAGCAGGACTCATTGAGCCTATATTTGTGAACATTACACATATTTGCTTGCTGTTATACAGAATCTGTATACTTAGAAGTTTGAACTGATGATGCTGGTCTATTAGGTTCTGCTTTGAGACATTGTAAGCGATGGATGTGATGTGTTGTTGCTATTTAAAACGTGCATGATCTGTGAAAAACAATTCTTGGCATTTGGAACTTAAACCATGTCTTTATGTTACTATTTGATGTCTTACCTTCTTTTTTTGGTGGGTTTTGAGAGTCAAAAAGCTTCTCTCAATTAAGCACTGGGGGATTTTTAAGGGTACTCAGCATGGGTTGTTGAATAGTGTAGCTAAGTTGAGAGCTTTATGTGTTTGATTTATTAGGCAATTCTGAATGCTTCTTATATTAGTTTTCTTTTAAATTTTTGGCTATGTATTACGGGCATGGGTTCATTTTAAGATGATGCTATCATTGGTATAAAAAATCAGTTAAATATCATAAGCATGTGTTGTGATTTATGATATAATTGCTTTTCCTTGTATGAACTGCTAGGTGTTCTATTTCAGTGACTTGCTTAAATCTGAATGGTTATGATTTGTTAAGCCACAAGAGACTGATTTGTTAAGTTATACTTCGTTTTTGTTGACTAGACAGCAAACATGGCAGAAATAAGCCTGGGGATTCTAATAGATATTGTGGATGAGGATTGGATGAGAGACACCTTGCCTAATGATGGTACTGTTTTTCCTTCCCCCTCCCAATATGGATGTGCACATATCAAGAAAAAATATTTCTTCCCTATTTCTTTGTAGGCTGGTTGTTTGATTTGTCTTTTCAATTGATATTGCAGATCTTCCATTACCACCAGTTTTGGTTGTTAGAAATGATGACACTGAGGAATCAAGTATGTATATTGATTAGATTACTCCCTCTAGTTAAGTGATACTAAATGGAGAAGTGGGTTTTTCGAATGACCATTTTATGTGTTTGAGTTCTCTATACATCTAATTATGTTTCTAGTATCCATTGTTTTAAAAGTTAAGGTTCTGAGATATGTCTATAAATTAAGTGGAGTCTTGCTCTGTTTTGGGGCTGTGAGAATGGCAAAACTTTTTGTTTTGATATAAATACTTCTGTCTGCTCTGATGTTGCTAATTTTTAGCATATTGCATTCATCAAATGATCTTTTTTTTTTCCTAACTTATTTGGTTTAGTAATTTTCTTTCTAATACCTTTGATTGGATCTGCTACATTGATCAGATCAGGAGACTCAACAGGTTGGTGGAGATACTTGGCATGATCTTGCATTGGGCACTCAATACAGCTCTCATGCCTCAGGAGGAGCATAAGCAATACTTTTGAAGTGGTTGGATCCTTTTTATTGAGGGATTTGAAGTTCATGGCTCTCTTTCCTTGTGTGAGAACCCTTAGAATTTTTCATGTAAAAGACTCTAGTTTTATTTTGATAATCATATGAGAAGACTTTGGTTATTAGTCCTTTGATGGAAGAGCTATGGTGAAGTGTCAATTAATACAATGTTCTCTTTTGCACTGGCACATCACCATGTATATATGTACTTCACTTCCCTGTCATGTGGAGTTCATCCTTAAGTTCTCTTCGTCTGCAGTAATATGAATTGCTCTGCTTGTTAAACAACTTAATTTGGTTCAATTTGCTTATTTACCTTAAAAAAAAAAAAAAAAATCATTATTTTAAAAACACGTCCTTTTGGTTTGGTTTTTGCCTCCATCTCTCCCTAAGAAGTTGCCTGATATTGTACATTCTGAGTAGTACATTCTGAAAAATCATGCCAGGATTCTTTTGGATTTAGTGCATTCTAAGATAGCTGAGTATAATTTAGCAAGAAAGAAACCTGGGTGGGACAGGCCTGTAGCTGCTTTTCTTTTACAGAATGGACTCAAGGATTAATATTGCTTAAATCCTAATTGAAGGATCCAAAATATATTTCCATCCAAAACCATTTTATTCAATTGAATTTTGTCTACGGTCAGCCACCTGTGATTTTGACCAACTTTGAAGAAGTTATCAATCATTTTAAATTGAATAATACTATAGGTACAAACTTTTTTATAAAATATTTTACAAACTACTAATGTAGAAAGTGATTATTGGTAAATGAAAAATGATATTAATGGTGAGTTTAGATGAGAACCAATAAGAAATTAGTCACATCAACAATTTGTAAAAATGTTGTAAAATAGTTTGACTTTAACATTACTTTTTTAAATTATTTTAACTGGTGGAATCTAAATGGTTATTTAAGGGTGGGGAGAAAAACAGGAGAAATTATTATTTATACTAAAATGACTGCTGATGTGACCCTCCCAAGTAATGAGATAATGTTATCTATGCAAATGTATGAGTGAGCTTTCTAATCAGCACAAGGAATAAAAAATAAAAAATTACCAAATGATATTACATTTGCATAAATAACAACATTTTATTGGTTGAAAAGTCAAAAAGGACCACGTCAACAGTCTTTGTGGATCTAATAATATCTCGAAGAACAGGTCTAAGATTTGGACTTGTCTCCTGCAATCAATTTTCACGATGATGGGAAAGAGGAAAAAGGAATTTGATTAATTGGATCATTGAATTTGACTGTAATTCTGCTTTCACTCTTTACACTTAAAACAATTGCACAGAAATTACAATCACTAATTTGTTTTAAGCTGGTCAAAAAGTTAGTTCATTAAAAAAAAAAAAAAAAAAAAAGGTCAAAAAGTTGGATTGATTTTTGATTTGATTTTCCACTGATTATAGATTATAGATTTGATTTTATGATTGGATTATCATGTGGATTATCACAAGCGGAGGCCTCCTGATGGCTGATGGCTCCACCTCATCTAACAATCACAGACCCATATGAGTTGTACAAAGATGGTGTATTTGTTACTGTGGATCTCAGGTGTATCGTGGACGCTTACATCTGCATCTTTGAAAATGTCTCATCTTATTATGGACGATATCTTTGCTTCAACCACCTCATTAGTTGCAACAAAGATGACATTAAGCTCTTGTAGTGCAATTACCATAATGGCACTTTCTGGTATTTCCAAACATCCAGATTCAAATTCCCTCCACCAATAATTAAATTGTCAAAAAAAAAAAAATGTTCGAATCTTTTTTTTTTTCAAATCTTAAGTAACTTCTAGGGTACATTAATTTGGTGCTTTTTTTTGTTATTGACTCCTCTTTCATAGCTTGGTACTTGCTTGCTACTCCCTGGCTCTACAGCATAATATAATTTGATAAAAAATTATATTTTAAACAATTAATAATTAAATTAAATTAAATGGCTTAATGAAAACCATAGGCATCTCTCATATATGGATGTCAATGTAGTATTTCTAACTATAGGCAACCACCGCACATCTTTGGTGCAATGGTCACTTTACAAGTATGAATGCTTGTCGAGTGTAAGGAGTAAAGGTTGGAGTTCAACTCTCCAGGAGAGAATTTCACACACATATACACTTAGATTAGGCTAGAGTAAAATTTCTATCTTGTATTAAAAAAAAAAAAAAAAAAAACTATAAGCGTGCTATAAGGAACGGGAAAAAATGGACATTTGCCTTTAATTTTAAAACTATGCAGTAAAATACCCTTATTTTGAAACTATTTAGCAAAATGCTCTTATTTTTTAAACTTGATTTTAACATTGTAGTGGTTTCAGCAACAATGGTTATTCCATGTATATGTGAGAGACTGTGACTCATGCACCCATTACCATTTGGCAAGATATCACATCACTTTTTGGGTCACTAAAATCTAACTATTACCCTTGAAAGGGGAAAAAAAATATTGTAGTACTACTGGTTCATAGATTGGACTATAGTTATTCCTGGACACAAATTGAAGTAACAATCTGATACTGTTCCATCTTAATTCTAACACAATATTCTTCATCTTTTTTTTTTTTGGATAGATACAGGTTCTATGATATGATAAATTTTTTCCAACTATATCAAGAAGCCTTCTTTTGCATCACATCTCTCATTAACAAAGCCATTTGTCCAAAGATGTTAAATTTTGAGAAATTCAAGACATTATCAAGAAGGTTATTGGCATGCCCTCTCACAACAAGGTAAATATAACCAGTAGGATATTTCAACCACAAATCCACGAACATCAAAATCTGATAAAGCTCAAGTGCTCAACTAACCAAGTAAAAAAAATGTGCATTTGTTCATAATGGCATGACCTCCATGTGAGGAGGTCATGCCATTAGTCCAATACTAAAATTATCAAGCCAATCAATTTATGCAGCAATCTATCAATGCATCCAATAGTCCAATACTAAAATATAAAATGTTTCAAAGTGCCAAGGATTTAACACTTCAGGTTCAAAACGAAGGTAAAACTTAAGAAATTCATAATATTTCAAAAGATTAAGAGGAATGTTGTCTCACAAGCCACAACCAACATCAGTACTTTAAATCGAAAACCCCCTTTCACATCCAACAAAAAACCCAAATCAGACCATGGACATGGAAAATGGAGAGGGAGAGTGAGAGATATATATTGCACTTGGGAGATATATAGAGGGAGAGAGAGGTATGGACACGATGACAGAGCTCGATAGACTCGCTAGTGAAGATTCAGGCCTGGTTCAGTGCTTCGATCACGGAGTGTGGTGCCATGAAGCTAGCTTGCTGGGGATGAAAAGGGAAGTGAAAATGAGATGAGGCTAAGAGAGGGAAGTGAGAAGAGGGAAAATTTTTGCTGAAAATTTTGGGGAGAAATGAAATGGAACAGGGGAGTTCCAACAATAATAACCCAAAGCCTGAGATGGATGTGACAATGCACTGGCTTCGGGGCCCACAATCTCATCTTATTTATGCTACTTGCCATTGCGTTTTAGTTTTCAAGTTTTGAAAACACCAAAAACCTGTTTTCATTTTCCATCACCCACATCCATTTTTTTGAGTATTTGAGTCATGAAAACAGTGATCCAAAACTCAGCCAAACAGATGCTCATCCGTGAGACCCACTCGATTTGGATGATGGGTCATGAAATCTAAGTTATATCACTCAGTTTTCATCCCATCCAACACAAGCTGTTAACTATGCCGAAGTCTAAAACATGATCCTCATGTTGAGAGTCTAGCAATATATTTTTGCTTGCTATGTCCCTATGAACAACTAGTGGTGAACAATCATGGTTGTTGATACCATATTTTGTTCGGCTCTAAATTTTAATAGAGGTTTTAGCCATAAATTAAAGGATTTCATGGTTTTAATTACTAAACCCCTTTTTTGTTGTTGATTTTGTCAAATTTTTACGAGGTTAACTGAATTTAATTGAGCTCTTCTTGACATCTAACCATGTGATTAGATCAATTTTGGTGCTATTTTTAAGATCATGAAATTCTCTTTAATTTTTCTATATATGGGTGATAATCGGATTTGAAAGTTTGAAATGAAGGAGATATCACTTAATTAATGAAATTACCCATTTTGTATTTTAATTGTCGAAAAATTACGCGTGTGCTATACCATTTGGGTCTCTTTTATTGAGCATGCCATTAAGGTTTGAGCATCAAATTGACTAAGGAATTGAATTAATTTTCATAAATTACGTGTCCTATTTTTATTTGAGTTCAATTATTTTGTCGTATTTGGTTCCTTTATTTTTATCAAGTCATAGTTGGATTTATTAGGGTATCAAGTTAATTTGTTTTAATTAAGGACAAAATTTGGCAACAAACTTGGTTGTAGCCTACAACTACAACTCCACTCAATATCTTTTTATTAGATGTTAATTTTGTCAAATCCACCACTGGATTACATTTTCTTCTTATGTTTTTTATGCTTGCAAAATTTCCAGAAGTTCATAAATCAATAACTATATCATCAATTAAATGTTTAAATTTCAAATTTTTTTGGTCTAAATTTATGCATAAAAAATAAGTTTACGGGTTGAATAGTAAATAACACTTACACGAAATTTGACAAGTGTGTTAGTGAATAGAAAGAAGTAAAGAACATACAATTTAATAGTTAAAATTTTAAAATATGTAACCATGTTAATTTTTACAATTTTTTTTAACTTTTTTTTTTGTAAGACTTGTAGTTTTAAGTTATAATCAAGTTTGTAGTCATCAATGACAAATCAAAGGCATATCATGATGAACCTAACGCCCTAATGCCCTAACCGCGTGTTGTTGTGATGGTTTTGGCCAAATCACAATATATAATGCGGTGATAAAAATGGACCAAAACCCCACTGGATCACCCCCGAACACCCTAATTATGCTCCATTGCCAAAAAAAAAAAAACAAAAAACAAAAAAAACAAACAAACAAACATAGAACTCGAGCCAATGAGGGCTTGGCTGAGTGGGTAAAGTTTGGACGCTTCGTGCAATACACCTAGATTCGAGCCCCGTTACTTGCAGGCTTTCGTTGGTGGGTAAACTTGGTGGCGAGATGTACTCACAAAATGTGAGGTGACTCCCGCACAGGTGTGTAAAGGGTAGTCGCACCTAAGAAGGGCCACTGACTCGGCTACCACCCGGCTCCCTGCCCGGAGGTGTAATATGACCATAAAGACCCTCATTTTTTTCATTCTCAACAAAAAAAAACATAGAACTCGAGTTTTTTAAGTTGAGTTCCATTTAAAAAAAAAAAAAAAAAAAAGAGTGTGTATTATCCCTTTCTTTGATTAATGTCCATCCGTTGGCGCCATTTCCTTCCAGCACGACTAGAAGAAGAGCAGTAGAAGTAGAAGTAGAAGCAGAAAGCGAGTATTGGAGTCCAACCATGCTCCTCGCCGTACCTGATTGCTTCACTTCGTTCCGTCACAACAAGCCAACCACTACCACTACCACCTTTCTCTTCCAGCGAGGGCGGCGAGCCTCCAACTCAGTGAACCCAACTCGGACGCGTCGCCTCGAACTCTGCAAAGCGACTTTGATCACCAACTCCGACTCCTTCGAGGTCGGTCGATTCCTCGGCAGTTATGGCTTCATGAACATCACTAGGTCTCTCTCTTTCGCCTCTTAAACCTTTTCAATTTTCGCCTTACTTTCTCTGTTTGGTTCCCGAGAAAATTAAAAAAAAAAAATACAATTTTTCTCAGAGACCTGAATTAGTCTCATTTAAAACAAAATATCATTTTTATCATCATCATCATTATTATGATCATTCTCAATATTGATATTATTTGTTGTTGTTGTTATTTCTGAGTTTAATATAAATTTTTTTTTTGAATCTTTAAAGCTATGTTTACCGAGTTTGTTAGCGCAGACATTGCAAGAAATGGAAAAGTGTTATGCTTTCTGTGTTATGTAATATACTTTCCTCCGTTTAGAGCTTTTGGTACTCTCAATGGTTGTTACATTGGAGGGTAGGGTAGCTGATCTCTTGTTCGGGGTGGAGAAATTGGTTAGGAAAGCACTCTGAAGAGATTTGGAACTTTGTCCCGTTATGTTTTGACGTGACTATTATTGAAGGAGTGAAATAGTCCGATCAAAGGCTCAGTTGGAATCATTGCTTATTCCAACTCTGTTTGATTGGTATTGTGTGCGGGGTCATACAAATAGCACCTCCCCAGATAATCACTTCTTTTGTGCATAATTCTTTTGAAATTATTTTAGGAGACGCTGTGTTCATCATCATGAGCAAGAGGTAGTCTAATCTATTAATAAAATGCCATTCCTTATAAAAGAAAAGAGTACATTTGGGTTTTGTGGTTTGAATAACTCTTTCTTTTCTCTTTGTTAGGTTACTTTTTAGAGTTATAGTTGTGAAGTCAATGTTGATATCAATGTAATGGTAAAAGGTTATTTTTCTTGCCCCCGCAGCTATTCGGGGTTCCAATCAGGGGCAGATACTGAATATTCACCCGGAGATTTGGGGCGATTAAGAGTTCAAGATGTGGGAGAAGGAAATGTAAAGATCAGGTAAATTTTAAAGAAGGATGTTATAAATGATCATACACATTTTGATTATGTAAATAGATAATGCAAATATGTTATTCTTCTTGATACTGATACTGTCCATGGCAGTTATTTTGTAGTCTTTATGAAGGGAGAGTCTCTCAGGGTCCACTCAGAGGAACTTCAGTTCTTTTTAAGGTGATGTTGTTATGGTTTTTTTTGTGTGTGTGTGTGTGACATTTATTTCATACATACTCTCAAGTCTCAACCATTTCAACATGTCTTTATAATTAACAAGGATTAGTATGTTAAAATAAAGAGAGTGTTGATGCACAAAAGATGTAGCCTTTAACAAACCATGGTTTGTATTTATACATAAAGTCTTTGGCTAATCATGACTTAACAACTAAAAGAAAATCCCTCAAATTGTTCAAGATAAAAAAATACAATGCTAGTTGACAAATAACCTCCATAACATGTTACGTTCTTCAATGATTAGACAGTTCTTCTGTATAGCCCAAGTTAGAGTTAAAGGCATGCAAATGATTGAAAAATGAGTCATAAATAGCTTAAAATAAATAACATCAAGTGAAGGTTGTTTTGCCCCTTTTTGTTTTGTTTTGTTTTGTTCAGATAGAAAGTTGCCTGCATTTTTGGGCTCAAATATAGTCTAGCCTTCTAATGATATATTATTGCAAATGGTCTCTTTTGTTGTTTAATCAAGTATTACTTACCCCCATTCAATCAATGTATTTTCCCTTTTTATTAACATCATCCCATTTAAACACTCAGAAAACAATCTGTTTTAAGTATACTTTTTTCCTTTTTATTTTATTTTTAATTTTTAAGGAAAAAGAAAAACAAGTCTTTATTTACAACTTAATCTGGTAGGCTATACTTCGATACCTCAATTTAATTCAGTTCTCTAGACTCAATATACTCTATTGAAAATAGCAATTTTACATATGAAGGTTTATCCTGGTCAACGAGCTGGTGGCATGGAGGCTGATATGATGGCTGCAAATGAGTTGAATGCTCACACTTTCCTTCAAGTAGGAAGATGCTTTTCACTTACTTGATAAATAATTGTATAAGCCTTCTCTTAATTGCACGCTGTCAGAAGCACTGAATGATCCTATTGGCTTTTTTTTTTTTTTTTTTTTGGGGGGGGGGGGGGGGGGGGGGGATCATTTTTTGCAGAGCAGTTCAAAAGGTATCTGTCAGAATCTCCTGCTACTTGTTGGTGGGTTTGAGACAAAAACTGGGGAACAGGTTTGTTATGTGATATCAATTATCTTCACATGTAAAGTGTTTGGGTTTTTTTTTTTTTTGGTAGATACATTTACAGTATAATTATCCTGCACAGTGGCTTGCTTTCCGTAATAATGGGAAATATAGTGCCGCAGACTATGCAAAAGTTATGAGTGAAAGAGTATCAAAAAATCGTGCACTAGGAGAACAGATGTCTTGGAATCAATTTGAACAAGAGCTAACAATTAAACGCAGAAGATATTTTGTCCTTAAGCTTCTTCAGGGTGCCATAAGAGGTCTAGCTTTCATGCATGACCAAGATAGATTACACCAGAGTCTTGGACCATCTTCTGTTGTTCTTAAGTATGTATTATGGAAATATTCAATTTGGTTCTTCTGTATGATACTATTAGGATTGTGTTAATCCATTTATATGCTACTCAAAGTTTGGCTTATTAATGACAGTACAATTGTAGAAAGAGATGCTGCTTACTTAGTTCCACGACTTCGGGATCTAGCCTTTTCTGTTGACATTGGGTATGTAAATGGTATAGTTTCTTTTTCTTTTATTTTTAACAAATGTAATTTATGCTTCAACATTATGTTCATAAAAAAAGGACTCTGCTTTATTAATTCGGTAAGAAGAATTATACGAGTTCTGTAGGTGTATCCTACACAACAGGGATATGAATCCCATAAATATGATCCACCCTCCCCCCCACCCAAAAAAAAAAAAAACCGCAATTTGGTCATTTACCTTTCAGAAAGAAAGTCATGTTTCCTGGTTATGGGAATCCCAGTTATGGTATAAAGTAACCAAGATGTTCTGTTTCTTATGATATGTTCAGATGAAACTAAAATATCTTTTGGATGAAACTCATGAAAATTCTTTGGAGCTCTCTAAACTCCCCACATTTTTTGTATACAAAAAATTAAAATTAGAACCATATTTCTGCTTCTGTAGGATTTGTTCTTTTACATTTTTGTGATAACATAATCAATGTTTTAGGTACTTGGCCTTGTTGAGGGTCAGGGAATGGCAATTTCTATTCTGAAATAATTCAATTATTATCACAATAAATTTCTTGCAGAAACATCACAACTACCTCAGGAAGTAATATCTTTCTTTCCTTATTTGTTTATTTAATTTGCAAATTATTGCTTAAAATAAAATTTCGGGTACAGTATAACTTAAAATAGTTTTAATATCCAACACATTTCCTTCCCAGATATTCATCTCTAGATGAGGGTCGTGGAACACTCTCGGAGGGACTTTGGAGACGAGCATCTGCTGCTGGTGCCTTCACACCAATGGAGAAAAGAGCCTTTGGAATAGCAGATGATATGTAATTTATTGAAACATGGTTTCATCTTAGTAATTTGGTTCAGCTACATATTCCATTTTACGATTTTCTTTCTTGTTCCCCTGCAGATATGAAGCAGGTCTTCTTTTTGCATACTTAGCTTTTGTTCCATTTTGTGAAGCAGGCATAGTGGATAGCCTTTCGTTGCAAGTAAGCTACTATTCTTTCATTTTTTTTGTTTTTGTTTTTGTTCTTTTTTTTGTTTTTTGTTTTTTGTTTTTTGTTTTTTGTTTATTTATTTATTTGTTTTTATATTTGGGGTTCATATTGTTCTTTCTAGAAATGTTTTTATGTTTATGAATGTGATGTTAGCAAGTCTTCTAGATCCTAATTGTTTATTTGTGAACTTGCAGAGGCTTCTGGAGAGCACTTTCAAGCTTGATGTTGAAGCTACAAGAGAGTAAGATGTCTTCTATATCATAGAATTCAAGTACTAGTTATGATGTAAATGAACTATGGCCTTGACTTTCAGAAATGGAGAATAAACTCCTCCCCTCCCCTTTTTTCGGGGCAACACTTGAAAATCAGAATCTAGTTGTTAACAGAATTTCCTTTGGCTTTGTGCTTTAATGTCTTTGCTTCAAAGTCTAGGTCCCCCCTCCCCCATCCTCTCTCTCTCTCTCTTTCTCTTCAGAGCAACACTTGAAAGTCACAATCTATTTGTTTAGAGAACTTCCTTTGGCTCTCTTAGAGTTCTGGAGTTCTCCTTTATTGTCTTTGTTTCAAAGTCTAGGGAGCTCTGAAATTATTATCCCTTTCCTTGAATCAATACTGCAAATCACCTACAGAACTACAGATGTTCATGAATTATTCAAAAATAACTTTCTAGTAGCATTGCCTTGAGTTGGAATGCATGTTAGAATAGTTTTTCTTCAGAAGCAAGAGAGTGAAGTTCAATGTATAACCATAGTGGCAGTTAGAAATGAACGCATCACATCTAAAATAAGATATTCATCTTCTGGCGACGGACATGAATGGAGGGAGAATAATTCTCTACAGAATTAGAGTTTCGAAAGTGTTGAGAGAAACGATAGGAAAGCCTTAGTGAAAAAAATATATGATGAAACTAAAGAAAATTGTAAATAATCTTTTGAAGGTTATATGAATGCATTATTGTTCAAATATGGATGTAATGTATACAAGTTTGTCTCCACTTCACATTCCGTTATGGTGGTTTCGGAGTCTGATTCCGCTGTCGATAGTGGGCTGGTACAGCAACAGTTCAAGCCTCTTTTACTTGATAATACTGTGGACTTGAATTATTTAAGGGGTTTCTCGGACAAGTGGGGTTTAGAACTTGGTGTTGGGAAGAGGGTGGTGGTGCCAATGGGGATCGAGAGACAGCCTTCAGGCTTTTTTAAGGGCTCTGTTTTGGACAAGCTTGTGGCCATGGATTATTCAAGAAATCCTTCGAGGCCTTTAGCGGTACAATCCGAGGGGGATGGGGTGATGGTGAAGGATGTAGACTCGGAGAGTTGGTCAGAAGGTGGTGAGATGGTTGAATTTGATCGACGAGGTTCAGATATTTCAGAACCTTTGAGTGTGACTCCGTTAGCTATGTCGAAGTCTAATGAGACTCAAGAAATCGATAACATATCTGGCTGTTTGGAAAATGGTCAATCTAGTATTCATTCTAGTTTATCACCATGGTTTCAGAGCAAGTTTCAGGAGTTTGGCTCTTTTTTGGAGACTCCAGTTGAAGGTTTGGAAGAACTTGCATCTAATTTTCTCTTGGCTGTTGAGGAGAAAATTAGACAAAGGGCTGCAGCGGATGCGTTGAGTAAAAAAACAAAGGGTGGAGGTAAGGGTTTAAGGGAGTTGAGGAGCTTGATGAGCTCTATTAATTATGATTCTGCATCTGGTAAAGCTAGAGGTTCCAATAGGGAAAGGGCTCTGATTGTGTCCCAATGAATTTGAAGATAATCTCTTGGAATGTGAGGGGGTTGAATGAGAAGGATAAAAGACTCCAAATTAGGAACCTTATTAGAACTTGGAGGGCCGATGTCATTTGCTTGCAAGAGACTAAGATGAAGCTTATCACTAGGGGTTTTATTAAAAGTATTTGGGGTTGTCATCATGTTGATTGGGTATACTTGAGCTCTATAGGCGCATCAGGTGGGATTTTGGTCATGTGGGATAGGAGGGTGGTGGAGAAGTTGGAAGAAGCTGTGGGTGACTTTTCGGTGTCTTGTAGATTTAGGAATGTGGGAGATAATTTTGAATGGGCTTTCTCTGGTGTGTATGGTCCTAATGTAGATAGGGAGAAGAGGCTGATGTGGGAGGAGTTAGCGGGTCTTTATAGTTGGTGGAATTTGCCTTGGTGTGTGGGTGGCGACTTCAATGCAATTCGTTTTCCTTCCGAACGTTTGGGGGCAGAGAACTTCACTCAGGATATGTATAATTTTTCTGATTTCATCTCTTTTAATGGGTTATTGGATATCCCTTTGGAGGGTGGTTGTTTCTCTTGGTCTAACTCTCTGTCTGGTTCTAGGATAGATCGCTTCCTCTTTTCTTCAGATTGGGAGGAGCATTATCCAAATATTCATCAAAAAAGGTTGGGTAGAGTTCTATCAGACCACTTTCCCATTTCTTTGGAGGGCGGGGATATTCGTAAGGGTCGTAGGCCTTTTCGTTTTGAAAACATGTGGCTTCAAGTGAATGACTTTGTGGAGAAGGTGAAAAACTGGTGGGACTCGTATCATTTTCTTGGAACTCCAAGTTACAGGTTTGCCATGAAATTGAAAGCTTTAAAGGGGGACTTAAAAAAGTGGAATGAAACTGAGTTTGGCAATGTCACAGTTAAGCTAGGTTGCACGGACATGCCATTTTTGGCATCGTGTCGGACACCGGAACGGGTACGACTCGCCGGATTCCGGTGTCTGGCGAGTGTCCTCTTTTTTTTTTTTTTCGTTTCTCCGACACGCACCGACACGGCTCCGACACGGCTCTGACGCAGCTCCGACGCGGCTCCAACGCGTCCGACACGCCAGCAGTGAAGAAAAAAAGAAAAGAAAATCACAGATTGAAGAGAAAAATTCCGGCCGAAATCAAAGATTCGGCCGGCACGCATTTTGGGCTTCTTTCCCTCTTAAAAAATAAAAAGAAAAATCACTGCCACTGGATCTTCTATAGAGGAGATGAAAAAGAAAGGAAAAAAAACAAAGGAAAAAAAGAATGAGATGAAGGCATGAAGCAGAGCCGGTGTGAGAGAGAAAATACAAAAGAAGAAGAAGAGGAAAAAGAGGAGAAAAGAGACTGAAGAGAGCACTTGAGCCACTGAAGCTTGAAGAGACGTGGGAAGTGGGAACTTTGGAAATGAGAAGAAGAAGAAAGAGTGGTCAGGTGAGATGAGAAGTAAATAGTGTAGGTCATGTGAGTGGGTTGGGAAATGGGAAAAGTTAGTAGAAGGAAACTTCTTGGAAGTTCCTTCTAATTGCCCAATTTGTTTCTTTTATTTACAAAAAGACCATTACTAATTATATTTTAATAACAATTAGAATAATCTACTTACTTTATTTTATAGGAAAAATCATCTGCTTACTTTATTTGAGTTTTTTTTTTAATATAAAAAAGTGTATATATATATATATATATACACAAGGTAATATATATAAAATGTTTACCAAAAAAAAAATATATATATATATACACACACAAGGTAATATATATAAAATGTTTACCAAAAATATATATATATATATATATATATATAAAATATGCCTAAATATAAAATATAATTAATTATTTAACCGCCGTGTCCCCGCCGTGCCGTGTCCTTATTTTTCAAAAATTGTTGTATCCCCGTGTCCGTGTCCGTGTCCGTGCAACATAGCAGTTAAGAGAATTAATCTATGGAATGATCTGAAAGCCCTGGATGCTAAAGAGGAGAGGGTGTCTCTTTCTGATGATGAGAAGCGCGATAAAGAGAGAATTCGCTTGGAGATTGAGAGGATGGCATTGTTGGAGGAGATTAGTTGGAGACAAAAATCGAGGGTGCAATGGCTAAGGGAGGGGGACAGCAATACGAAATTCTTTCACCAGATAGCTAATTCGAATAGAAGGAGTAACAGTATTGGTAGTTTAATCTTTGGTGGAGTGTTGACATCAGATCAGGAAGTTATTGAGGAGGGTATTGTTCGGTTCTATAAAAGTCTTTACTCAGAAGATAAGCATGTTCGTCCTCATCCGGATGTGCTGAATTTTTCGAAAATTTCTGAGGATAAGGCTGGCTGGTTGGAAAGACCTTTTGAGGAAGCTGAGATCTTTGGAGTGGTCATGGATTTTGATGGTGATAAAGCTCCTGGACCTGATGGATTCCCTATGGCATTTTTTCAGGCTTGTTGGGTCATTATCAAAAATGATCTTTTGGAGGTTTTTCAGTTTTTTTTGATAATGCTAAGTTTGAGAAAAGCTTGAATGCTACTTTCATCTCTTTAATTCCTAAAAAAGCTGATGCAGTGGAGGTTAGGGATTTTCGGCCTATTAGTTTAATTGAATGGGTGTACAAAATTATTGCTAAAGTTTTAGCTAACAGGTTGAAAATGGTGCTTGGCGATATTGTTCACGAATCTCAAAATGCTTTTATCAAAGGAAGACAAATTTTAGATTCTGTTCTTATTGCCAATGAATGCTTGGATAGTAGGCTAAAGTCAGGAGTTCCTGGGGTGTTGTGTAAGCTGGATGTAGAGAAGGCTTATGATCATGTGAATTGGGACTTTCTCATTTATATGTTGGATCGTTGTGGCTTTCATGAAAAATGGAGAAGATGGGTTTTCTTCTGCATCTCTACTGTTAAATTCTCCATTCTCATTAATGGATCTCCATGTGGTTTTTTTTGATAGCTCTAGAGGTATAAGACAAGGTGATCCATTGTCCCCGTTACTGTTTGTCATTGTCACGAATGCTTTTAGTAAAATGTTGGATAAGGCAGTGAGTGATGGGCTCATGTCTGGTTTTAGGGTGGGTCCTATAGGGAACTCTTTGCAAGTGTCCCATCTTCTCTTTGCCAATGATACCCTGGTCTTATGTGATGTTGATCTTGGTTAGATTTTGTTTCTCCGGCTGGTGCTGTTTTGGTTTGAAGTAGTTTCTGGGCTAAATATTAATATGGGCAAGTCTGAATTGGTCCCCGCGGGTGTGGTTCCTAATATAGTAGATATGGTGGATGTGCTAGGGTGCAAGCAAGGCTCCTTTCCAATGAAGTATCTAGGTCTTCCTTTGGGTGCTAATGTCAGAGATAGATCTGTTTGGAATCCAATTATTGAGAAGGTGGAGAGGAGGTTAGCAGGTTGGAAACGAATGTATCTCTCAAAAGGAGGTAAAGTTACTCTTATTAAGAGTACGTTGTCCAATCTTCCAACTTATTTTCTCTCTCTGTTTCCTATCCTAGTGGAGGTTGCGAACCGTATTGAGCAACTTCAACGAAATTTTCTCTGGAGTGGTATGGGGGATGTTAAAAAAACTCACCTAGTGAAATGGGCCACAGTTTGCACTCCTCTTCATTCTGGAGGTTTAGCTATTAGAAGTTTGAGAACTTTTAATAAAGCCTTGTTTGGAAAGTGGTTATGGAGATTTGGGAATGAGCGACAGGCCTTGTGGAGGAGAGTGATAGGGGCAAAATATGGTTGTGCAGGGGGAGGTTGGTGCTCTCTTCCTGTTATTGGCCTTCATGGTGTAAGCTTGTGGAAGTCTATTAGTCGCTGTTGGCCATCTTTTGTTTGTCACATCCAATTTGAGGTTAGGGCCGGTTTTACTGTTAGATTTTGGCAAGATATTTGGTGTGGGGACGCTTCTTTGTGTGTGCTCTACCCAAGACTATTTTTGTTTAGTCGAAATAAGGAGGCCTCTGTGGCTGAGTTGATGAAGTTCCCGAATGGTGTTCTTTTTTGGGATCTAACTTTTAGAAGATACAGCGAAGATTGGGATTTGGAATCCTTCTTCAGTTTTATGTCTAGGATTTATGGAGCTTCTTTGAAAGGAGTTGGTGACGATAAGATGTGTTGGAATCCTGCTAGGGGTAAAGGTTTTACTGTTTGTTCCTATTACCAGGTGCTAACTAATAGTTTCGATCAGTCTTTCCCTTGGAAGACTGTTTGGAAGTCTAAGGTCCCCTCTAGAGTTGCTTTTTTTGTGTGAATTGTAGCTTTAGGGAATATTTTGACTATTAATAATCTTAGGAAATGGCAGATTTTGATTTTGGATTGGTGTTGACCACCTCCTCATCCATTGCTCTAATGCTTTTGACTTATGGTCTATGGTATTTACTCTGTTTGGCATTCATTGGGTTATGCCGAAAACACTGGTGGATCTGTTGGCTTGTTGGCAAGGGAAATTGGGGAGGCATCGGAATTCGGCTATTTGGATGGCTGTGCCCCATTGTTTGATGTGGTGCATTTGGAGGGAGAGGAATAGCCGGCATTTTGAGGATTTATAGAGATCAGTCGCAGATCTTAAAATCTTCTTCCTTAAGACTCTTCTGGATTGGGTTACAGCGTTTGGCTTTCGATCTTTTTCTTCAGTCCATGGTTTCATGGACTTTTGTACTTTATGCACTTGATTTGTATTTGTCCTTGATGTATACTTCCTGTATACTTAGGTGACACCCCTCTTCTTTTTAATATATTCTTATTACTTATAAAAAAAAAAGTTTGTTATCCTTTTAGCTCTTCCTTTGTCTACCTCTGTGTATAGCGTGGCATCCCTTTTTGCCTTTTTTTTAACGAAATTTTTACTTATTGTTATTGGGAATTGTCTTTTAGGGTCAACTGCATTGCCTTAATTGTGGGTAATCACATTGATACTGTAGAGACATAGGGGGTAGTAATGACACCCCTTTCCACTTGTTCATGAACTAGATGGCAATCCAATTCTATATGCTTGGTACACTTATGAAACATAGGATTAGATGCAATATGAATTGTGGCCTGATTGTTGCAATACATAGTCATAGGTAACTTAACCTCAAACTTTTATTCTTCAAGAAGCTGCGTAATCTACATCAGCTTACATGATGTATTTGCCATGGCTTTGTACTCAGCTTTTGCACTAGATCGGGATACAACACTCTGTTTCTCACTTTTACTACATATGCTAAATGTTAATTTAGGTCTTCTTCTACCTTTTTTTCCCTTTGACTTGAATCAACTCACTCTTCCTCTTTAGTACATTGATCGCTCTCTTAAACACATGTCTAAGTCATCTCAAGCGACTATCCCCCATTTTTTCATCAATAGGGGTACCCATTTTCTTAAGCAAAAATGACCATGTTAAATTTTTACTGTAAACATCCAATGTCATTTGTCTCATTAATATGAATATTTTGTGGTTATATGATTATTGGATTGACCCAAACTTGTTTTGGTAGATCTTTTAAGCGTTGTTCTAGTTCTTTGTGTATTTTTTCATTTAGGCAGGGGAGAATTTGGAAATTTTGCTTATACCATTAACTACTCAGCTTTGTGGTATTTCTTACCTGTATGATTACAATCTTTCTTGCAGGTATGTTTTGTTTTTTCTCTTTAGCTTCTTAGTTATTGTTTTATTTTTCTTTTTTCTTCTTTTGGCAGGTATTGTTTAGCAGATGATCGATTACTAGATGCTGTCAAATTCCTGGATCTCGGTGATGGTGCCGGTTGGGAGTTACTCCAGGTTTAATTGCCTTTTCTGACTATGATGAGTATATCTTGGTGCACCCATTATATTTTTTGTCCACATTCTGGATACTTGTACAAATGAAACACGTACGCAAAAAAAAAAAAATTAGTTAATATATGAACATCTGTAATAGATGATATATTGTTCCAAAAAAAGTTACATCAGTCACTGTGGAGGAAGACCAAACCCATAAAAGAAAAAAGAATAATAGGAACTTTTTAGATTGCTATAGATTTTTGATAGGCTAGAATATTTTTGAAGGATATAATTCCCAGTCCAGAGCAGTTTGAATGGGTAAAGCAAACTATATATGATGACACTTTCAATCAAAAGGATGATTCCATTTGCTTATAAAATTGTGGTGTGGTGGGTACCTCTCATATAGGATATTCAGTTCCACCTGTTCATTTAATTTCTTCAGTCTAAACTCCACTACTCAAATGTTTCATTGATTGGTGAACCATATTTCTAATGTGTACAAAATAAGGTTTTTTATTTTTGTTTTTTTATTCAAGGTAAGACATAGAAAAAAAGGAACAGTGTAATAGTAATTATCTTCTCTTAGATGTTTTGTTTCCCTAGTTTCATTTTTCCAATGTTTAGAAGCTCCACATTTATTTTATTTTATTTTTCTTTTTAATCTTTCAGTGGACTCAGAATTTCTATGATTTGTTGCCAGGTCAATTTTACTGAAATGATGCTGAAGGTTCCCTTGTAGAATTCAAAGTTATTTCCATTGTGTTCTAAAAGATTCTTATTCTTGGCATAGGCAATGCTGAATCCCGACTTCAGAAAACGGCCAATTGCAGAGGCTGTGCTCAATCATCGGTTCATGACCAGCGCCATTCCCTGAGTTCCAAATGTCATCTCAACTCGGCTTGTTTATAACTCCGGTTGATCCAAAATATCAAGGGGACTTGGAGAAGTTATTTTATCTTAAGAATGTACAGAAGTTAACACAACAGAAGGGGAGGAAGCAAGATGCAGGAGTTGGCTGGATCAGAATCTAAACTTCAACATGCTACATGTAATAATTGTACAAATAGTGAGAGTCTCCATTTCCCAAACATCAAATTCTACTCTTGATTATTTATCATTTCTCTATTAAAGATGATTGTTGTGAAAATAAACCCATTTAGGCAAGATTAAAGAAACGAAAAGAAAAATAGACACGAGAATTTTCGCAATATGCCTACGTCCATTGTCAGTGACAAAGAAAGTTTCACTATAAAATAAAGAGACTACAATAGTAACACACAAGCACTCTTGACCCAAACCCCAATTTAATTCTACTTTTCCCTTAATGAATTGCCGCAACACTAACTTAATATACATACATACATTAAGTCGGCTAGGGTATTATCATTGAACAAGGGTTACTATAGACGGCTCTATTAATGTCCTCCTACAACAAGTACTCTATGTGAGACCAAATTATAGCCACCGACTCAATAATGATGATGATGTTGTGTTGGTTATTTGATTAAATTCGTCGTACTGTGTCTAGCTTTCAATAATTGCATAGCTTTAATTACAAATTAAGCTTGATAAATGATTTTGAAAATGAATGCCCTAAGGATAATGGTAAGGAGTTTTTTTTTTTTTTTTCAAGAAATAAAAAATCAAATTGTATACATATATCCAAAAAAGAAAAACTACACAATCACTATAAATTAATGAATTATTAACAAGTACATTTTCTTCTTTAGAAAATGTGAGCTCATGAATGAGTGGAAGTATATAATTTCTTAACCTATACCTTAAAGCACTCCTTAACAGTAGCCTTTTAAGAATTATAATTTCCTCTAGTAATGATTAATTAATCAAGCTCCATCCTCATTTGCAAGCAAAAATAACAAAGTTTGATGTTGTACATATATTGTGCATACTTTTTTTTTGTTGGTTGATAAGTATGATATTGTACTTACTTGATAGAGTATTAACTATTAAACACTAGGTGTATTAAAAAAAAAACTATTAAACACTAGGGCCCCAAACAAAGTCGATGATGAGCATATGATGAATTTGCTTTCTTTTAGTCTACAAACTTGTCCAATTAATGGGGACCAAGCTGGCTCAATTTCCGAAGGGAAAAAAAGGAATAGCATAATGGATGATCACAAAGGTAAAACTTTTCTTTCTTTTAAAGAAGTGGTTGACTGATTTTTATTCTTATCATCCACTTGTCTATCATCACTTTTTTGCTATGAAAAATAATGGAAGAAAGAGAGAAATAAATTAGATTTTTATAAGAATAAATTCCAATGCGCACACAAAAAAGAAATTCTGTTTATATCTACTATCACAATAAGAAAAAAGAGTACTTCTATTTATCTACATTCACAATAAAAAAAAAAAAAAACTTTGATTATTCAAAATGCTATTATTTATTAGAAACATTATATATATATATATATACACACACATAGAAGAGAATAGCCTTATCTCCAAAAAAAAAAAAAAGAAGAAGAAGAGAACCACCTTAATGTTGGCATCTTTTTAGTAAATATTCTGTTTTTGCAAAAAAATATTACTAAAAAGCTTTTGTCCAAAATTATTTTGTTACGTGCCTATTTTGGAACTTGATCGAGTTTAGTATACTCGTATTCCAAGCCCAGTTGATTGAAAATACCACATTAGACAATGTACACGAAAACCTATTTGCTTGAGTTCCATATGGGCTATATAACAAAATAACTTCAGGTAGAAACTATAGATTTTTTAATAATATTTTTTTTTTGCAAAAACTGAATATTTGAAGGAAAAAAAAAAGCTCCTTAATGTCATAAAATGTATATATATATATTTTGGTTGCATAGAAGTAATTTTTCCAATTTATAAGTCGAATCTAAATAAGAAAAAGAAAAAGAGGGAAAATATGAGGGACATTTTGGTCATGAAAAAGATTTGTACTTTTTTCTTTTTGATAAGGATTTATACTTTTTTTTGTTATGTAGCATTTATGTTTGTGGATTGAACATCACACTAAAGGTACGTGGTGGTATAAAGATTTATACTTTATTCAGCAAAGAAGGAAAAAAAAAAAAAAAATATACTTTACTACGTAGTGTTCCAAATAAAATTCTTTAGAAAATTAAAAAGATTACTAACTGTAAAAGTCGTGTATTCCTGGGAAAAGCGAAGTATAAATAAGGATTCTTTGTTTCACACAAACTCAAAAGCCCCCAACAGTTATTAAGAAAGGTATCCTTATATTAACAGAAAAATTATACGCATAACAAACCAAACCAAACCCAACCCATCATTTTCCTTTATTCTTTCTCTTTGTTCTTCTTGTTTCTCTGAACGATCTCTCTCTTTCTCTGTATCTATTTCTCTCTGGGCTTCCTGTTTGTGTTTTTCTGAGCCAGTTTCCAATGAGGTAAGTGGGTCTGATTCAATTTTTATAACTGAGATCTCATCTGGGTTTTTGTTTTTTGTTTTTTTTTTCATTGAATTATTGGTATTTCATGAATTAATTTTGGTTGAAATTTAATGGGTATGGAGTAATTTTGATTAAATTTTATTGGGTTTCTTGAACTTTGGATATGGTAGTAGTATGTGTAATTTTAATGGTCAATGGGTTCTACAAAATTGTGCTGTTAAATCTGAGTTCTTTTGGTGTGTGATTTGATCTCACTCTGATATTTAATGTTTTGTTTGTCTGAGAAGAGTGAGCCTTACAACTGGTGTGTCATAATCACAACAACAAAAAAGAAAGTAATTCAAACGTTTCGTTATTATGTTGCTGTTCTAGTTAAGTTGAGTTTAAGGAAAGTGAGTCTTTATTGGGAAATAATACTTTTTTTTGTATGTCTTGTACTTGATGGGTGTGAATCTTAAGTATGTTATGGAACATTCATGCTTGACTTTTGTTTGACTTTTAGCCGTAGGTTTGATCAATTTTTTTTTTAAATTTTTTGCTGAATTATTTTGATTGAAATTTGAAAGTTATGATGGCTTGAATTTAGTTGCTTCGGGTTGTGAAAACCTGCATTTGTTCCTTTATTTAAAAGCTGTCTTGTAGCCAAGAGCCTTGTAAGTTGTAGCTTAACTGGTTGGTGCCTCCCGGTATTTCCAATGGTGACATCTGGGTTCAATCCCCCCTCTCCCAACTATCAAATTATCAATAATAAAACAAAAAAAAAAGCTGTCGTGTAGGTTTACCTTTTTTTATTATTATTTATTTATTTATTATTTTTTTCCTTTTAGCAGTTAGGGTTTTGGTGTGAGTTAGGTCAGGGGCGACAATATAATGTTAGTTTGGCTTAAGGAATGTATTACTGCATGGAACCATTAAGGTTAGGCTATGGCTCAACCCACACAAGGAAGTGTATTTAGACCCCTTATTTTCTAGGTCTCATAGGCATAAGTTCCTTAGTGGGTCGATGAGTTACATTGGTATTATTGTTCTTTTTCCTCTCTTTCTTGCATTATTGGGAGAAATTTGATTTTTTGGTTTCTTCTTACATCTTTTTAACTCAAATAAAATCTTTCCTTAATGACGAAACCCTTCTTTTAAAAGGTTCTCAACCCTAGCTTTACAATTCCTCCTAAATCATAACCCACCACAAACACGTAGGCAAATTCCGTAATTTTTCTTACATCAAATTTGTTATAGAGCCAAAATCCCACCACAAGTTCTTTGCTAAAAATTTCTCCATTAACCACTTGAAGAAATTTCTCATTCAAAACTATGGTCACCTTGGAACTAAATTCAAGGTTTCAAGCTTTTTCTCAATATTTTGTAGAAACCAAGAAAAATTTGTATCATTTGAATAAAATTGTGTTTTCAATTGAAGTTAAGCTAGAAAATTTGTCTTCTATGTGAGAAATTTGGATGAGCTAGCTGTTGCTATTTTGAAAAAACATTCTGTGTTTTCCATTGAAGTTAAGCTAGAAAATTTGTCTTCTATGTGAGAAATTTGGATGAGCTAGCTGTTGCTATTTTGAAAAAACATCCTACTAGAATGATAGTTGATCAAGAACTTAGATAATTTTTTTATCAAAAAAAAAGAACTTAGATAATTTAATCTAGAGCCAAATTTATCCTTACCCTTGTTGGCAAACATTGCACCTATTACCTCTTCAAAATTTGATGGATATAGTCCTGCCAATTTGCCACCACTGCAACCTTAATTGTATGTTGGTGCAACACATCAAAGTGTTATATTAAAGAGAGAAATCCAGCCTCACAATTCACCACACATTCAATTTCAAGAAGAGTAAAAAAAAAAAAAAAAAATGCATTACAAGTACAATTAAGAGTGTCTAACCCACATAGGACCCGGAAAACTCACCTAACCTGGAGGTGCCTAAGTCGAAGACTGCTCAATCTGCCATTTTTTGCTCTTTGCCTCTCACTTCGGCTCAAGCTTCATTTGAGATTTGATGGAGATCATGTTTTGATGGCCCAATATTTGCCAGATGTAGCAAGATCTCCACCAAATTTGGTCAAGGCCACCAAATCATAAATGTTGATGAGACAATTGGGGTTTCGATTGATCCGACTGTTAGAGGTGGTTGAAAATCCACACAGTCGTGGTCAGTAGCAGGTTGGGCTCTTAGACCTGTCACGATTGGGTTGGTTGTCACGTTGACACCAAACCCTAGTCTGACTAACCTGAGGACACACCTAAGGACGATAGAAATCACAAAGGGGTAAGTTGAGCATAATGTTGGTCATGGAAAATTCAAGACCAAGGAAGATATTGATGTTATTGCTATAGATCAATTCAAGAAGGGTTGTAAGCTGAAAATCCCTTTAGTTATTGATTTTGTCATTCCAGATGAATTTTATAATATGGTGGGAAAATAAAATTTGTTATCATTAATGATTTTGAAGGTGATTGAAGAGTTGGCGAAAGTTTCAATTTCAAAGTCTTATGCTTTAACACTTTAAAACCCGAGGCCGATTTTTTTTTCCCAATTGGAGAGAATGATGCAGCCTTCAAAGATTAATTTGTTACTACTTCACAAATTCTTCTATTATTAATTAAAACCAATTCAGTTTATGATTGGTTTCATTCTAGAAAGCACGGGTGCAGCTCTAGGGCCACCGCACCTGCACCGGACACTCGGCGATGTGCCGATTCGCGTTCAAAACCGGCAGAGACCAGCCAAAAACGGCTAAAATTGGCCGAGAACTAGCCGAAATACATGTTAAAAAAATGAAATAAAATAAAAACTTGAGTTGATTTCTTATTTAGTTATTAACTTATTATATATTCGTCAAATTATTTGTAGGTTAAACAACTTAAATTGAAATTACTGAATTATTTGTAGTTATTATTGCTCTTAAATTGGTATATGTTTATCATTATATGAAAATATATTTAATAGTTTGTAAATAAAAATATATTTAATAATTTATTAGTAAACGTATCCTGCCGCACCTGCACCCTACTTTTTCAAAAATTGCAGAATCCCGCACCCGCACTAGCACCTGAACCCAAATCCTATGCTTCATAGCTTTCATTGACAATTCAACTGGTTGAGAAAATCTACCCCAAAACATGATATTTTCTTATGTGTTTTAGGCAACTAAACTTAGCACTGGTAGAAATTTTTGTTTCCTTCTATTTTCTAAGCACCAAAAATGCTTTTATTTCTTTATTTTATCAATATTTTCAAAGCAACCATGGATTTTCAAAAAGGCATAAAATCCATGTCTGAATTATGAATTTTAAGACTACAACTTCATGGTACAATGGACTTCAGAGTTTGAGAGGAAATACGTGGTGTGGTTGGCGGAGATTGACAGTGGGAGAGACAGAGGGAGCTGGTTGATGCTATGCCAAAGATGCTGGAATGGAAACAATGTGTGGCTGTTGAGAGAGAGAGAGAGAGGAGTTTGGCTAGGGGCAGATGGAGGGGAATTGTCTACAGTAGGGGGAGTCAACTCTGTTACCATTCTCAATTCATCTACATGGCTTCCAATATTTCTAGGCATAGTAGATAAAAATTTCTGATAAAGCTATGGCAAATATGGTTCATTTAGAATTAGGTACCTCCATATACTATCAATGGCTTTCTGCTGTAGTTTTGGAATTATTCATACTCATCTGCACCATTGCTATATAAACTTAATCATTAAACTTGTGTGGCATCAAATGGTTTTAAGGTAATATTGGCTGTCTTAAACTTTTAGAGTGTTTATTTAATGCCAATTAGAACTTCGAAGGGAATATGGCTCTAGCTTGGGATTTCCTCAGAGAAATGGATTTTTTTTCCTGAACTTTGGATATTAGAAAACAAGATTATCAAAGTGGATAGAAAAGAAAAGTTCTACTATCAAGTTTTTTGATCAGACAAGTAAATGCTAATAGATCTTTTTAAACCTCAGTTTTGCCTGCTACATGATGACACCATAATTTGATTATGATTTCCTGTGATTTCTGGTATCACATAGGAGCAAAGATGATGAGTGCAGGTCAAGATGTTATCAATGCAGACTTTCAATATTTTTGGGGTAAATAGAATTTAATAACTAATATAATGCAGCTTAACATTTTTCGTTTCATAAGAAACTTGGGAAAAGTGTTCTCTTTCTATTTGTTTACTCCTTAATTGTCTTCATCAACTCCGTTATTCTCAATATTCACTTGATAAGTCTTTTGATCAAAGTAGAGACATTAAAGCACAAATGATGATGATAGAAAAAGCATGAATACTGTAGGACTTGTCAACATGATGCATACTAGTCTAATTTTTTGAAAGTTTAATGGACTTTATGCCCCTCATATACAACCATGACATCACACTTTCTGTTCCCTCTGTCCAAGTGTGTGTACAATATGTAATACAATCATAAGTAATTAATGAAAAGCATAATGTCTTTCACAGTTTTCTTCTACTGCCAGGCCTTTGTGGCTGATCTGGCTTAAATGGAAGAAGTTCTTGGACAAATTCTGTGTGTATATCAGACCTTTGCTGGGGATTTATAGCACAAGCTTCAATGGTAAACCCTAAACTGTCCCACCGTGCAAGTATATGCTATAGGCCTATAGAACCCTCTGATCGTGAGATTTTAGAGCAAATCCATTGTGATTTGTTTCCCATCAGGTAGATGTTCTTATCTGGTACCTTCATTGATCATAGGCTATGGTTTTCCACATAATAATGCTAACCTTCAGGTATGAGTCTGAGTTCTTTCAAAATGTTGTCAACGGACAAGATATTGTATCGTGGGCTGCTGTTGACCGCAATCGGCCAAATGGTCGAAGTGACGAACTTGTTGGATTTGTAACTGCAAGAATTGTTCTTGCAAAAGAAAGTGAGGTGAGTCTTTGAACTTTGTGAGCTTGCATCATTTTCACTTTTGGATGAATACTTAATCTTTTTGTCCAAGTATCTTTATTGCAAGTCACATTATAACAACATACTGGCGTTTGTAGAGGTGAAGCCCTTATTCAAGTTTTTACAAATATCTAAATGAATCGTTTTTGTTGGTGATGATTTTTTTACTTATTAAAAAGAAAAACTTTTCGTATGATTTTTTTATTGGTTCTCTTAATTCATTTCAAACAACATTGGCCTTGTAGATAGGGGATATGCTCAGATATGACCCATCAAAACCAGATCAAACTTTAGTCTACATTCTGACACTGGGAGTTGTAGATGGCTATAGAAATCTTGGCATAGGTAGGATTTCGTTTTCCCTTTTGATAAAACTCTTGAGAGTCCTTACTACATGACCAATAAACTAATTCCTTTTGAATTTGCAGCGTCTTCATTAATTCAGAAGGTCGTAAAATATGCCTCAAGTATTCCAACTTGTCGAGCAGTTTACTTGCATGTGATTGCTTACAATGATCCTGCAATACATTTGTACAAGAAAATGTCATTCCAGTGTGTAAGAAGGTTGCAAGGTTTTTACTTGATTGGTGGTCAGCATTATGACTCATTCTTGTTTGTATACTATGTAAATGGCGGTCGTTCTCCTTGCTCACCACTGTAAGTACAATACATTCTTTATCCTTGATATAGTCTATACATCTTATGTAATGCTGGGAATAGTATAAGACTCATATTTAAAAGGTAGCATAAAACTTTCTTGAACATATTGGTCACCTGCCATAGAAAAAAAATGGGATAAGCCTGTAGGTTACCTATAGCCCAACTTTTCATTCTTTGCCATTGGACTTTAATATATTGCAGATTGTTGTTCATTATCATGATTATGAGGAATAGGGCAAACACCATGACTTAGAAAAGATCTGAACGTAATTTACTTCCGCATCTAGGAATATAACTTGAAGAATTAAGACAGTACTTTTGCAAAAAGGTGCATGAAAATAATCAATTATGGACTTATAATAATATTAGCAGTATATAAAAAATCTGTTGAGAATTTCACCCTTGGAAGAAAAGTGATGGGAAGTTAATTCTAACTTAAGTGAGGAAGGATTATTGTGTCTAGGAGCTCTAGTTCAAATGGAACCTCCTTTGATGGAGCATAAGCATGTAGAAGCTAAATCTGAAACATACGGATAACACAAATCTTCTATAAACCTAGCTTTGCAAGAACTTTAGGTATATAGGCAAGGGAAAGAAAATCTCCATCTCAAATACTTTATAAAATTTTAACAAAAAAAACTTCATTTTCGTTTTACAGGTTGTAGAACAATATAAATGCACCATAAAACTTGATTACCAAGTAAAAACATTTTAGAAGAGATCCTAATTGATACCTTATCATATTTGGACCCTAATTTGACGAGGGAAGCATTAAAAACACGTAAAATTGAGTAAATAATAACCTAAAATCATGAAGTTTTAAAATTACATAAATATAAAAAATTATCGCATGCTTGATCAACCAATCTGCATCATTCTCCCCGGGTTATGAGTTTTGGTGGCAATCTAGTACCTATTGATGTGGTGAGAACTTAGGTCTAGTGTAGAAGAAGGGGTCAAATAGAAATTCCAGCAACAAATTACAGCAAAGAAAAAGAAAATAGGATTGAAGTTGGAACAATTAAATATCAATTTCTAGGCTTAAAGAGCTCAAGAAATATTCAAGTCTGAAATTTGTAAGTAGCTTCAGCTCATGAGTTGATTTTTCAGTTCCTTCAAAAACTGAGTATTCTGCTTCCACCAAATACTCCACATTAGACTTGAATATTTCTTGCAGACTTTACTTGGGTGGATAAATGCTTCCAGTGCTTTCAATTTCATTTCTTTACCTGATTTGCTTGGCAGTTGTACTTTCCATGCATCTTAGTTTTTTTTTTTGGATTTCCTCAGCACACTTCCTGTGTGCTTTGGCTCTTTGTAGTTGATTTTTTTTTTCTTTCAATGAAGTTTTATTATTATTATTATTATTTTTTTTATAAAGGCTGCCTAGAATAATTTAAAGAAGCTATTTATTACTGCTTTTAGTAACTGTATAATTTAGCCTTTCATCTCAGATATAACAATTAAAATACTAAAAACATTTGCTCAAAAAAAAAAAAAAAAAAAAATGAAAACATAATAATAAACTAGCCTCTGAGTATGTGCTTCACGCTTGTGATGAGGCTCTTCTATTTTTTTGGAAAAAAGTTAATAATTTATATCCATTATAATTTGGAATTACTACATTTTCCAATCACAAAAAACCTAGGGTGTGATGAAAAATTATTTCACTTGCAAATGCATAATATTCACCACACCCCTAGGTTTTTTTGTGATTAGAAAATGTAGTAATCGCAAATTGTAATGAATGCAAATTATTAACTTTTTTCCCAAAAAATAGAAGAGCCTTTGAGCACCCACGTGAACGTGTGCTTAGAGGCTAGTTTTAATAGAACTCTTAGAAAATAGGACCACTCTACAACATCAATTACTGCTTCAAAAAACCCAACTTCGTCCACAAATGCATAACACTCATCACACCCCTAAGTATATTATGATTAGAAAATGTAGCAATCCTAAATTATAATAAATACAAATTATTAAACTTTAGGAAAAAAAATGTTAAAAAAACTGTCTCCCACTAACCCTGCAGTTACACAGTTATGTGAATAGCACAATATTTCAATTAAAGGTTAATGACAAATCTTACTTGGAAAACAGTTGGAATGGGCTACTAAACACGATGAACTATCATCATCTTTGTCACTGCCTAGTGAGTTGGGGTGGATGCAAATTTCAAAAAACATTTTGATTATCTATTTTTGATTTAATTTGGGATTTGTTATATATTGTAATTATGTAATAAAGCAGAAGCATGGTTCTAAAACATGCGTGATTGGATAATTGGAAAAAAAAAAAAAAACCTAAGTATATTCATCTCCTGAAGCATACCACCAAGGCAATAATGCATTATTTTCTGCATCACCGGCAAGTTCCAAAAGCTTTGGCACAACTGAAGCAACAATTGTTGTTGTTGAGCCTTTGACATCAAATTCAGCACTTAAAACAGTAATATCATCATCAACCTTAATTTCAAGCACACATGCCCCTCTATACGATCTTCCCAGTACATTTACCCGCACAGAATCGGAATCATTGGAGAAGTAAAAATCAAAAACATAAAAGTCCAATTCAATCTCAAAAACATTTATAAAATCTGTATTTTTATTTCATATATATAATTTTTATTTTGAGAATCCAATTTATAAGTGGATAAAGAAATTTGAAAATCTATAGGAAAGTGGCCCTATTTTTTAGATAATGTTTTAGTGGGAGTTAGAATTGTATTTTTACTAGATTGTCTTTTAGTTTTGTTTCTACTTAAACATAGGGATGTAGGGGCATTTTTGAACCAAAAAAAAAAAAAAGAATCTAAACAGGAGAAGCCCCTTAAATAGTAGTATAGATAAAACATAATATATAGAGAAATAAAAGACAATGGACTAATATGCCTTTTGTTTCCTTTGGGCTTAAATTCTCCAACATTGTCTCTCCTTTGTAAGAGCAAAGTGGAGGGTGAGACCATGGGTTTAAGACCCACTGCGTGCGTGTGTAACTTACCAATAAATAAAAAGGGTTAGAAAGGCTGGTTGTACTTTCTTACATGGTTTTAATAATTTGTATCTTATGTCTCAAGGTATGAGATCCTTGTAAGGAAAATGCTTCTGTGAAGTACTTTTTTTCTCAGAATTTTTTTTTCACTGATTCCTTAGTTCTAACTTTTATAGTGTGTAATTGATGGGGGTTTTTATGAGAGGAAATCATACCTTATTTTATGGGTTCCAAAGGCTGTCTCATCAACTGGTTGAAATTTTGGTGAAGTTCTGTTAGATCATGTCTATTATATAAAGAAAATCTTGCTGTTTTAAGTGTTCATATAATCATGTATGAAGGATTCATAACAAAAAGGATAAAAAAGAACAGAGAAATTAGTTCATGTGTTTTTTTTTTTAATATATGTTATGTATAGAGACAACTATTTTCATGAACCATAAATGATATGGGATAATGTAATTAAAAAATTCTTGGAATTTTTTAAAATAAGGAAATTTTATTTATGAGTACGTAGTAAATGACGGAACATGAGTACTATTAAAAGTAAAATGTTAATTAAGACTGATAGAATCACTGTGATTGCTCTTATTAATTAATACCAGTGCAACTAACTCCACAGTTTGTGCCAAGAGGCAAGCAACCTTCTGATTTGATCTTAAATTTATATGTTGATTCTGGTATGGTCTTCAAAGTAAGAAAACCAACATTTGCAAGGCAAAATCTACTGGTATCACTGCAAGTTCCACCGATGATTATCATTTTAGCTTCTTTTTGAACCAATTTTATTTAATTTTATTTTTCTTTTCTTGTTTTTCTTGACATAAAAATTGCATCAAATGCTGTATGATATCCTTGTTAATAGTTCTATTTGCTGCTTTGTGTCGTATTGTCAAGGTTTTAGGTTTTTGATTTAATTGTTAAATGCATCACTTCAAGAACCATAATAATTCTTTTATGTTTCAGAGAGCTAGTTACCATCATGGTGAGTTACATGAGGAGTGGTTTGAAGACGGTGGCTGCAAAGCTATACAAGAATGAAGATAGAAAGGTCCCAAAATGGCCCAAATGTAAAGAAAGCCATTCCCTTATATCAACAACGCAACACAGAAGAAGTTTGACTGCTGAATGTAACGGGTGTGAGTGTGTTTGATTTGTTACTCCTGTAGATAAACATTATACCTTACTGCTCCTTTTATGTGTAGTTATTCTTACAGCCATGAAATAATTTCTTGTTGTAATAAACTTTAATGTTTTAAGGTAATGCCAATGTATTTTTCTTCATTGAAACTCTCTACTGAAGGAACTCAGGAAATGTTATATATGGCCTCATATAGTTCTTTATATTTTAGGGTAATTTACAGTAAATTCTTTGTTTGAGCACTTACTAAGTCTGAAATGTACACTTCCATGGTTTGCTAAGACAATGCATAGATGTTAGTTTTGAAAAAAGCAAATACTATGTACCTCCTTTTTCTCAAAAAAAGAAAAAGAAAAGAAGGTACCTCTCTCTTTCTCTCTCTCTCTGTCTCTCTGTCTCTCTCAAAATAGTAGAATTCTTTGACTTGTAAGGGTTCTTTATTCTTCCTCTATGCTAAGAGCTTGGTAGAAATGCAAGATTGTTGGTTTAGATGTCGTGGAAACTTGCCAATTTAGTGATTAGCAAAAAAAAAAAAAAAAAAAAAAAAAAAATTGCCAATTTAGTGTATTTATTTTTAATTACTTGATGAAGACCACGTTACTTTGATTAGGAGCATGATGAAGACTAGAATGCTTGATTGCTTATATATGGAATTCGTGTCTTGCAATAAACTTTGGGTTTCACATGGTCTCGCTAATGGTATTTAGTGGAGACACGGATACACAGAGCCCATAAAGGTCTTAGCATTTTGACCTATCAACTAGGAGCAGATTGTGGAACCAAGGAGGATCAACCCCTATCCAAGTCCTTGATGTCTCCGTGCTTCTTGTGACCTGGGCTACCTCATGTGCTACCTTGTTATACTCCCTTTTCAAATGGTTCACTCTCCAACTGCTAAATGAAGTCAGCATGGTAAAGGCCCCTTGAATAATGGTTCCCATCTCCCCATTGAAAGGGCTAGAATTCATTGCTTGGACAACAGTAATGGAATCTGACTCAATAATTATTTGTTGGAGGTGTAATTCGCGTGCCAGCATGATCCCTTCCTCCAAGGCCAGAGCTTCAGTGACTTCTGCAGAATATGTAGCAGGCAGTAGCTTGCCTCTTGCTGCAACAACAGCACCCCTACAGTCTCGTATCACTACACCAAACACTAGAGAGTCGTTCATCCTCCGATGTGGCCCCATCCACGTTAATTTTGTACATACCTGGAAGAGGTGCTGCCCAGCCAACATCAGGGGGCTGTTGGCTAAGGAAGCTAGCTATTGTGGCCCCTTTGTAGTCGCAGAGAAGCCTCTGGGCATAACCCCAGATTTGCGAAGAAGGAATACCATTGGCTCATGGACCACTTGATTTCGATTGTACCATACTGACCAAGCCGTGGTGAAGAGGACTTCTAGATCATGTGAGGTGCCAACTTCCAGAATATGCATAGCAATATCTATAAGGTCATGTTTAGTAAACTAATAGGGCATGTCTGCCAATATCACCATACCTCCCATATCTTTTCACAAAAAAATAGAGCATGTATTGTACTTTTTGGCTCCTTCCTACATAAAGGGCATAACACATCATTGTTGATTCCTCTTCTTCCAAGGTTCAGTAAAGTCGGGAGGCCATTCATGCAAGCTCTCCAAGTGAAAATTCTGACTTTAAGAGGGATCTTAAGCTGCCACATCTTTTTCCACAGTGGGGTTCTAGTATCACCAGTTGAGCTTTCACCTCCTTCTAAATTTTCAACTATAGGGAGGGGAACATAATAGGCACTTTTTACAGAGAACTCACCCCGTCTATTTCCTATCCAAACAATATTGTCATCTGGGAGACTATAGCTTAAAGGGATGCGAAGAATGGTGTCAACTTCAAAGGGTAAAAACAGAGTTCTAATCAAGTCAGCCCTCCATCTCCTTGTCTCTTCATCAATAAGGGAGGAAACCATTGGAAAGTCATCAAAGACTTGAGGTGGAGAACATACCTTGTATGTGGATGGCGTGGGGAGCCATTTATCTTCCCAAATATGTATTAGTTTTCTGTTCCCAACTCTCCACCGAGTGCCTTTCCTTATAACTTCCAAACTATTGTAAATGCTACGCCAAGCATAAGATGGGCTGTTTCCCAGTTTTGCCCCTAGAACATCTCCATATGGATAATACTTAGCTTTATAAATTCGTGCTATTAGAGAGCTTGGATTTGTAAGTAGTCGCCACCCTTGCTTTGCTAGCATAGCTAAATTGAAAGCTTGGAGATTGCGAAAGCCCATACCACCTTGTAACTTTGACTTGCACATTTTCCTCCAGCCCACCCAAGCTATTTTTGTTTCCTAATCCTTCTGCCCCCACCAAAAGTTTCTCATCATACTCTCCAAATCATCACACAACCCTTTTGGCAATTGAAAACAACTCATCGTATATGTGGGAATTGCTTGGGCAACCACCTTAATTAGAATCTCCTTACCCCCCATTGACAACATTTTTTCCTTCCATTCGGCCAGTTTCTTGCCCACCTTTTCTTTAATTTTTGCAAACACTTGATTCTTGGATTTTCCAATGATAGATGGGAGACCGAGGTACTTGTTGGGCCTGGAGTCTTGCATGGGCCCTAGAATTTCCAAGATATCAGTCCTTGCTTCATGAGCTGTGTTATGGTTGAAGAAGATTGAGGACTTGTTAGTGTTGATTTTTTGCCTTGATGCTGCTTCATATTGCTGTAGGATTTCGACAAGTTTGTGACACTCTTGGCTCTTTGCCCCACAAAATAATATGTTATCATCCGCAAAGAAAAGGTGAGTGACCTTGGGGCAGCCCCTACAAATAGAGATACCATTGAGTACATGCTTGCTGTTAGCATCAGCAATTAGTGCCGAGAAAGCTTTGGTGCAAAGTAGAAAAAGATAGGATGATAGCGGATCACCTTATCGAAGCCCTCTTGAAGGAACTATGCTACCATATGCTTCCCCATTTATCAAGACAGAATAGGAGACAGTAGAAATGCATTTCATAATCCAACCAATATATTTATCATTGAAACCCAATCTCTTCATTACCTTTTCGACAAACATCCACTCCACTCTATCATAAGCCTTACTCATATCTAGCTTAACCGCCATGATGCTCTCCTTCCCTTCCTTCTTGTGATCTAGATAATGCATTAGTCCAAATGCAACTAGAACGTTGTCAGTTATTAATCATTCAGATAAAAAAACACTTTGATTTTCTGAAATTATTTGGGGTAAAACAGCTTTAAGGCGATTAGCAAGCACCCTTGATATCAACTTGTATGCCACATTGCTCAAGCTAATAAGATGAAAATCTTTCATCTGAGTGGGATGTTTGGTTTTTGGCACTAGAGTTATATTGGTTTTATTTATATTAGCCATAGACATATTGGAATTAAGAACATTGAGTACCATATTTGTAACATCAGGGCCAACAATAATCCAATATTTTTGGTAAAAGATAACTGACATACCATCTAGTCCGGGGGCTTTTGTTGGATGCATCTGAAAAAGAGCCATGCGAATTTCCTCTGCTGTGAACACTTGGGTGAGGCTATCATTCATCTCGCTAGTTACTTTAACTGGAATTAGGCTGGTGACTTCTTCAATTTAGCTAAGCAGTGTGGTAGTGTAGATATCCTTAAAATAGGATATAGCCGTGGCTGCAACATTAGCTTTGTCATCACACCATTTTCCTTCCTCATTCCATAACCCAGAAATAGTGTTCTTCCTTCTACGCTCTGAGGCCCTTGAGTGAAAAAAATTTGTGTTTCGATCTCCCCTTCCCAACCACTGAACTCTGGATCTTTGTAGCCACCAAAGTTCCTCCCCATCTAGTAACTCATGTTTCCTTCCTTAGCCTATTGACTTCTGCTCCATTCTGTCCCTCTCTATCTTGTTTAGTCAACTCACTAAGAGCTTTCTTCTTTTGTTGAATATTCTTTGGGATGTGACCAAAAACTGCATTGCTCCATGCTGTTAAGGCATCCACACATCATTTAAGACCATCTGCAATGCCACCCGGAGTGCTCAAGTCTAAGCTCTCATTCCAAACTTCCTCAATAACTTCCTTACAATTAGCTCTTCTGGTCCACAATGCTTTGAAATGGAATCTACGCCTTCTTTGTTGGCCCATAACTAAAGTCTTTGTCAGCAAAAGAGGGCAATGATTAGATGTTGTGTCTACCAGATTGTGGACTTTGATACTGTGAAAATGGTTGAGCCACTCTATTGTAGCAAAAGTTCGGTCAAGTCTTAGATACACTCTATCTTCCCCTTCTTGCTGGTTGCACCATGTAAAGTCTGTGCCACAATAACCCATATCCTTGAAGCCACACCTGTTGATCACATTACGGAAACTCTCCATCTAATGCTGAGGTCTTGGGGGACCTCCCAATTTTTCCTCACTTGAGTGAATTTCATTAAAGTCCCCAAAGCACATCCAAGGTAGCTGGAATTGGCCATTCAAAGTATTCAGAAAATTCCATGATTCTTTCATTCTATGAGTTTTTGGGTGCCCATAGAACCCAGTTATTTTCCACTTAAAAGCGGTGCCTTCCCCTGTTACAATAGCATCAATGTGGTGCCTTGAGAAGCTTTTTATCTCTAAGTCTACCTCCCTCCTCCAAAACATTGCTAAGCCTCCACCTTGTCCCTCTCTCTGGACATAAAATCCATTTGCAAAATCAAGTTTCACCTTCACTCTCTTTATTCTAGAGATTTTCATTTTTGTCTCCGCTAGAAAGAAAATTTTGGGATCACATTGTCGCATGTATCCGTGCAATGCACCAATTGTTCGAGGGTTACCAAGCCCCCGGCAGTTCCATGCTATGGCACTCATGGCTCTCGACAGTGCTGTCCAGCAGCCACGGCTGTTTCAGAGAGTAACTTGTCATTGTGTGTGGATACTTTACCTGTTTCACGTGTTTTCTTCAGAATCCTATCCTCCTCTACCTCTAGTGTCTCTATTTTGCCCATGCGCTTATCTCCAGCCCCACTCTCTTAGGCTGTCATCATAGCATCAACCTTTGGGTTTTGTTCTCTAGCTAATTTTTTCCACTGTCCCTTGCCCTTCATTTTCTTTTCTTTACTTTGGCCCAAGTCCAATAGACCAATACTTACATCTGCCAGTGAATCTATATTGGGCTTGACTGGGCTTGTAACCTCAACCTTTTCCATTCTTCTTTGTTGTTGCTGGCCCACTGCTGAATTTGCATCCCCACCAACTTTTCCATTTTCCTTTGCTGCTTCAAAATATAGGACTTTTTGCAGGTTGAGTGTGTAATCCATTTCTTCTTGATTATGTACAAACTTTTCAGAGTTGTCCCATCTAGGCAGCTGACTAGTCACTTGCTTCCTTGACTCCCCTACGTCATCTTGAACCACCCAACTTGCAGCTTTTCCAATCCCTTGAGATTCGCCAGATTTTTGGGTCCCTTTATCGGCTTCCACCGCTAGCGCCCTTATGCCTTTCGTCGGTGTTTGTGACCGTGTCATTTCTCCCATACCATTGGATTGATTGCTGCTGTCATTTCTGGATTTGACCTTCTCATTACTTCCTCTATAACTTCCACTAGCTCGGATCCAATCTCCATACTGGTGCTCCTTTGTCTGCATATCAAAGGATGCTACACAATGCTTATTATCATGGCCGATTCTTCCACAAATAAAGCAAATTGTAGGGAGCCTCTCATATTTAAATGTGACCCAAATTCTTTCACCATCTAAGCTTGTTATGTATCCACCTCGCCTAAGTGGTTTGTTGATTTGCAGCTCAACCTGAATCCATGAATTTAGCTTGATTAGACTGCCAAGCTCTTTTATTAGTTTCAATATAGTTCCCAATCTTGCACCCAATATCTTTCCTTGTTTCTTCAGACATATGCTCAAAAGGTAGCCCCCAAACTTGAACCCAAAATGGGGAGTGTGAAAATTCCATTTTTGCTGCAGTTAGGCCTTTTTCCCATCGCTTGAGAAGGAGTAAATTATTTTCAAAGTTCCATGGGCCATTTTTCTCAACCCATTCCAGCTGATATTATGAGCTAAACTTGAATTGGAGAATCCCATTACCCACCTCTACAATTCTTAGATTTGATCCTAGCTTCCAGGCAAATCTTAAAGTACTTTTTAGGACATGTTGATTTTGTTGCCTATCAGATAGTAGCTTCCCAAAAAGACTTAAGGAACATTCCTCCAGCAACTTTGGCTTACTATGGGTAGTAATCTGAATATCCTCTGCTTCTTCTTTAGTAAATTGTAGATTTTGTAGTCCATCCAAGATTGCTTGTTCCATGCCAGTAGCTGAGTTTGGCCATGGACTAACACAGGTTAGTTGATGGCTAAAAGGGAGACCCTAAGTAGAGAAACTGAGGGAGGAAAGACACTCTTACGAGAGAGAGAGAGAGGAGACTCCTACGAGGGAGAGATATGTTGACAAGTTAATATATAGTTCTTTGCTTACTATACTACTATTTAGTGGTACTACAGACAATTGTTTGCATTGTTTGGGTTAGAATAATGTGGCCCAACATGATATTTATGATGTCTTTATTATCAATAAATGGTTATTCAAGATTTCTTGTAAAATTATGCAATATTTTTATAATGTAAAATATTGGTATATTGAAATATGTTTACTTGATTTAGTAAACTAAGATTATGAACGCATTCATTATAGTCCTTGACTTGACTCTTTCCATTATGATGTAGCCTATTCTTATAGGCACATTGTTGGACTATAATGGAAAGAAGGTGCAAGATTTTTTTTTATTTTTTATTTTTTATGAATAGAAATAAGGTGCAAGTTAAAATTGCTCAAACTATGAAATACAATAAAGGCGTCCTTGACTTGACTCTTTCCATTATGATGTAGCCTATTCTTATAGGCACATTGTTGGACTATAATGGAAAGAAGGTGCAAGATTTTTTTTATTTTTTATTTTTTATGAATAGAAATGAGGTGCAAGTTAAAATTGCTCAAACTATGAAATACAATAAAGGCTAGTCTTTCGATGGTTAGTGCATAATAATCTCGGCATTCTTTCCATAATGAGATTCAAGCACATTGAGCATTTTCTTTTAATAAAGATGAAAATGCATTTTTCGTTCTTACATTTTGACCTTATTCCTATTTTGGTCCATACTTTTTATTTTACCATTTTTTAGTCTATAAAATCAAAAAGCAAACTCGTTTTGGTTCCTACCGTCATCTCACTAACGGAAATTGCTTACGTGGCAGACAGAGTACACTGTTGGCACAATAAATGCTAATGTGGTCATTAAAATAATATTTAAAAAATTTATTTAGCATCCATGTCAGCATATAATTTAAAACATTAATTTCTCAACTGAACTTTTCTTCCATTTTCTTATGCTTTCTGAGAAACCAAACACAAACCCAGAAGATCACATGAACAAAGAAAAACAAACCATCCACAAATATCAAACCTAGATAACAAACCCATAAATTTCAGAACTAGAAAAATTCGAAAAAAAGCAAAGATCATTAGATCAAAATCCCTTCAAACCCAACTAATCCTTGCAACTTCCCAATACAAACAAACCCATATGAAACTAAGAAGCAAAACCCATATAAAACTAATACAATGATCGAAGATCTGAGATTTCGAACCTGAGAAGCTGAGTCTTCGAGTGGATGTGTCGAAGTCAATATTGTTGCTAGGTTTGATATTTGTGGATGGTTTGATTACCAGAAGAGCAGATCATAAAGAAGAGCAGATCATAAAGAAAATGGAGGAAATTGCTTGACAGAAGAGCAGATCATAAAGAAAATTAGCTAGGATGTTAAAGTAATAATGGGGCATAGTGCATTGGCTGACACAAGCAACAATCCTTCATGAAGTCTTATGCACCAATTGGGGATTCTTAAAGTTTGACTTTTGATTGCCTCATCTTTGTTACGTGCAGTGTGCTGGTGTCATTGTATATTAATATTGATTAATATTGTGGTTATAAATCGGTTTGGTATTTTGTTCATATTTGGGTATTTTGAGTTTGTTAAAATTTGGAGATGTGCTGAGTTTACTAATGATATTGAACTGAGTTTGTGTTCTTGTTGTTCTTGTTCAAGATAAATTCAGATCTCAATTCATGTTATTTTTTATTTTGTTTTTTATTTTGTTAAATTGAGAAATTAATTTTTTGAATTATATGCTGACGTGGATGCTAAATAAATTTTTTTTTAATGGCCATGTCAGCATTTACTGTGTCAACAGTATACTCTGTTTGCTACATAGACAATATCCGTTAGTGAGATGACGGTAGGGACTAAAATGAGTTCGCTTTTTTATTTTAGGAACTAAAAGCGATAAAAATAAAAAGTAGGTCCAAAATAGAAATATGGTCAAAATATAGAGACGAAAAATGCATTTCCACATTTGATAAATCTATCAAGTCATTGCCAATAACTTGACCTCCTATTAGAGATGTTGTCGTTATAGTGATTCTGGATATGGACAATAGATGAATCCATGTGTTAGTATAGAGTTACAAAAGTAATGACACCTTAATGAACTTCTTCATTAATGAATCTAATTAATGAAATTGTTTATTAATGAATGTAACATATTTGTTACATGAATTGTTATTATGATAGGAAGGATTTTATAGCTGGTCATATTCTTTCTGAATGTTATAAATATTGTCAAGGCCACATTTGCAAGGGGTGTGAGAAGAGAAAGGAAAGCTCTTGTTAATCCTAACCAGTTGTGGAGAGCATCCCAATTGGTTGTGAGGTATTTGAATAATAAAATTTAGTAAGAAATTTATCATATTTTATTGTTGATTTTTGTGACATATGCACGTGATATAATTATTAATTGATAGACATATGTATTATGTTTGTTTATCTTGAATTACTTTTAGGGTAAGGTTCCAACACTTAGTTGATCTTATTGAAGCTAACAAATTTGCAATATTAAAGGCAAGCTCCCCTCCTTTCTTGTTTTGTTTGTGGAAAGAGCCATACATGTACAGTTTGAGTCAAAGTTCAAGAATAGTCTAACCAAATTTGAATATTTATTTTTATAATCAAAATTCACTAAAAAATATTTAGAATTCAAGTTCAAATCCATGTTCTAATTAATCATCCCCAAAAGAGAGCCTTAGATCCATTGATTACTGTTGCGTGATGAAAAATTAATTGCAGGCAAGCCTAGAGATAATTTTCTAACAAATTTTTTCACAACAGTTACGGTGATAAGTTATTTATGATAGGCAATAAATTGATATCAATAATATATTTATATAAAAATCATTAATAACTTACCAATTCATTATGAAAAATGTTTTGTTTGTAATATTATTCTAGTTTTACAGATATATCCAAGTCGATAAATGCATGAGGGCATGGTATTGTTAATTAATACCTAAACTGCATGGAGGAACTTTCTCCAACTCATTATAAGTTCTTAAAACTAATTTTCACTATACTATTATCAACCACTATATCTAATTATAACATAATTTTTCCTATTTTTTGCTAATCCAAATAATCCTTTCATCTAAGTAATGCTCACCCACAAAAAATAGCTGTCTTGTGGTGTCTGTTTACCTACCCCATACAAACAAGAATAGCATGGCTTATGCACATATAAATGTACCCTACATGTCACAGGCCATGATGGAAAGAAGATTAGCAAAAATAAAAATGGCGTCTTCTCTCCCAATAAGTAGCCCTCTTGCTCTCGCCTTTATCCTATTGCTCGTCCTCCCTGTCGCCCTCGAAGCCAAGCTCCACGCCAAACCCGTCTTGACCTACCACCGGGGCCCTATCATCACTGGAAGGCTCAACCTTTCCCTCCTATGGTATGGTCAATTCGGCCGTTCTCAAAAGAATGCTATCAGGACCTTCATCAAATCATTAAACTACAATGGTCGTGCAAACTTTCAGCCTCAGGTATCAACCTGGTGGGAAATGGTTGGGAGCTACCAATCTATGGCTATGAAGCATTCAAGGAAAACCCCAAGAATCCAAGTGAATGTTGTGAAGCAAATTACCGATAACTCATACTCTTTGGGGAAGGTCATGACCAAAGACTTTATTAAGACTCTGGTCCAGAAGGCAACTGCTGGAAATCGTAACACTGTTGCTGTTATCTTCACATCTAGGCAAGTCACAGCTTCTGATTTGTGCTCGGGACAATGCTTTGAGCATGGAGTTATTGGTAACATCTATTTTCCTCTCTCTTCTTTCTATTTATAATATCTTCTAACAAACAATACTATTGCGTATTCTCTAACAATAAGTTTAGGGACACATTTTTTATGTTAATATTATTCGTAGTAGTTTATGTTAAAACGATAATTTTCTAATTACAATTTGCACAACTTATCACCCTAGCATATTATTTGTGAAAAATATATGTTTTACAAGCACCTCCAATAAATATCTTTACCCTAAAAAAGTGGAATAAGACCAGTACTAAGCTACAAATGTTTACACTATTATTATTTTGCTTTACAAAGTCTAAAATTACCATGTATCACTAATGTAACAATTAAGCAATTATCTAACTCACAACAATGTAAAGAATTACTTTAATTTTGTTGGCACGTACACATTAGATGTGACAGAAGGACTATCTCTTAGTTTAGTTTAATAATTTACCTTAACGTAATAAATATTAGATTCTTAATCATCTAATTAACGATTGCAAAAATTTGCAGGTAAGCAACCATACATCTTGGTGGGTAATCCAGAAACCGAGTGTCCAGGTACTTGTGCCTGGCCATTCCACAGGTCTGACTCCGGGCTACAAGGTGTAACATTGCAACCACCAAATGGTAACATTGGTGCTGATGCTACGGTGATTCATTTTGCCTCAGGCTTGGCTTCTACCGTGACCAACCCATTCAAGACTGGGTTTTACCAACCCGGCCGCAGAAATGATGTGTTGATTGAGGCTACTACAGCTTGTCCTGGTATTTTTGGAAGCGGTGCATTGCCCGGGTACACTGGAAAGGTACGAGTGGACCCGATCACTGGTGGAGGCTTCAATGCTCATGGTTATAAGGGTAGGAAATTCATGTTACCTGCTATATGGAACCCAAAAACATCATCATGCTGGACTCTATTGTAGTTAATTGGACAAGTTAAGAGGGAGAGCACAATGTGACTTAATTGTATCATCATTGTACGTAAAAGAAATTGAAATGCAATGCTACTTATTTTCTCTCTCTTCTGTTGGTGTGTAAATTTTTGTTGTTGTTGTTGTTATATTTGCAATTCTAAGGGATTAAATTGATGGGCTGAGGGCTCTCTAGCTATGATTTAGGTTTAGTAGACACTATTGTGAAACATTTTGCTATGTTAAGGATGGGCACGAGATGGTGAAGGTGTCTACTGTTTAATATTTGTATCCTTCAGCAAACCAAGGATACATGGTGTTAGGGAGTAGGAGCAATCCCGTTGATCGATTATAACTGGCTAAGAGGAGAAGTTTTTTTTTTTTTTTTGGATACAAGATAGAAATTCTACTTTAGCCTAATCTAACTGTATATGTGTATGAAAGCTCCCTCCTAGAGACTTAAATCCCGGCCCTTGCCCCTTATACCTCACAAGCACTTATACTTGTGGAGTGACCATCACACCAAGGGTGTGTGGTGGTGCTAAGAGGAGAAGTTAGTAAAACTAGAAAGAATTATTAATTAATTGCTTCTCCTCAAAAAAGAAAAAAAGGTTTATGCATGCTAATGAAAAATACAAACGTCCAGGAAGCGAATCAAATTAGAATTTTTGAAATCACTTGAATTGGCTACCAAGAAGAGAAACAAATCTTAAACATGTCTATAATGTTTAAACTGATGGAAAAATACAAAAAGATACCCTACAAACTCTTCAAAAAAAAAAAAAAAAAACCCAATAAATTTTCATCCATTACATTTTGTTCATTGTTAACTTATTACTTTTATGTTTGTTAAAATAAAATGATGTAGAGAGAAAACGAAAGCAAGAGAATTAACATGATTCAACTTAATAACTTACATTCACAGCAAAAAGCCCCAAATTCCTTGCTATCCTGAATTGCATATTACAATTATTTTAGCATATGATATATAGGAATACATTAAGCTTAGTATGATAATCCTAATGGTATTACAAAATAACGGTAGCTGATTATATTCTATAAAATCATAGTCTACATATTTGTGGTAGCTTATTATATTCTATCATGTCCCTTCAAACTTAAGGCTTAAGTTTGAAAATGCCTCGAGTTCGCAATGTAAGATGAAGGCACCGTGATGACGAATGACTAGATTGGATGTAAAATAGATCGGGCGTGGTGTGGAATGAAATGGGAGAAAACGCAGGCTATGCAGCAAATTAACAACAATAGTCAAAGATAGATAAATGTTGGCAGATGGTGGCTAGGATTAAAGAATAATGACATTAATGTTCAAATTTGAATAACAACTACTATGGCCGGAGGGTGACTACAGTCATAGGCGAAGCTGGGGGTGGGGGGGGGGGGGGGGGGGGGTGTCATGGCTCCCTTAGTTTTTTCAATTTTCCATTATATAAGTATTCAAATCATAAAAATAGTACAAATTATAGAAAAATGTAGTTATCGGCCCCCCTTAGATTTTAGAATTTAGGCCTTTAACTCCTCAGTCCTTTTGAATTAGTCCAGAACACAAGTTTTATATATTGTGCAATTGTTTGGCTTTTGGATAGCTCCTAAACAATTTTTTTAATTTTATTTTATATTTAGCTTGGCCCCCAGAAAATTTTTCTAGTTCCGCCACTAGCTACAGTAATAACTCGAGGAACATTTACAGACAAATGATGACTCTAAGATGGCATAAGAGAGACAAAAGTTGGCAATAATGGGCGGTCGATGATGAAATGTGGTTAGAGGATTATGGCATTGAAAGTCAAAGGAGAGCGTCATCGTTTGGCAGAAGACATTGACATATGATAGCAATGTGGGTGATCAAATGGCAGAGGCACCAACATTTGGAATGATGATATCGATTGTAGATGGTGTCATTACAAGGTGAATGATCGGGTTGGAGGATTTAGAACAGATTAAGCCAAAAAATAAAGAATGATGGACCATTTAGTGTGATTTGAGAGCCTCAAAAGGGAAAAGGGGCCTAAAAATTGGCATTTTGTGAAAAATTAGAGTGAAAATTGGCATTTTGTGAAAAATTAGGGTGGGAAAGTGCACCTGTAGCCACAGCCAAAGACAATTATACCTAAGTTCTACCTTAATTTGAAACCAATCCAATTTTTCTTTTCAAAACCTATTTTTAATTGAAGTATAAATTTCAAATAAAAAATTCGCACTTTTCTAAAAAGTAACTATTCCTTTTTAATATTTTATAATAATTCAATTTTCATAACTTATTTTGAAACTTAAGACTCTAAATAAATTCATTAAATTGTAATACCAAAAATTACATTAGAAAATTAGAACTAATTTTATAAATAAGTGAAGAAAAAACAACTTTTTTTTATATTAAAAAAAAAAAAAAGAGCAGTCAAGAATGAACAATTTGCGTACTCTTTGAAATGATAACCTTCTAAGTTTTTATTTAATTTAATTTAATTTAATTTTACTTATTTATTTAAGATTTTGATTTTTTTTTTTAAATTAACAAGTTAATGTGGCAGTATATAACTCAATGCGTGTAATAATAAGCAATGCTTGAGTATTTACTATTGGGTCATGTTAAACAATGCCCGGGCAATTGTTAATATACTCAACGCATGTAATAATAAGCAATTAGCAATGCTTGAGTATTTACTACTTAGTATTTTTTTTTTTTTTTATAGGAAAACTAAAACTTCATTAATTAACAAAAGATAATACATTACGATGAAGAGCTTGTTCCAAAAAATAAGGATTCTTTTCCATCCAAACTAAATAATCAACGATGCCAACAACATATTTAGTTAAAAGATGAGCTGGTTTATTTCCTTTCCTGCGCACATGAGAAAACCTTACATACCGGACCTCTTGACAACAATCTAAAATACCATACACAATAGGAGCTACCACGGCAGGGGAAGGAGATAGTCCAGCAAGAGCATGATAGACATTTAGAGAGTCCCCTTCTAAAATAAATTCCTGTATCCCATGTCCTTTGCAAATTGAAGGTCAACTTCAAAAGTTTTTGCCTCCATTTCCAAAGGACCAAGCGGAGCTTTTACCTTTTTGCTCATCGCAGCCACCACCAAACTAGCTTCATCCTTGATAATAACTCCAATCCCTGATTCCTTCTGTGTCGAAAAGACTACGCCATCAACATTAACTTCGTATAAACTTCCTGGAGGTGGAGACCAACACTCAATCAGATTCTGTTTTGGTTTAGCAGGAATTGAATTTGTGAAATTGTATTCCTGCAGAAAAACTCTTGCCTTATGCACTAGTCACTCTCTACAAATAGTCACTCCCTCCATTGAAACTTCATTGACAGCCTTTTTCTATCATAGCCAATAAACCTTTAGCACATAAAAGAAAAAGATACGGGGAAAGTGGATCACCTTGACGCAAACCCCAAGAAGGAACAAGGTGGCCATGAGGTTTCCCATTAATCCTAATGGAGTAGGTAACTGTAGAGTACTAGAGATGCACTTCAACAAAAGACTTCTCCATTTAGCATCAAATCTCAATTTCTCCATAATTTTATCAAGGCAACTCAATTCAACTCTATCATAAGCTTTGCTCATATCAAGTTTTAGTGTCATCTCCCCCTCTTGCTTGCTTTCTTCTAATTAATGTGGTGCATAGTTGTTAGGTTCTAAGACTTTAGGAACTAAATGTATTAGAACTTCAATGTGTAATGTGTTGGCAAACAATGATCAAAATTTAGAGTCAAGATTTAGGCTGCTTAAAGTGTATTTATTTGTAAAGTTAGAATGAAGTAATTGAAGGATTTATTTGTCTAAATTTGCAAGGCTTAATTGATCAAAAATTAGGCTCGATCGATTGAACTTCGTGCATATTGTTTTTTTCTGCAGAATTTCCAACTCAGCCCAAGCCTGGTTTGACGTGTAAGGTTTTATATTTTACTCCAAGTATAAAAGGAAAAACTCTAGCTACATTTTAGTAGTTGTTGATATGCTGTGTGTTGAATCTATTGTGAGATCTAAATGTGTTTACTTTCATACACACTTAGGGTTATCAAGATTCATGTCAAGAACTTGGTGATCGCTTCAGTTGCTGCATAAAGAATTTAAAGGAGATTTGAAACTTTTGAGCGGAGTCTCAAAGTCACAAGTGAGAGTACTTGTGGTTACAGTGGATCAAGGAAAGAAGTAGTCTATGGACTCGGAGCTGTCACGTGGTCGTGGTAGTAAGTTTTCTACATGAGGAAGCAATAGGATGTTAGTGGTGTAAGTCTTATTGTAAAAACTTTAATTCTTTCATAGTGGATCTGTTTTACCTTGAGGATAGCTAGGTTAAATCCTCCCCAAGTTTTTTACCGGTTTGGTTTTCCTGGGTTATCATATCATTGTGTTATTTACTTTTCCGCATTATTTACATGGTATGATTAGATTGTGTTAATCTAGATCTGAATAATTTATCTAAGTAATTACTTGGTTAAATAACTAGGTTAAACAACTTGTGTTTTAAGGGGTCTAAAAATGTACAATAGTCTTAAAAGCAACCAGCACATTATTAGTAACATATACAAAAGGATTTTGAGTATCATTAATAGTGGATGATATAACTTTTTTAAGTCTATTCGTTATAGTCTTAGAAGCAAGTTTATACACCACATTACAAAGACTAATAGGGTGATAATCAGTAATTCTTTTTGGTTCCTTAACTTTTGGAATTAAGACAATGTGAGTATCATTGAAATTAGGAGGATAGATACCTGGGTTAAGAAAGTCAAGTACTGTTTTGATAACTACATTACCAATAGTTGGCCAAAAGTGTTGAAAGAATAAGGAAGGCATACCATCTGGACCTGGAGATTTTAAGGGGTACATCTGATTCAATGCCGTCTTCACCTTTGAATCAGTGAATTCTCTAGTCAACATGTTGTTCATATCATGTGAAACTTTAGGCTTTACTACATCTATTAATTCTAAGAAATCCGGCGAGTTAGAAGAAGAAAACAGCTTTGTATAATAATCCACAATGGTCTCCTCAATTTTCTCATAAAATAAAAATATTTCTAAAAATAATTTTGTTAAATATGGGCCATTGGAGACCCGACCCGGTTTAAAATATATTCTTGTCTTCTTCACGAAAAAGGGGCTGGATGGTCCAATGGACTTGAGTTGAAGTCAAGAGTGGGACACAGATACTCGAATGACTCCACCTCCATCTTTCCATCGGTGAGCTTTTTTTCTTTCTCTTCTCTTCATTTTCAATTCTCTTTTTCCGATTCGTTTACTTTGAATTTAGCTCCGTTAGTAATTAGGGTTTTTAGCTACTCAGTTTGCGATAAACCAAAATTATTCTCTGTTCCTTTTCGATTGCCATACAAATGCATACGTTAATGTCTTTCATTGACAATATTGGTTTATGAGTTCATACTCCATTTACAAAAATTTTGGATTTATGCAGTGTTTTTTATTTATTTATTATTAATTGAAAAATAATGATTTATTTTTATTTTTATTTTTATTTTTAAATTTTTATAATTAATATGAAAAATGGAGATATGGAAAAATTGGGATAAGATTGCCTACAATTTTCATCTCATTCACCGGAAAAGTGGGTGCTTTGTGTTTAGGGCTGATAATGTGATGAACATGTTTTGGAAAATATGCATATTTAGTTATACACAGGGGTGACCCTAGACATGTTGGGGCCTAAGGCGAGAACTAAAAATGTATGTGTATGTGTATGTGTGTTTATGTATGTGTATGTGTATGTTTATGTTTATGTGTATGTGCATGTGTGTTTATGTTTATGTATGTGTGTATGTTTAGGTATGTGTATGTGTATGAGTGTTAATGTGTATGGTGTTTATGTTTATGTTCATTTATGTTTATGCATGTTTATGTATGTGTGTATGTTTATGTATGTTTATATTTATAAACATAAACACACATACACATAAACATACATGACACAAACATAAACAAACATATACAAAAACAAACAAACATAAACACACATACACATAAACACGCATAAACAAACATAAACAAAAACAAACAAATATAAACACACATACACATAAAGACACACACATAAACATAAGCATACATAGACATAAACACATATACAGATTGAGAAAAATTAAACCCTCATATAGACTGGAAAAAATTGAAAACTAACACCAATCCGCAAACAATTTCGTTAGTTACTTTGGTTTGCTAAATCGAGCATTTATGCATGTTTATGTTTATATTTAAGTTTATGTGTGTGTATGTTTACGTTTATGTGAGTTTATATGTGTTTATGTGTATGTGTGTTTATGTTTATGTATATGTATATTTATGTGTATGTGTATGTATATTTATGTGTATGTGTATGTGTATTTGTATGTGTATGTGTATGTGTATGTGTAGGTCTCTTTGTCTTTTTCAGATTCAGGTGCAATATCCTGATGCAATTATAATTAATGGCTGAGATTAAAAGTTGAAAAAACAACTTTCAATCTCAACCATTAAATAAAATATATTAAAGGAAAGTTAAAAAGTTAAAAAAAAGAGTAAAAAATGTAAAAAAATACCTACGACAGTGCACCTGATCTCAGTCCGTCTTTCTTCTCTCACCATTTTTCTTTTCTTCTTTTTTATGCGGTGCTTTGTTCTTCTTCCTTTTATTTATCTTTATACGTCGCTTAGGCTGACAGGAGAGGAGCGAACGAAAGCCACGTCAAGAAAGGAAATCGAAGATTGTGTTGCCGAGTCAAAGACTATGAAAATCTCTTTCTCTCAACTCAAACGATCTTCTTAGGTGAAATTGTGGCTCACGAGGCTTCACCAGATTATGGTGTGTGATTTTTGATTATTTATTTATTTATTTGAGATTATGAAGCAAATAGTTTTTATATTTTGCTTACCCTTTCTATTTTCTGAAAACACTTTTCTGGGAAATACCATTTTTTTTTTCTTTGCTTTCAGTCTATCATTCTTGCTTGTGATATGTGTTTGATTAATTTGGATCTAAAATTAGTTTAACAAGATGATTCTTCTTCTAAAATATAATAACAAAACCAATATATGTTTTTTTAACGGTGGGTTCACTTTCAGTGTTTTCATTTTGTGATTTTGGTTGTTTTGTGGGTTTTGTGCTTTGATTTCGGTGGGTGTGATTTGATTTGTGATTTGGTGGGCTTATGGGTTTTTGTTGCGATTTGATTTTGGCTGGGTTTTGGTCATGGTGGTGGTCGTGATTTGATTTTGGCTGGGTTTCGATAGTGATGCATGGTTGGAGGTGATGAGTTTGAAAAGCTCCGGCCATGGAGGTTTAGAAGGAGAGCTTGGTGGTCAGCCATGGAGCACGGTGTGACGTGGGTTGAGGCAGAGAGAGGATGAGAGTGAAACATGGGCGGCCCTAGACATTTTGGGGTCTAAGACGAGAACTAAAAATGGGGCATTTTTTTATACTTATATATTAATTAAATTAATGTTTATTTAATATTTTTATATTATATTTTTCATCATTATTTTCATTTTCTTCTAAATTATTTTAAAGTTCATTATCAAGATTTGTTGTATTGCAAAGTTGAACATCATTTTCTTTTGAATTATTTTGGTGAATTTCTTGCTCATTTGTGATATTTTCATCTAAATTTTGTGTTATATTTTGTTTATTACTAATAACAAATTTATCCATTGATCCTTTTTGAGACTCAATTAAATTTTTTTTTTTTTTTTTAAGTTTTTCATATCCAGATGCATATTTTCTAGTAGACATTTCTAATCAAACAATATATTTATAAAGACTAAAATAAAAAATAACTTTCAAGTGTAGAGCAAATGAGAAATAGAACCTGATTTATATAAAAAGTATTGTTAGTTTCACTGAACAATAACAAGGTTTTAGCAATCTCAACCTGCATAAATTAAAAAAAAATTAAGCACAAGTATAACAAAAATTTAAGCACAGCTATAACACTGACACAAGACTTATTAATAAGACCCACCCACAAAAAAAAAAAAAAACACACAAAACAAATCCTATCTATAACAAAAAAAAAAAAAAAAAATGCAGGCTTAAAAAAAAAAAAAAAAAAAAACTTGAAGGCCCAAACTTAACGCCCAGTCCAGGGAGGGTCCAGGCAGCCATAATGATACACTGATAAGTGACAAACAAAGTTTCAAAACCAGCCAGGGAGGGCCCAAATAAACAAAATTATCTTAAGTTCTTAACAAATAAAATGGAGTGCCATTTTATGCCTGATTCCTGAACCTCAGAACCTGATACGGTGAGGTGAGCAGTTGAGACTTGAGAGAGGCGGAGAGCAGAGAATCAGAGAGAGGCTGAGGCTGAACAGTGGAGACTGGAGACTAGAGAGAGGCGGAGAGCAGAGACCAGAGAGAAAGGTAAAATTTTTAGGGTTTTGATTTGTGATTGTTTTGTGGTTAATCTCTTAGACCGGATTTGTAGTTTATCTGGTTGATTTTTGGTCAATGATTTTGTTTAGAACCAATGTTTAATAGGATTTACCAAATTTTTTGTTTTTCTGGTTAAAAGGATGTGCCAGATTATTTTTGTAATTCATTTGAAACTAAATTTTTTTTTCCTCTACTACCCGGTTCTTTCTGGTTATACATGTTTCGGATGCAGATTGTGGCATACACCTGAATGTGTTTTGAAAACTTGTAACGTAGGGTGAGTAAAAAAGTCAGTGTGATCAAATGCTAAAAGGAAGGAAAGTTTCTGGTAGGGGAGAAGCGGTAACGGCTAATTATGCTTTTAGCCCGCTTGATGATGACATTATTATAAAACACAGGCTTCTCACTCGTACCACGACCACAAGGGGTGAGCCTCCGTTGAAGAAACTTCAGAAGAAGTTCACCTCTTTTGTGGTTGAGGTCGAGAAGGATACGGATAATTATGGTGACTGTGAGAAGCTTGGAAAAGCTTTCTTACAGGAGATGTCGACGTTTGAAATTCCACTCCTCAAGAGCAAAGCGGTTGTTGATGCGAATGTGAGAGAGAAGGAGAACTTCAACGAGTTGAAAGATGACATAAATAGGCAGATTGTGCAAGCGCAGGCTGACATAGAAGATCTTAAGAAGCTGCTTGAAGAGAGTAAGATTGAGAGGCAGCACAAAGAGGAGTGTGAGGCAATCAGGAAATTGATTGCTGCGCAGCCCCCAAGATCAGAGACACAGAATATGATAACGGAATTAGAGAAAGAGATTGCAGCGTTGGATGCAGAGAACACTGCTGGTTCAAGGCTGCTGGAGCTTCGCAAGAAACAGTTTGCCCTTTTGTTGCACGTGGTATGTGGCCATTTTTCTAACAATTTGTATGCTTTTGCATTTCCATTTTACAGACACAAGTGGGTCTTGAATTCGTGACATTACAATCCTCCCTGTTCTTAAAGAGGGAGGAAGTACCATTTGAGCAGGAGCTGACCTCTGTTCCCATTTCATTATGATTAACTGTGCACTTGGTTTTATTTGCTTGAAGCTTGTGATTGTTTATAACAAAGATAATATATTTGTCATTTTTACTAGAAATTTTGAGCTCCTCTAGTCTATGCCTATGCCAATTATTGCTGTTGGTGCAGCTTGAAAGTTCCTGTCTCATCAATAACTCCCATGGTGCCAATTCTGGTGCTTGTTTGAGAGGCCTGAAAATTTAATTTTAGGGTATTTCCCCTAATATCTCGGGACTTTGTCCTTAATTTCAGTTCCGCATCAATATCCCACATCTCTATCATAAGAGTATATTTCTACCCCTCTTGAAAAATTACATGTGGGGCTTTGTTGAGTCACATTGAAAAATCTCTTTAAATACACTCATTGGACCTGGTAGCAGCATAATGTCCTCAGTCTCTTAATTTGACTCAAAACATTTATATTGGTGCTTGCGGTTTTGTTGGGATTATGAAATATTGGTTTTGGAGTTCATAACCATCTTTCAAAGTTTTTTTGAGCTTGTTAGAGTTGCCTTTGGTTTGTATGAGTGCAGAAGGGCATGCTTTTTTTTTTCTTTCTGGTAGTTAGGGCATGAGTGAATGCGATATAGAAATTAAAATGTTAGAAATCTCTTAAGGTTTAAAGTATGTATTAAATTATGTTATGGTGGGGTTTTCCTATTTTGTTGTGGTTTTTTTTAGAGGAATGGAGGATAGGGTTTGGTAGGTAGGGGTTAGTGGTCTTGAAATTAACTTTATGTTCATTGTCCTTAGGTGAGCATGGTCATATTAGCCCCTCATATCACCCCTCTAATGGGTTCTTTATTTGTTTGGTCTTACTTCAGAATAACTTTTCCTTTAAGCAATGTATCGATTTTCAGAATATGAGCTTATCCTCTGGAAAATAAATTGCATGATAACGTTTACTTATGAATTGAGAGAGGGGCTGTAGCTCTATATGGTGGCCATTATAAAAAAATAGTATCAGAATTGGAACGTCATCTCTTCTTGGAATACTAAAGATTGTCTTATCTGATGTTTTTTCCCTTTCTACATTTTTGTTTTGTTGTTTCTAAAGGTTTTACTGGCTAACTGTTTTCCTGTTCCTCATTCTTTATTTCCAATTTTTTTTTTTTAAAATAATTCAGTGGTTTTTATGGGGGTGGGGGTGTTTGAATCCTGAATGTCTCCATTGGAAACAGCAATAGGTGTTAGTTGACTTACAAGGCTCATGGCATCATTCTTTATTTCAAATTGAAACTGTTTTACGGCCTTTGTTTTGCATGGAGAAGAAAAAAATTGAGTTCTAGCTATGTAATTTTTTTTTAACCACGTAAATACTCATGTACCTGAGGGGATTCAGACCCCCACTCACCCGCCACTTGTGTAATTCAAATGTTAACCTTTCTTATTCCGTTGTATATTATGATCTCATTTGCATTATATTTTTTTCTTAAGTATTTTCTGGTCAACTTTTTTGACATCTATTCTTCATTTTATCATTAATCACTTGTGTTTTGCATTTAGATAGCAAGGTCTTAATCTCATGACCTTAGCATTTCATGGTATTCTAGCTTTTACTTCTAAATAATAAATGGTCATTCATACATGTCTTATATTTCATATATTGTAGGATGCTGGTTCTGCAGTTGACTACTTAATATGATAGGTCCACTCTATCTGAAGATTATGCTGTTAATTTTTTTTTAATGTTTTTTAACCTTTCTGCAGGTGGATGAGTTGCAGAATACCATAGAGGAAGAGCAGAAAAGTTTGGTTGAAGAGATGAGACTTGCAACTGAAGAGCTGAAGAATGGAATTGAGGATGCTAGTGGGGGCTCAGATGCCATGGCTGTTGATTAGTAACTATTCTGAATCTCAGTAGGCAGTTGTAAGATTGTGTTCTCTTTTAATGTGTTTCTATTTATGCATAGAGTTTTCTTGATGATCAGAATTGGAAAATGTAATGGAATGTCGGAACATATCTGTCCTTTTGTAGCATTAGTTATTGAACAAAGACATTCATTCTTGTTTAGAATTAGACAATTCTCCTAAAAAGTTTTTATGAGTCTTAGTAGTGTTTATACATACCATCAAAGTGGATTAGAAGTGCATCATGCTTTTGCACAGCAGTACTGTTATTGCCGATAGGAGTTAATAAGATTTTTGTTCTGAAACTTGGGAGATGATGATGGCCAAGTGCAGTTTTGGCTAGTTCTGTCAGTTACATTTGGCAAATGAATGACTTTAAATTTTACTTTTTCTTTACACTATTAGAAACTCTATTCCTTATTATTTTCTAGCCTTTTCCCCACCAAACTCTAACCCAAATTCCTCAAAATCCTAGCTGTCCAGGAATTCCAAATTTGATTTGTTTTCTGTTCATTTTGTCGTACGTAACAAAGTTTCAAATTTGTGATGAATAGGGGCTCACCTTTAAAGAAAAGTGAGATTCTTTTTGACTATTACTCACATAGATAAATTCTTTTTGACTTATTCAGGATAGTTGTAGGCCATTTAGAAAATGCTATGAATCAAGTGCCTAACTAGGATTAAAGTTTTCAGTCAGGTTTCAATCTAGATTAGTGGCCATTTGACGTATATTAACAAGATCATGCTAGAATGTTTGTTAGTTCAATTGATTTGGTGAAGAAGGTTTTGGTTTGATCAAGAGTTTTGCTGATTAGGAGAGAAGATTTGCTCTAGAAGTTTTTTAGTCTTTTGCTGATTCCTCATATATGGGTTTATAAGTTACATTACTAAGATTGTTTACTGTAAAGAGGCTTCATATCTTGTTGCTTATCGCGAGAGAGGTGCTTAACATCTTATTAAATAAATTAGTACTACTGTACTAGTGCTTAAATGTTCCTCAGCCAGCCATGGAAGAATGACTTCAATGATTGTTAAGGTATTTTTAGTTCTTCTAGCATTTGAAAGACATTCTAGGACTTCTGGTTATCCCTTCGTATTTCAAATTTTTTTGTGTGTGTGTGTGTGTGGGTTTGTGTGTGTATTTTTATGAACAAATCCGTATCTGTAGCTGGGTCAATCAGTGCAAGCTTTCATCTTTAACTCTGATGATGATACGAAATTATTTCCTAATGAGTTCCTAACAAAATTGCTCCAATACAGTAAGCTATAACAGATTCTACTCTGTTTAGAGTAGTGCATTTAATTTCAAAATTGCTGACAAATGATTTTATGGAACAAACTAATCCTCAATCTTCTTTTGCTTTCTTTGTTCCTCATTGGATGTGTAAAATCATTAGGTTCTTGAGACGACATATAATTTCAGATGCATTGAAATCCATAGAAATAGGAAAAGTTTTATGTACACACACACACCCACGTTTCTCTTATTTTTTCAATTTTTTAATTTATTGCAAAACTCAGGTACAACAACATCTCCAAATCTGTTAATCATTTTATTTCAGAACAAGGATCGAAGTTGGTATTTCACTGATAAGATTACAAATTTGAGATTTACTTTTCATCTTTAGCAGTCTTGTTCTTTAGGAGATGATTTTTGGCAAGTTCAGCAACGTTTGCCAATGGCTCAATACTGACAAGCGAGGCATTGGCAGCAGCATCTTCCTTGAGCTCATACTCAATTGTGCTTCTTATTATGCATGAATCGTTGCCCTTCTCGATTACTTCAAAGCGATCACGATACAGAGTAAATCCCAGCTCAAGAAATCCTCCTTCAATCACTTCTGTTTCTTTCACACGACCCTCATTGTCTACTTTTGTGAACTTCTCTTTGCATCCGGTAAACCCAGTGCCTATTTCAATGGAAAGAAGTTGCAGTATTAATTCGAAGCATAACTTTACAGTACGTTAATCGATCATTCATTTTTAACTAGTTTGGATTATGCAACGGATGGTCATTAAATCTTGGGCCAAAAAACAAGGCAATTTTGTTAAAGACACTACATAGATTGCTTGGGAAATTCGAGAGACGTTGTTCTCTTTGCTCTCATGCAAATTTCACAACTTTCTGCAAAGATTTTAGTTGTTGGAATTATGAGTTCACCGATTGATTATGACTCTATTAAGGATGAGATAGACAAGAGAACTTTTCTCAAAAAATAAAAAAAATAGACAAGAGAACATTTGTGATACATACCTGGTGCAAATGTTAGCTTGATGATAGTACCAACTCCTCCATCACCTTCAATGACTTCAATTTTCTCAATGAAATTCGAAAGCACTTCTTCAACTAATTTTGAAAACTGAAGTGTCCCATAGAGCTCCCAAGCTTCACTAGCTGACGCGTTTACCTCTACCTCATGTGAAACTTGCCCAACCATCTTTCTTCTTTTGCTGGCAAGCTATAGAGTATTTGTGTGATTCAGGGTGTGTTGTTTATGGTAACATATAATTAATTCCCAAAATATGATCAAGACCAAGGTCTACGTACCTATGTTATTAGTCAAAGTTGGCGTGCAAAGATTCCTATGCCGCCCGTGATGGCATATTGTCACATTAGCTTTTTTTTATTTTTATTTTTTTGAGAGAGAATTGTCACATTAGCTAATAAGATAAAATGAACAAGATAGATACAGACACGGGTGGGACCAAAAAAAACTAAATCTTGGGGCCATGGTTGGTCCTCTATTTATTATTTATTATTGTATGAAAAATGCTACGTACACAAAAATTTCACAATATTTTTATAATTATGTGAACAAACTTTTACTTGTTTTTATTTGGACTAACTATTAATATCATTTTTTTACTTACTATTAACAATCTGTCACACAGGTATAAAAAGTTGTCAAATTTTTTGTGTAACTTTCCCTTGTTGTATATCTATTCATATTCACGCCCGGCGGCTGACAAGCCACCCACCCTACTTCACTTGGGGTGGCTACATTGCCACCCACCTCAGCTTTAAGTCTCTCTCCTCCTATATATGTGTGTAATCCTTTGTTACAAAACACACGAGAGATGGAGAGAAGAAAGAGATGTGTATTTGGTATTATAAATAATATGGTGTGGTTGGTGACATTCAAATACAATATCATTCTCATAAATCTCTCTCTTTTCTTGCTATTTTCTATACTTTACGACAGTATTATATTAGTTTCGTAGAATTGTATACGATGAAAATTTTGGTATAGAACAAAAAGGTAGAAAGAACATATACATCATTTGGAGGACTCACATTGAAGAATAGTGTAATCTTAAGACTTAAGTAGCCATTTAAATGCACTCTTGAAAATGTTCTTATTGATTATGAGGTCTGTGGGAGATTTTTTTTTTGAGAATTAGTGTCTGTTTGGCGGCAACTTATTTCCAGTAGCTTATTTGCATAATATTTATTAAAAAATATAATTTTTGATAACTTTAATATTAAATGTGACAAAAAGTTAAAAGCTGACTTATATTTGAATATTAATAAAAGTTAGATTATTTGTTTCTCTCTCAAAAATAAAAATTTAGATTATTTGTAAAAAAAGCAAAGAAAAAAAAGAGGCAAAAAGGATTCTAAGCCCTCAGCTAGCACTGCTCCAATGGCACTGATGGGAAAATTTTAGTAGGCAAGTCGAGTTTTTATGAAACAAATCTTGAAGTTGCTATTCTTTAATTTTCTGTGGGATTTTTTTTTTCTTTTTTGGTCAACTTTTCAAAATTTCTCCAAGCCGGTATAAACGTTTTGTGCTTTGCCAAATCTTGGTCAATAATTTATGCCCTAGAAAGAAAAGGTTGGCGGCTTGTTCTAATTAGTCATTAGATTAGTTTTTTTTTTTTTTTTTTGGTTATATGTCAAATTTGGTTCATTTTTCTTTTTCAAACATTCTATGCAAAACTCATCTTCTAAATTTCACCACTTTTCATTTCAGTTTTATAAGTTTGCATTCTGTCATTTCAGTCCTCTAAATTTCAATCATCTTCAATTTAGTCATCTGTTAACATTCCATCCATCCCGTTAATCATATTTAATTTTTATTTAATTATTTTATGAAATAAAAAATATTAGACTACTAGTATTAAAGAGCTCTACTACTTCAATCAATAGTGCATCCTTTAACCTTTTCCATCAACATCAGGTCTCTTCACTACCCTTCAAAATCTCAAGAATGGAACCATAGCTGCAAAAAAACCAAGGCAAAAAACAATTAATAAATGCCGACCCCATATGGCCATATCCTTTAAAACCAATGAAAGCTTAATTTTAAGTTTTAAGAGAGCAATCAACCTACACAAACCAACCGGTATTGCTGAATATGTGGAAAACCAAGCAGCGTTTTCTATCATCCTCTTCCTTATCTGAAACCTAGGATACAAGCTCGTTGGCCAACGCCGCGATTCGCTGCTCAATTCTTTGGCCTAAATCAAACCACAGCAGCTTGCCGACATCAACGACGAAAGTGAAGGCATGAAAACCCCTGGAATTGTACCACTCCACGTATTTCATGAGGTGCTTGGTCTTGGAACCGAGCCAACCCAACAACACCAATGTCACTACTTGCTCTTTGTCGTTAAAGTATGTTTTGACAATTGAAAAAAGTTGGGTTCTATATTTTGTGTTCTTCAGGTGTGGGGATGGAGTGATGGACGATGTGGGTGGGGTTTAATTTATGGGTTTTTTTTTTTAATGTTAAATTAACATTTTTTAATTTAAGAAATATATAATTAAAAAAAATTAAATATGGTTAATGGCAAACATGGATGGATGTTAATGGAAGACTGAATTGAGGAGAATTGAAACTTAGAAGACTGAAATGATAGAATTGAAATTTACAGGATTGAAATGAAAAGTGGTGAAACTTAGAAGGTGATTTTTGAATTTTAGCCTTAAAAAAAGTTAAATTATATGTCAAACTTGGTTCATTTTTTTTTTTCCCAAACATACATAAGCTTCTTTATGAGGTACTTAATTAATTTTTTTTTTAATGTATAATAAACACTAAAATTATTTTTAAAAAATAGTAAACACCACCACTAAACGTTTTTATAATTTAACAAATCTATAATAATAATCAATAACTAAATTATAGTTAAAATTATGTTAATTGAATTAATTAAATAAAGTGATTTTCATATAAATATTTTATATAAACTAGATGATTTCCTGTATGATGCACATATGTTTTTATGGTTCATGTAAAATACCCATTATTTGTTATAATATTCAAAATTAATTATTATTATATTACATATCATCAATTATACTTGATAAGTATATATTATATGTTACTAAATAAGTTAAAAAAAAGTAAATTGTTGCTCAAATATTATATTGTTTCTTTATATTCACCTTTTTTTTTCAAAAAGTTTAATTAGACAATCAGAGATCAATAACTATTTTATTTGTAAAATACTTGATCAAATCATGAATAATTTTTGATAATATAAAATTCTGCAATATAATTTGGAATATATCTAACCAATAAAAAAATATTGACTAGTGTAACATTAACAAAAAGTTACACATGTACTTGATCATGTTCCTATACACACACATATAACCTTAGCTACAGTGGTCTAATGTTTTGCCAAGTGTCACATTTTTTGATAAATCCTTCATTTGGCCCTCCACATCATCAAACATTCGCATTTATATCAAAGCATTAGTTTATTATCTTGTGTTAATGGGTAGATTCATTATCTTGTGTTTATGGATAGATGCATTTATACTTTGACAAATCCACTCAATAAATTTTTATTGGCAGCAAATTTTGGCAAATCTACTATTGGTGTAAAATATTATTTTTATGTCCTCCATGATTGCAAAATTTTAAAATGATCTGATACTAATAACTATATGATCTATAAAATGTTTAAATTTTAAGCTTTTGTACTTTAAAATTATGTTTAAAAAATAGGCTTATGGATTGAATGGTAAATATCATTTGATTGACACAAAATTTGACATGTATGTTACAGAGAACATATAATCCAACAGTGGCATTTAAAAAAAAAAAAATTATTAGGTGGTGTAAGTAATATTGCTTAAGAGTAATGCTAGAGATACAAATTTTTGTACAAAAGTTTTTACAAACTGCTAACATGGTGAGTGATTATTGGTAAATAAAAAAGTGATGTTAATGGTGTGCCTAAATAAAAACCAAAAGAAATTGGCCACATCAATAGTTTGTAAAAATGTTGTAAAATAGTTTGTGGCTGTAGTATTACTCTATTACTTAAAGTTACACTAAGTGTAAGGTGATCATAATCCACATACATATTGTTGTTAGGCATGGTGTAAGATTCATCTATTTATAGGTTCATAGGTTGTATTTAATATAAATGAGAATTATAACTATTTATTCACAATATATATATATATATATATCTTTTTTTGAGAAACAAACATACACACATACACAAGGGAGAGGGAAAAAAGTTCTAACACAAAAACACACCACAAACTCCACTCAAAAGTCATGGTAATATTTAAGAGAGGGTGGGGCAAGTTATACTACAAAAAAGAAAAAAGAAAAAAGACCATTCACATAAATATTATACATATTAAATATTGGACGTTAGAATATAAGCCATTAACTCTTAATTAAAAAAATTTGAAACTCCCATACATATAAGGGTTTGCAATGAACTCGATTGGGCCGAACTGACTTGTTTTTACTTGGCCCATGGGCCTAGTGGGTTATTGACCACTCAACTGGCCGAGTTAGTTAGACACAGTCCAAAAGAGAAAACTCCAACCCATGGACATCCTTGGACAATGCTAACCAAATCAATTTAAGTATCCTAAATCCTAATAGTTAGGATATATTAAAAAAAAAAAAAAAAATCAGTCCATGAATTATCTCATAGGGCTAGTGGTATACCCATGGTCCTCAATAACACTAGCTTGAGGCTGTGGGCTATTTGGTGATACATATACATTTACCAACTCTTTTTAATCCAAATAAATAGCATAATTATGAGAAATTTTACATTTTATTTATTAATTAATAATAAAATCCACCAATAGAAACAAAACGTACATTTTTTTTATTAAATTTATATTGAGAAGAAGTCATTCATATTTATTTCTTGAAACTTTGGAAGAACGTCAAAATGCAATTGGTGTTTGATGAAAGAAGGAACTTCTTCCATCTAAACTACCATCTTCGAAAACTTCATCACATACTTAAGTACATATAACAAAGCTAAGCAATACCATAAATTTATTATTTTATTCCAGAATGTGGTATATTATTATTGTTCATAATTAAGTTGCATTTTTAGTTGCTTTGTTTTTAGGTGAAAACATCGTTTTGGTCCATACATTTTGGGTTCACAGTCAATTTAATCCCTACGTTTTGATAGCAGTCAATTTGGTTCCTATTATTGTGAGAGACCATAGGGGTGCTCTCAAAAAAGAGATTTGAGTGCTTAAGGCACCTCTCTTTTGGGTAATTGTGTGGAGTTGCCACTTATTTTTTATACAAAAAATAGGAAAAAATAAAATACAATTACATGTCCAAAAATTCCTCGAATGTTATTAATTGACTATGGAAATATAATTACATCATGGTAGAATAACTTTACAAGGCTTTGGTCCTAATACAATCTATGTAAAAATTATAAAGTTTTGATCCTAGTTACAATCTACCAAAAACAAAAGACAAAACACTAGTTTACCTATCCAAAAACCTAAGTTCGGGGGCTAGGTTACGGAATGGGAAGGTGTTAGGCACCTATCCCGCTCAGACGAAGTCTGGTCTTCTAGACTCTAATGACCATTATATACCCTTTTGTATGATGTTGAATGATATGTTGTAACACACATGACAAACACTTGCCAACAATTAATTTAAACAAATTTGTCTTATGAATATGCCTTCTTTTCAAAGAAAAATCAGATTTGTGTTTTTAAAGGGTAAAAAGAAAGATTCTATTAAGAAAAATCAGATCTATTTTTTTGTAAAGTTAAAAAAAAAAATTGAGATTTGATTGATAAAAATTAGATCTGTTTTTTGTAAAGCGTAAAAAGAAAGATTTTGTTAAGAAAAATCAGATTTGTTTTGAGAAGTAAAAAAATGAGATTTTTAAAAGAGGACTCATATTCGTAATTCAAATCTATCATGCACGCATCACATATTTAAAAAAAAAAAAAAAAAAACTTTGACCTAACTCTTAATTCATTCTTTGAAATTTCAAAATCTGCAATTTTAATTATAAGAAAAAAACTATTTCAGAAAAATTTTCAGATCTGAATTTAATGAAAATACAAATCTGTTTTGTGGTTAAAAAAATTCAGATTTGTATTTAATGAAAATACAAATTATTTTTGTGACTAGAAAAAAATTTCAGATCTGTATTTAATGAAAACACAGATCTGTTTTGTGGCCAGAAACAATTTCAGATCTGTATTTAATGAAAATACAGATTGGGTTTTTGACCAAAAAAAATTTCAAATCTGTATTTAATGAAAATACAGATCTGTTTTGTATGACCCGTTTTCACTTTGCCTACCCGTGTTTCAATTATTTACACTTTGCTCATTTGAACTTCAATCCGTTACTCATATGTTATCCACCTCTCCCTCAGATGTTAGAAAAACACCCTTTTATTAAAAATAAGAACATAACACGGATAAAAAATACGAACCATTGAATCTTTTCCTCACGAACACAAGAACACAACATTTGTAAATATAGTTCAAAATTTTCAATTACACACATCAAAACCAATTAAATCCTTTGAATCCATACCAAAAATCCCTCTCATTTTTCAAACCCAAACTGTAATAAAAAAAGTTTTAGAACCCAATCATAGATTAAACAGAAAATAGAAACAAACCAAAGAGAGAATTTCAATCACAGGCAAACAGAACCATGGTTCATCCTACTGATGGTGGTGGTCGAGTGTTTCGACCTAAAGTTTGATGGTGGCTTGTACGGGTGGCTGTCGTGGTGGTGGTTGGTAGTGGTGCTAACGGTGGCCATGGAGGTCAACCACCACTAGCAAGCCAAAATCAAATAAAACCCATAACCAAAAAGCCAAAAAAAAAAAAAAAAAAAAAAAAATTGAAACTCACGAAGCAGTCTGATTGCCTTCATCCTCTCTTTCACTCTTGTCCACCCACTCCACCACCACCACTATTAGAACCCACAACTCAGCACCACCACCACCTCGCCCACAATCCACAACCACCACAAGCCACAACCCATAACCCCACTATAATCAGATCATTATCAAACCCACAACCCAAAGCAAAAAAAAGAAAAGAAAAAAAGAAAACCCATGAAGCAAAGATAGTGGTCGATCTGGGTTTTTGCTGAGGTGGCGACGTTGATGTGAGGGGGTGAGCTTGAGAGGGGTGGCCATGGAGTTCGTTTGAGAGAGTTTTAGAGATGAGAGAACATGGGTTTAGAGAGAGCTCAGGCCGAGAGCTTAGAGAGACTGAGCTCAGGTTTAGAGTGAGAGAGAGGGCTCAGTGTGACTGAGCTCAGGCTGAATCCGACGAGCCCAAAACTCGGTGAATCCGACGGCTCTCCTCGCAGCTCCTCAACCCAGATCATGATCGTGATTATGATCATCTTTAGCTTGCGGGGCAACGACAACGAGGAAGAAGCTGGGAGTGGACACAACGGCGAGTATGAGGCAGCTAATTGGGTTGGGAGAGAAGCCAAGATCAGAGTGGGATTTGTGTGCTTCCCTTCGCTTTGTTCTTATAGAAGTTCTTAAGCAATCAAAACCCTAGCTTTTTGATTTTTGTTATGTTTGTTTTTCTCTAAAAATGTGTTTTTCTAACGGCAAAAGTAGAGGTGGGTAACGGATGGGTAACAGATTGAAGTTCAGGTGGGCAAAGTGTAAATGATTGAAACACGGGTAGGCAAAGTAAAAACGGGCCATACCACAGGTAGGTTTACTGTAATTATCTTTTTTTAAAAATGTTTTGGTGATTATTAGCAGATTTTGAAATCAAAGGGAAAAAAAAAAAAATACAATCAACTAAAGAACATATCAAAGAAAATTCTAACTAAGCATATACGCATGACAAATATGAATTAAGAACAAGACATAATACAATCAAACATATTAACCAAATTCATGCAATGAACAAACACAACACGTTAATTAATGGAAAAGAAAAATAGACAAAAGAGTAAAACTAAATACCTCTTGCAAGAGCATACCCTTCAATAGAAGAATATTTTAGAAATCAAAGAAATTTTCACTTCTTTGAGGTCTAAAATACTTTACTTACAAAAAAGAATTTCTTAAAGCTAAAGCTTTTAGAACGTCTTTAATGTAAGGGGAGCAGAGAAGTCAAAAAAGAAGGGCCCTGAATTATGATCTCTTTCCTCTATTTATAGATGCTAGGATGCTTAAAAAAATAAGCTAAATGAGACCATATACGAATTGGAATGCGCCATTATCTCTAAAAATCTAAAAAATATAGGTTTTATCTTAATCAGGAGGTTCCCAGGCTGAGCCATGTATTTGGGCCAATCGGCACTTGCCATGTGCCGATTAGCACTCCAAGAGTGCCGATCGGCCCTCTTAGGTGCTAGGCCTGCTTTTCAGTTTTGGTTCGATTTGGACTTATTTTTTTAGGATTTTTGAGCTGGGAATTGTACCTAGACGTGTTTTGAATTCGTATTCTAAAAATTAATCCCTTTTTCTTGATATTCATGCCTTTAAAGTGATAATTATCTAATAGATAATATTCCAAAAAAAGCCTTAATTATCCACAACTTTTTTGTTATTTGATTATCCATTTTATTCCTATGCAAACAGGCTTTTTTTTGACACTAACCAATAGGAGTGTGTGCGGTTCGGTCGGCTCGGTATTTTCTCAAATTTGTTACTGAATCGATAGGGATCAGTTTTAATTAATTAAACCGATGCATACCGATTAGGGTCGGTTTTCCGACCTATAGCAGTGCGGTTTGGTCGGCTCGGTTTAATCGGTTTGGTTGGTTTTAACATTTCTTTAGACACTTCCTATTTAGTAATATTGAATCAGTATTCACCTGCTTTACCATTATATATATATATATATATATATATATGCATTAAAAAAAAAGAGGAATTCTATTATTAATTGGACCGGTTAGATTGAGTTTATTCTTTTATTTATATGAGGTTTTGAGGTTTGTATTTTGATGGACTCTTGTTCTGTTGGGATTCTAAAATCTTTAGATCAATTTAAGATTTTTTTTTTTTTTTTAAAAACTATCTCAACCTTTTGTTTTAATTTTACATTTTAGTTTTTACCTCGCAATATAAACTATAAAGTCAAAAATAGAGAAACTCATTAAAGTGGAGAAAATAGAGTCGGTGGGTTTGGGGTCACCCACTCACACTCACCGCACCTAAATAAGTTAAATGGGAATGCTAACTAAATGTCTAATACCTATCACCTTTACTATTCACCTTATCAACAAATCAAGAACAACGTGTTTTGACGGTTTTCTCATAAAACAGAGTACAATGTTTGTAGCATGTAAAATAACAAGAAACACAAACCCAAGACACAAAGAATAACAAGAAACACAAACCCATGTTACTATGTAAGGCAAACATTCACAAAGAGACACAAACCCAGCAACCAGCATGTAAAGTTCGTACTACAAACAACCAAAAAAAGAACAAGATACCCAAGACACAAAGATGGCTTACCGGTGACTATGGGCGCCTGTACGCGGTGAGCCGATGCGAGCTCAGACACAAGTCGTCAATCCAGCGAGAGGCGAGAGGCGAAAGTGAGAGAGAGAGTTAAGTATTATGAGAGAGAATAAAGTGTATTTATAGGGAGGGAAATTTGAAAACCTAGAACTAAACAGTGCTGTTTTGTGTTTTGTGTTTTTTTATTTTTTATTTATTTTTATTTTTAATAAAACCCAATACTACGACGTTTTAGTATAAAAAATTAAAATCCATACTCAGTAAACAACACCGTATCCAAAAGTTTGAAAAACTATTAAACTATTTACCTATATCGGTTCGGTTCGGTACCCATCGGTGAGGGATTTGCAACTCCGACGACTGCATTGCACCGGCGTCGGATGTCCCTTCAAGTTCCGATCACCGGCATCGGCTCCATCGGTCGGTGGCAGTGGCGGTGCGGGAAGGTCGGCGCTGGTCAGTCTTGTCGGCTTCGGTACAGGTTTGCACACCCCTACTAACCAACAACCAATCACAAAACTATTTAATTAATTTTAATTATTTAACCAATCATAATTAATTTAAATTAACCATGCATGGTTGGTTCCAGCCAAACAAAATGCATGCAGACCGTGAAAACTTGATCATGTGATATCTTTCAATCTGGCGGTCTGATTTAGGAATCGGGAATACCGTCGCGACCATTAAAATCTCAAGATCATTTTTATGAAATGCAATGAATGAATTAATGCATGTAATGCAACTCTAAATTTTTTGGGTATATGAATGGCCATCCTAGCCATCTTCCAAGATTAAATTATGGGTGCAAAATCGAGTGTCTATAGTTATTTTCAACTTATAATCAATTTGGTATTTACCGTTAACTCACTAATGGAAACTGCCTATGTGGCAAATAGTGTACTTAGTTGGCACACTTGAAGCTGACATGGCTACTAAAATAATAATAAAAAATGCCATGTTAGTATCTAAATAAAATAATAATAATTTATCAATTTTAATTAAAAAAAAAAGGAAAAAAACCAAATCAACATTAATCAAACCCAAATCAACCTCCACAATGCTCAGTTCTTCAGTCCCTTGCCTATATCAACAAAACCCGTTGACAACAAACTCATCAAACCAGTGATTTGTGTCCCATTCTTTGAACCTAGTGATCTCAGATATGGCATCATGTTCAAGATCAGATGGGTTCATGATAGAACCACCCCTTTGTTGAGAGAGAGAGAGAGAGAGAGAGAGAGAGAGAGAGAGAGAGAGCTTGTTTACCATGCTTCATCATTGTTCACTAATATCTTGTGTACACTCTTCACACACATATCAAACTCACTTTTATTATTTCTATATTTTTTTTTTTGTTTTTATATTTTCTTATTATTCCCCAACCAAAACAGGGATATATAAGTAACTTTCTATTGTTTATGATCTTATCTTCCCCGTGCTCTTTGTCCAAGTTTCAATTTTGCGTTTTGTTCTTGCTCTGGAATTTCAGTCTAAGGCATTGGGTTTTTCGTTGTGAACTGTTTCTAGTTTTCCATTTTTAGTTTCTGGTCTTAACGTTGAATGATTATTTCTGTAATGCTATTTTGATTTTGTGTGGTGCTGTTGTGTATTTTGAATTTAAGCCTTCTCTTTTTGAGGTTTTGGCTCATCTAAATTATAGTTTTTCTTCAATCCCTTTGAGTTTGTTGAATTTTGATTTGAATTTATGGAGACGTTTGTTCCTAGATTTGTTCATGTTCAAGATCATCTGAGTTTTATTTTTTGGTTTATAATTCTCCTTTATTTTTTCTTTAATTAAAATTGATAAAAAATTTTATTTAGATTTTGACATGGCATTTTTTGTTACTATTATTTTAGTAGCCATGTCAGCTTTAATTGTGCTAACTAAGCACACTATTTGCCACGTAGGCAGTTCCCATTAGTAAGTTAACAGTAGAGACCAAATTGACTGCAAATTGAAAATAAAAGAGACTAAATTGACCGCTATCAAAATGTAAGAACTAAATTGACTGTGACCCTAAAATGTAGGGGCCTAAATGGTGTTTTCGCCTTATTTTTAATGAGATAATTTTTGGCGACTTTTGCAATTTTTACTACTAGGTCAGTAGTGACATACAAGGTATTTGCAACAACCCCTTCCTTGACATCATACTCAATTGTGCTTTTGATTATGCATGAATCATTGTCCTTCTCTATGATTTCGAAGCAAACACGAAAAAGAGTAAAGCCTTACTCAAGATGTCCTCCTTCAATCACCCCTAGTTCTTTAATGCGTTTCTCATTGTCATGCTTTGTGAACTTCTCTTTGTGCATAGTAAACCCATGTGAGACTAATTCATTGGAAAGGAAGTTTAATGAAAAAAAGGAAGAAGATGGAAGTAACTATTCAATTTGAAACTTTAAAGAGAACGTAGAAGCATAAGCAGTCATTCATTTCTGACTAAAGAGAGGGGAGAGCGATTTCTCCAAAGTCACTTCTTAGATTGCTTAATTGGTATCATTGGTTGCAATGGCGGGACCAAGATTTAAATTTAGGGGGCCAAGAATAATTAACGGACAAGAGAATATGTAGAATCTAACCTTAATTAGTATATACTTAAATTTTGGATTTTATAAAAAAAAACTTTTTTTTTTTTGAGAACCAAAAAAAAAAAAAAAAAAAAAACTTAAAGAGTTTGAAACTATGAAAAAAATAGTGAGATGGTAGACAAAAATGTTAGTACAGAGACTAGCGTTATAAGATTTTAATGATTTTAGAGATAAATTTTTCTAAGTAGATTTAACATTTTCTATAAATTTTAGTGCCATGTACATAGATGGCTTCTTATAATTTTTTTATAATTATTATTTTTGTTGAATTGCCGTGAAAAACCATTGAAAGAAAATAAAATATTGAGTTTTAAAGGTCTGCTAGATCTGTTACAAACATAATATTAATACCATGGTACTATTATTGGCTGTGAATTTTTGAGAATTTCAAGATTTATTTATTTATTTTTATATAAGATAAAAATTCTACTTTAGCCTAATCTAAATGAATATATGTGAAGCTTTTTCTTAGAGACTTGAACCCTTTTTTTGCCTCCCACACCCCACAAGCACTTATACTATTCTCAAGATTTTACTTCAATGTTTATCAGTTTGTATCTACATTATCAATTTCCATATCCATATACCTGGTATAAATGTTTTTTTGAGAATAATCCCACTTGTTTTTCAAAAAAGAAAAAGAAAAAGAATAGTCTCACTCCCTCCATCACCTTCTATGACCTTAATTTTCCCTACGATACTTCCAGGGACAGAGCTAAGTCTTGGAGTTAGGGGGGGCGGGTCTGCTTCTTGCTATATGTGGCGGCTCTAGCCTTTGACTTTACTGCTTTACCACTAAAGATTTTTGTTTAAAACTTTTTAAAAGGTCAAGTTGTTTTGTTTTGGGTAAAATAGGTTAATTGGACTTAATTTTTTTAGTTTTATTATTGGTAATTTTTGTTGTTGAGCTAATTTTTTTGGGCTTGTATATTTTGTTTTAGGTTTAATTTATTAATTTTTTTTGGTTTTAAAAGGTGGAAAATGTTAAAACTAATTTTTTTTTTACAAATTGCTAGTGTGGTGAGTGGTTATTGGGAAGTAAAAAAGTAATGCAGGTGTGCAAATCAATAAGAATTTGCTATCTCAATAGTTTGTAAAAAAGTTTGTGACTATAGCATTACTCTTAAAAAAATTAATGGCAGTGTTAAGGGGGGAAGAAAGTATAATTTTATTAAACAAAATTGCTAAAATTAGTACTTATTAATATACTAATATTTAAAAAAAAAAAAAAAATTAGGGGCGCCATAAAGCTCCCACGCTTCACTAGTGGGCACGTTTACTTCCAGCTCGTGTGAGAGTTGCCCAAACATCTTTTTTCTTTGGTTGCACTTGCGGAAGCAAATATGTTGGGATGTGTTACAGTGTTAGGCATGTTCTTTCCTTTTGATATATATACACTCCAAATTTTTGTATGGATTAGTAAAGTTTTGGAAGAAGAGATTTAAGGTTGGAATCTTGTTTTCACCATAAATCGATTGATGTATTAGTCTAATGATAAGAGTAATCATTATGGGATATAATACACGTCATTCATTGAAATTCTAACCCATCTATTAAAAAGTTAATGTATGGACTAGAGGAAAGAGGGTGAAAATTTAAGTACAGTAGATTAGGTGTTATATATTAGGTTTCTCATTTGAATGAACACTTGGTTGTTTTACATTTAATTTTCTTTGAAAGAAAGAACACTATTTGGATGTAGCCCAACTAGGTTGAACTCTACCCATTCATCAAGCCTTTATTATAAATATTTTAACTTAATTTTTTTATGATTCATTTTCTATGTAGGTTTGTATACCAAGCAGTGCTACTCCAGGAATTTTGTCCAAGGAGTCAATAAGAAATATAAATTATAAAAAATCTAAAACCAAAGAGAACTTGAATATATTGATCAACATCACAAAATGAGATATTTTCTCGTTGCCCAGGGTCGAAGGAAGATTGTTCATGTCAACACGACCATGCTTAGAAGATGAATCTTGAGTAGGAGATGAATTTTGCGGCCTACGTGGTTTCCTTATTACAAATTTATCTATGATACTAGCAAAATAATAAAGATAAACTATAAGTTCATATGACATATTTTTTCTAGTACAATAAACATATTAATTTGAACTCAAAAAAAAAAAAAAAAAATTATTGTTGTTAAGTAACCTTTAATTATTATTACTTAGAATATTTTAATTTATTAGTTTATGTCTTTTAGTCTTTGACATTCTTTTATTGAATTCAAAAGACATTTTGAGCCTGAATGTTTATAATTATTTAATTGTTTATTAGTTTACAATTCTTGAATTCGTTTACAATTCTTGAATTTATTAGTTTATCTTTTTTTTTTCTAATATTAATTTATTAGTTTACAATTCTTTAATTGTTTCATTTTGTTTGTGCTAATGCTCCTACTGTACTACTGTACTGATTGACCCACTCACTTAGCCAACAACCAATCCCACTCACAAGTCACAAATTTGGCAAAGACTCAAAAGTGCAAAATGACAAAAACTTAAAACTCAAAGACATTACAAACAATAAACACGGCAAAAATGACCATATATCTCTATTTGGCAAAATATTTAGCAATTTACCACTGTTTGTAAAATATGTAGCAAACTACCATTGTTTTAAAACTCGAGTTCTACACATAACTTGATTTCACAGAAATCGAGTTCTATAAAAAATATGCCACTGTGGCACCCGATGAACTAGCATTTAGAAAGAGATGGTTAAAAACTCAAAGCTAAACATAAAATTTTATATTGAAATACCGTTTGGGAACAATTTATCTAATTTTTTGTTGAATTTTTTTTGCTGCAAGTGTCTTTAAGTATACTTATACTTTGAAAATAAGTGAGAATAAGTGGGAAAAAGTGAAAAAAAAGAAAGAAAGAAAGTAAGTGAGATTTTAAAAAGCTGTACATAAAAAATAGCGTAAACTACGTTTTTGGTCCCTATCCTATTCACCATATTTTAATTTGATCATAACCTTTCAATTGTGTCAATTTGGTTCCTAACCTTTCAGTACCCTATCAATTTAGTCATTGTCATTATCTTTTGGATGAAAATTGATGACATGTTTAATGGCCAAAATAAAAAACTAACTTCTGTTGATGTGACAATAAATTAAAATTTTATTTTGATTGTTTGCCATGTCAACAATTTTCATCCACGATATAACGGTAGGGACTAAATTGACACGATACTGAAAGATTAGGGACCAAACTGATACAATTGAAAGGTTAGGGACCAAAATGAAATATAGTGTAAATGATAGGGACCAAATATGTAGTTTACCCTAAAAGCTAAAGGTGATGCCAAACTGACTCACACACTGATCTTTTGAAGCAAAAGATTTTGACCTCGTCAAGCTCATCAGATTGGACTGTTTTTCACCTTATGAATTTGCTGCTACTGCCCTTTCTTTCTTTTTAGTGACGTAGAACCTTGGCACCACCACAACAGATTCTCAAAACATCGAGATTTGTGGAGCTTGAATCCATGACCCATACTCTTGATCCTCTGAAGTATAGGAACCCTCGCTTTCGATCCGCATATCATAGTCCTTATCACTGTGGTTGAGGCATCCACACCAATAGCAGATATTAGCTAAGCATTTGTACTTGAAAGAAATCCAGCTTTTTGTCCCATCATCTAAAGAAATATTTCATCCACAACAAAGAAAAAGAGAAATATCCATCAGTATACAGACTAGTATAAAGCTACCCCCCTCCATCTTAGAGTTCTCTATAGATTTATTAAACAAGTTTGATTCAACAAATAGCATCCCAAATAATTAACAAGAATATAAATAAACAAGAATGTAAATTAGCAAGAACAAAAAATAAAGAGAAAAATTGAAGAACAGTCTCATAGTGATATAGAATCATGCATAAAGCATTCTTCTTAAAAGGTGATTTGTGTTATCTAGAGTAAAACTCAATGCAATTAGTTCTCTTGGCCAAACAATTTCTCATGATTAGACTAGAGCGTCAACTTTTCTGATGGGTGCACTTCCACTCACAAAGTTTCAAGAACAATCTTCTATTGCCTTTTCGTAGAACAAATATAAATTGTCGAAAAAATGTGAGAGAAAAAGAAAACTGTGTTTGATGGAGAATAAGAGCATAAGAAAAAGTTATATGAAAGTGTTTTGTTATGGATGGGGCATTATATAAGCCATTGATGATAATAATAGTCTATAGTTACTAATATATATATATATATATATATCTAAAAGCTGAGACGTAGAATTTAGTGTTGCCATACTCCTGTTGAGCCACCTTATCAACCATGTGATACTTAAAAAAAAATTTCTTTATGATTTTTCTATTTTATTTTATATAAAATAATTAAATATAGTTCATGAACAAACCTGTTAATGCACTTCATTACTATTCAACATGTTACTATTCATTTGTTTTAAATGCAAATATTTGACTATTCAGCTACCCAAATTGATTTCAACTTTTCATTTTTTTTTTTCTAATTTCAAGTAATTTTTAAAATTGAATAATTCATTATCTTTTTAGTAGATATATGCACATGTTTGACTATTCATTACAAACGTTACTTTTCATTAGATGCAAATGTTTGATTATATTCAACTACTCAAATTGATTTCAACTTTTTGTTTTCTTCTTTCTAATTTCAAGTAATTGTTAAAATTGAATATTTAAACTTTTCATCTTCCTATTCTAAAAAAAAAAAAAAAAAAAAACTCTTCTCTTCCTCCAACCTTTCCCCTCCCTCTTTTCCTCTTTATCTTCCTACTACTCTTTACTTTACCGTTAAACTTCCTTCATCATTTCCTTTCTTATATTTTGATTCTTCTTCTCCCCATCTTATTTTGTATAAATTTGATATCATTTATTCCATTCAATTAATAATTTTTCCACACAAAAACAGTGAGTTCTCTCTCTCTCTCTCTCTCTCTCAATTTTTGTTCTTTCTTATAACTCTAATTTAGGTTGATGATTTTTTTATTTAATTTTTTTGTGTTGTATTTTTTAAATTTCCCATCACAAATCACTCTTATAGCTTTGATTGAATTTTGGTTTGGGTTAATATGTAGGTTTTTTTTTTTTTTTTTTTTTAATATAAAAAAAAAATAGAAATTTGAGTTTGTACATAGCTACGAATTTGAATGTGCCTACCAATGGACTTCCATTGAACAAAGGTGTATTTACAATGTTTTTAGCTTCATATACTTCTTTGGTAATGTGAATTTGAGAAAGAGAAAAGGGTAGGCAAATGATGTATGGTATTTTATAATCCCCTATGTTTTGAAGAAAGTGGAGGGCCTATTAGTCTCCCTTCTATAGGAATTTTGTATAGAAAGCATTTTGCTATAAGTTCCTTGACTTTTTGTTATTTTTATTTTGGTCATTTTATTACAAATTATTAGCATCTCCACAATCAAAATTTTAGTTAATTTGAACTTTCTTGGTAAGGTATTACTTTGCTTAATTGATCATCTTTATTGAAAATACCAAAAAGAGAATAAGATAAAATATAATTTACTCTATAGCATCATTATGCTATTAATGTTTTTATGTATAGATACTTAATGAATTTTTTCCTTTTGCATTGTATTTTATTTTATATTTCCACTTTATGATATATGATTTATTGATAATGATCTATTGCATAGTTATCTTTATTTACTTTTTCACTTAGTTTCAATTATGAGGAAGAAAGAGATGTGGATCTATATTTTGGAGAAAAAAATATATATAAGAGTTGAATCGCATACATCTGTATGGTAATAAACAAAGTATACATAGTTAGTTCTCACACTATCAATTTTAATTTTTTTTTTATTACATTGTGTTTTCATACATATCTCACTATATATAATACCTGACTACAAAAAACTTCTAATTTAAAACATAATTTCAAATAACACATATTGAACTTTTAAAAATATACAATCTAATATATTAATTCAATAATTATCCAATAAAAAAAAAATCATATCAAATTTTCCTGTGCATCGCGCGGGTTTGCGACTAGTAATATATTGCGCGGGTTTGCGACTAGTAATATATTAATTCTCAATGGCTATTTTACACATAAATGCACAACTACTAATTTTCAGATAAATGCCCACCAACTGTTTTTCCCATAAATGCACATCGGCTAGAAAAAAGAGAAAATTAAAAGTGTTAGGAACATACACCCATACCTAATGCAGGATGAAGGATAAGAGTGACAAGTGGGTTCCAATTAGTTCAACTGGTAAAGTCTTTGATAACTGAATAGGAGATCTGAGGTTCAATTCTCGCCTGCACCAAAAACTGATTGGTGTCTTAGTTTGATGATAAAGAGTTATCATCATGAGCAAATATTATAGCTTGAAACTCTCAAAAAAGAAAAAGAAAAAAAGGGGATAACGGTGACAATGTACTATGTTGTGGAAGACTATCCTACAAACACTCATAGTTTGTTTATTTTTTTTTTTTTTGGGTGAAATGATATAGGATATCATTTGAGTTGGATTCCCATTGACCCACACCCATAATTATTGGGGCCGTTTTCTCTGGAAAAATGCTAGCACAACTCTTTTCTTTGGGTTCACGTAACTTTGTTTTGTTTTTTAGTAAAATCAATTATTGTCTTCACTATTGATAATTCACGTTTTTCATTTTTTTCATAAGCAACAATGTAAAGATTTGGTGGTATTTTAAAGGACCTAAACTTATGTCTGTATTGTCAAAGCTTGAATCTCATGTTAGAAGAACTCATCGATGAGGACAAAGATGATATATTGATATGTAAATTAAAAAAATTAAATTACATAATTAGAGAAAACCATGAATCGCTGCTTATCAAAAAAAAAAAAAAAAAAAAAAAAAAAAAAATGAAGCATTGGATCCTAAGATGGTGTGAACTTCGTGATCATTTTTTTTTAATCCCCGCTCCAATAACAGAATACAATAAAGAAGTGAATCAGGTGATGGATTTCAAGTTGTTAGAATATCAAGGCGCAAGGCGCAAGGGCAAGGTCCATTGTGTTATATTAGAAGTTAGAACTACCCTTGCACTCTGGTGTATTAGACATATAGGATAATGTGGCTAGATATAAGGCTCCTTTGTCCATGTTTTAGAGAGATTCAGAAACGAAGCTATTATAGTGGAAGAGAGACTCTCAAGTCTGACATCACAGATCCAAGCAAGGGAATTCCCTGGAGGATTGAGAATGCCATTTTTAGTCTAGGGAAGCTAATTAATGGTTCTGTACACTCCCTACCTAAATGGTTCATTGTCTAGTACTATTTTTGGCTTTTTTGATATGTTGGAGTTGGCCTATCCCCTGTGTTGTCTTTTATAATAATGGAGGCTACTTGCTTGGCTGTTTTGTAGTGTTGGAATAAAATTCTTTTATTCAGCCAAAAAGAAAAAAAAGAAAAAAAAAAAAAGCCATTGAGATACCATTTTGGGTAATATTTCTTTACTTTTATTGAGATAATTACAATTTATTACTAATTTTGCGGTTCAAATCATTTCCTCCCTAGATCTCAAATACTTGTGCATGAGGAGGTACTAATTAAGTTACAAGACTCTTAACATATTTTAGAACTCAAGTAACTTGTAACTAGATGTGTGTAGGGGTAAAATTTGGGTGAATCCAAGCAAAATGAGACCTTGGCCCAACTACTGTGGGTTCAAACTTCAAAGGAGAACCAACTAAGTGGGTCAAAGAAGAAGGAAGCTAGTCAAGCACAAACTTACAATATAAATCTTTTTTTTTTTTCTTTTTTTCTTTTTCCCACAAAAACTTATACTTGTGAAGTGACTATTACGCCAAGGGTGCATGGTGGTATTCTATATGTCTAATAAATGCTAATGGTGCACAATAGAGAATTAGTTTGAAGATACGAACTTAGAAGAGGAAAAATAGGTGAAACAATACTTTCAATATTTATGAATCACAAATACATCAGAATGAGGAAAATAAAGAAAATGGAGAGAGAGAGAGAGAGAGAGAGAGAGAGAGAGAGAGAGAGAGAGCATTGTGTTGCTACTCGTATGGAATATATACCCTTGAGCTTTAGATGGTTTTAACTTTTGATTGTTGCTCATGGGCCTCAATAGCATTAGGCCCAGTTGTGGGTCATGGTTATTTGTTGATGCATATAAATTTACCAACCCTTTTTTATTTTGAATGAATTGCATAATTATAAGACATTTTATATTTTATTTATTAATTAATATTATAATGCATCGGCAAAAACACATCACACACTTTAATTTTTATTTATTTTTTTAATAAAGAGAAGTCATTCATATTTATTGCTTTAAAATTAGGAAGATACATCAAGATGCAACTGGTGTTGTATCACAATCTACCATCTCCAAAAACTTCATTACACACTTAAGTACATATAAAGACAAGCAATACCACAAATTTGTTATTTTATTCTAGAATGTGGTATATTATTGTTCATAATCAAACTGCATTTTCAGTAGCTTTGTTTTTTATGAGATAATTTTTGGCGACTTCTGCAATTTTTGCTACTAGGTCAGTATTGGCATATGAGGTATTTGCAACAGCCACTTCCTTGACATCATACTCAATTGTGCTTTTGATTATGCATGAATCATTGTCCTTCTCTATGATTTCGAAGCGAACACGAAAAAGAGTAAAGCCTAAATCAAGATATCCTCCTTCAATCACCTCTAGCTCTTTCATGTGTTTCTCATTGTCAAGCTTTGTGAACTTCTCTTTGTGCACACTAAACCCATGTGAGCCTAATTCAATGGAAAAGGAAGTTTAATTAATAATAAAAAAAAAGAGATGGAAGCAACTATTAAAATTGAAACTTTAAAGAAAACAAGTAGCATAAAACTGAAAATTGTGAAATTGTGAAATCCTCCTGTTTTTAAGACAAGATTTTAGAAGAGAATGTGTACGAAGTGTGTAATGGCTAGTATGTAATAAAATTTTCCATGATGGAATTAGTAGCACTGACACTACCAATTTGTAAAGGCAATATCTTACTAAAAACTTTTATAAATATACTAGCTACACACACTTCATGTGTGTGTATATATAATTATTTAAAAAAAAAATTAAAACATTGACAAGTTTGTAACCTGGCATAAATGTTTTCTTGAGAATAGTCCCATTCCCTCCATCGCCTTCTAAGACCTCAATTTTCTCAAAGGCGCTTCCATCTTCTACAAGAAGTTTTGATATCCCAAGCGTGCCATAAATCTACCACGCTTCACTAGCCAGCACGTTTACCTCCAGCTCGTGTGAGAGTTGCCCAAACATCTTCTTTTTTCCTCTTTTATTTTTTATGTTACCTTGCTTCAGAACACTAATAATATATGCTGGGATGTTCTTGACTTCTTTACTTGTGATATATGTATAAGGATATTGAAGGAGGATATCATGATTTAGGCTTTACTCTTTTTCGTGTTCGCTTCGAAATCATGGAGAAGGACAATGATTCATGCATAATCAAAAGCACAATTGAGTATGATGTCAAGGAAGAGGCTGTTGCAAATACCTCATATGCCAATACTGACCTAGTAGCAAAAATTGCAGAAGTCGCCAAAAATTATATCATATATGTATAAGGATGTATTTGCCAATTTAGGCATATATATTGAGCTTGTCCCTCGTCTTCTTATTTCCCCTTACAGAGCTGTCCCCTTGGAAGCATTGTCCCTCTTGTCTTCTTATTTCCCCTTATTGAGCTGTCCCTCTTGCAACCAATGTCCCTCGACTTCTCAGGCCACGAAAGTCAGCTTTTGGTTTAATGCAAAGCCAACCAAAGTGTGTCCTACACAGTTACGTACATGCAAACGTAAAAGAAAAGACGAGTGGAAAGAATATCTTAGAGATTGCATGAGAGCCCCACAAAAGCCATTCGGCCATTGTGTGGTGGAAATACACAGAGATAGAGAGCTCTACAACCATAGAATGTTTTTTTGACAAACTACAACCACAGAATGTTAGTGTTTAAAAGAAGATATTAATTATTATTGGGTTTTGTGGTGAGAGGCTTAGGGCCAGTTTGGATTTGCTATTTTCACTCATAACTCAAAACTTATTACTTATCACTCAAAATCGGTGGGTCCCACGCATGAGAAGCTTGTTTGGATGTGTTTTCATTTTCTGTTTCCATCACCCAAAACTCACCAAATTGAGTTATGAGTTAGTGAGAATGAAAACAAAAAAAAAAAATTGGTGTTTTTGAGTTATGGTGACAAATTTGTAAATTCCCTCATGTAATGGGCCCCATGGATAGAGTCTTGTCATCACTTCACAAATCAGCCTTTACTCCCCCACCAATGACTCTCCTTCACTACCACGGCAAATCCATGGCAACAACAGACCCACCACCAACATGGATAGAAACCCACAAAAAAATCAAAGAAAAATGCACATCAGAACCCACCAGAACCCACGCCGGAAACCCACATCAGACCCACACTGGAAATCCACATTAGAACCCACGCCAGAAACCCACATTAGACCCACGCCAGAAATCCATATCAGATCTTGCCACGCCGTGACCACTCCGAATCCAACTCAACTCGGTGGCAAGCTTTGAATGAGAGAGAGAGAGAGAGAGAGAGAGAGAGAGAGAGAGAGAGCGAGGAATGAAGAAAGAGAGAGAATTAGAGAAAAAAAGAAAAAAGAAAGAAAGAAAGGAAGAAGTAGAACTGAGTGAGAATTAGAGAAAAAGAGACAGAAAAAAGAAGCAGAACTGAGGGTGAAGTTGAACTGAGTGAGAATTAGAGGAAAAAAGAAAAGAAAAGAAAGGAAGAAGTAGAACTGAGGAGAAGAACTGAGTGAGAATCAGAGTAAAAAAAAAAAAAAAAAGTAAGGAAGTACAACTGAGTGGGTGAGAGATAGAAAAAAGTAATATAATATTATATACAAGATGCTATAGTACCATCATAAAAGTAAGACGGTACTGTAGCACTATTGTAAGAGCATTCTCATCAAGTATTCTAAAATTTTTAGCATTTAACACTTCAAAAACCTACTTTATTCATTATACCATCCCACTTTAAGATTCATCAAACATCAAACCTTCTATATTTTTTACCATTTCATTTAAATAATATAAACTACCCATTAAAATAATAATAAAACAACTGCACCAAAATCTATAACAACCAGGCAACGCCCTCCTCCACCACCCCTACCACTGCTCCACTTGCCATAACCACCATTGTAGCAACCACAACCCACCACAGCCACCACCACCACAAGTCACAGCACCACCGTCGCAACCACAAAACAATTCTGAAGGTGAAAAGCACAATAGATAGAACAAAAGCACTATATATTTTCCTTTCCTCCATTTTCTCGGCAAGTAAACAGAGATTCAAGGAAACTCTAAATGTGAAAAAGAACAAAAATTGAACGAACCCCATTATAATTGAACCCAAAAATCAATACATTAATATCTCAATTTCCAATTTTGATTTTTCTTTCCCTCCATTTTCTGGGAAACCAAACAAAGAGTAGTATTAACAAAAAAACAGAGTATGAAAGAAGAAACAATAGAACGAACCAGCGCCATTGGATCCAACAAGGAGGCAGCGATCACCGGAGTGAAGAGAGAGAGAAATCTTTGATTAAAGGAGTGGAACCCGGCGGAGGATGACCCACGAACAATTAGACCCACGCTCTGACCCATGAACAATCAGACCCACGCTTCGATCCACGCTCACGACTCCTTGGATCCACACTCCAAGCCAAAAACCCACACTCCGACCCACGACTCCTTTGACCCACGCAGACCCACGAAGAGAGAACAAAGAACAGAGAATAGAGGGAGAGAAGAGAGAACAAAGGGAGACCATCAGACCACATCGGACCCATGACTATCGGACCACCATTGCCGAACCAGAACCATCGTCAGACCAGAACCATCGCCGAATCACATCCATCGGGAGAGAGAAGAGAGAAGGGAGAGGAAAGAGAAAGAGAGAACTGAAAACGGAGAGAGAGTTGTGAGAAACTGAGAATAAAAAACTAATTTTTTTTTACAATTCATGCTACAGTGGGTTTGTATTAATACAAGCCCACTATAGCAGTATGCCAAAATTTTACAATTTAAAACCTTTAATGGAGGTGCTTTTTTGGGGTTCAGCTGCTAAAAAATAGGATTTTTAGCATTTAGAAGCCTTAATAAGAATGCTCTAAAAATTTATACAATTAAGAGACCGATGATGAGGGGCTTTGGGGCTCTGATGCTAAATATTACTAATATATGGCATTTGCAAGACCCAATGTGAACGCTCACAAAGCACATGCACGTGCTACACGAGAATTGCCTTTCCCTAACTCTTTTTTTTTTGCTGGGAGCCTTTTCCTAACTAATACCATGTGAACTTGGGTCACGAGTAACTTTTTACCACATGCTCCCGTGTTACATTGAAGTCCAAATCGTTGCATTGTCACGTCATCATGTCATGGAACATGACATGGTCATATGTGATGGAATTATGTTAGGGACATAACTTTTGGCACAATTTTGTGCCACAACTTGCCACATGGCGAGTTGTGATTGGTAAGGGTACATTAGTGGGCCATGTGGGGACACACCCTTACCAATCACAACTCGCTATGTGGAGAGTTATGGCACAAAGTTGTGTCCCTAGCACAATTCTATGTGATGACATGAAATGTGACAGGCATAATAATGTGGCCTTAAAGTGATGACATTGTTACGTGGCATAGATGAGATCAATTGAAGCTAGCATGTGGCCGAAATTGTTATTATTGCTCCATGGCCGAATTTAGCTCGTGCTTTTTTGGCGTTGGAGCTCCATGGTCGATTGGAAAAAATTTCTCTCAAGCTTGATTGGAAATTTGGGGAGAAACTCTTTTAACTCGGATGATATCATTTTTGTGGATATAAATTTTGAAAATCTAATTATTGGATTGTATGTTTTTATTATGTCCTCCATGCTTACAAAATTTTAAGAAGATTAAATATTAATAGCTATGTCATTAATTAAGTGTTTAAATTTCAAGTTTTTGTGATTCAAAATTATGCATAAAAAATAAGTTTAATGGTTGAATAGTAAAGAACATCCAATTTGAACGAAATTTGACATATGTGTTAAGAACATAAAGAACATGCAATCTAACAATTAGATTTTCAAAATTCACATCCAATAAAAATGTATAGGAGTTTGAAGGGTTTTTACCAAATTAGTTTGGAGAAAAACCTTGCCGATGGTCGATTATAGCAAGTTCTTGATTTGAACAAGGATTTCCTTAACACCTCTCTCTCTCTCTCTCTCTCTCTCTCCCCAACACAAACTGAAATTAAGATAATAGCAATGTTATGACAACTTTTTACACAATTATAGGCTATGTTTTGGTTTGATAATAAAGAACAACCATCAAGAGTGGATGACATAAGTTGGAATTCTCTAAAATAAGTACTTAAGATAATTATGTGATATGTTGTGATTAGAGGATTTAAAAAAAAATAAGTTAAGCTTAAAAAATTACTTTTAAATGGACCCATTATTGATACTATTTTTATTTTGTGCCAATCACCACAATTATGAAAAAAATTGTTAAAATTTTTGTGTCCCTAAACTTAAATTCTCTAGTTTATCTTTTTGCAGACTTCTCTGGGGGATTGATCACTTAAATAATCATTTGTTGAGTAGCCCATTTAAATTCAAACTACCATCTCCTAAATAAAGAAGCCATTCATCTTTATTGCTTTGAAATTAGGAAGATACATCAAGATGCAACCAGTGGCGGCTCCAGAATTTTTGTTTTGGGGGGTCAATAAGTAACATAAAACAAAATCTATTAAAAAAAAACACTATAAGTTCATTTGACATATTTTTTTCTAATACAATAACATATTAATTATTGTTGTAAGTGAACTTTAATTTATTAGTTTATTTTTTTACTCTTTACCAATTTTTTATGAATTTGCAAGACACTATAAACCACCAATTTTTTATGAATTTGCAAGACACTATAAACCACCACCCACCCCCCCCCCCCCCCCCCCCCCCCCCCCCCCCCACACACACACACACACACACCGTGATTCAGTGAAAGAAATCTATCAAAACACTATAAACACACACTCTCACAATGAATGAAAGAGAGATGAAAATACCATATCAAGCAGCGGTGGTGGCAGATTAGAGACAGTCCAAGCGTTGGCAATGCAGCGGCAGATCTGAGTAAGATGGTGGTAGATTGTTTGTGGGTGAAGTGGCTACCTTTTTCCTTTGGGTTTGGAGAGTGAAGAGGGATAGTGGGAGAGGACTACATTTTTCCCTCTTAGGTTTGGTTTGGCCCTTTTTTTTATTTATGATTTTTTTTTCTGAGATTAAAGACCAAAAAATTTCTGTTGGACTTGTTTATTTATTTATTTTTTTTTTGTGGAGTTTAAAGCTGAATTCGATTGGGATTTCAAGGTGTGCAAATGTTTACAGTAAGGGGATCAAAACAATTTTTTTTTTTGGGGTCAGGGGGTTCATTTGAACCCCCTGACTACAACGTTGCGCCGCCCCTAGATGCAATTGGTGTTGGACGAAAGATGGAATTTCTTCCATCCAAACTACCATCCCCTAAATACGTTATTTATATCTACCATCTTCGAAAACTTCATCACACACTTAAGTACATATAAAGATAAGAAATACCACAAATTTGTTATTTTATTCCATAACGTGGTATATTATTGATCATAAATCATAATCACTTTGCATTTTTAGTAGCTTTGTTTTTGATGAGATAATTTTTGGCGATTTCTACAATTTTTGCTACTAGGTCAGTAGTGACGTACGAGGTATTTGCAACAACTTCTTCCTTGATATCATACTCAATTGTGCATTTGATTATGCATGAATCATTGTCTTTCTCTATGATTTCAAAGCGAACACGAAAAAGAGTAAGGCCTAAATCAAGATATCCTCCTTCCGTCACCTCTAGTTCTTTCATGCGTTTCTCATTGTCATACTTTGTGAACTTCTCTCTTTGCACAGAAAACCCATGTGAGCCTAATTCATTAGAAAGGAAGTTTAATTAATGAAAAAAAATAAAAAATGGAAGTAACTATTCAAATTGAAACTTTAAAGAGAACATAGAAGCAAATAAAGCAGTCATTCATTTCTGACTAAAGAGAGGGGGGAGCTATTTCTCCAAAGTCAATTCTTAGATTGCTTGGTATCATTGGTTGGGTTCAAGATTACTTCTATGTTTATCAGTTTGTGTTGGAGCATTTTAATATTAAATAATTAAAATGAATAAATGTTACAACATAAATGTAAAGATATGGGAGTGAATATGGAAGATGAGGAGTTAGTGAAAATGTTTAATCCCACATTGAAAAGGAGAGAGACAATTTTATTCTTTTTAATTGTGGTGATTAATGGGTTGACATGAATTGTCTTAGATATTGGGCTAGATACGTGCGCAAGGGGGAGGTGAAGGGTGAAGGAAGGGTGTTCTTTCTGGTGGAGCTTTGGGCTTGAACACTTTGTGCAAAGGTTGTTCTAGCCATACGACACTTGTTGGGCTGTTGTATCATGGGGGAGACAAGTCAGAGACGGTCTGCACCGGTTACAAAGTTTAGCCAACCAAGGACTTGAATCTCCTTAAAGAGAGCGAGTGCTTTCTTCAGAACAGTCCCAATCCCTCCATCACCTTCTATGACCTCAATCTTCTCAACGATACTTCCATCTTCTACAAGAAGTTTTGCTAACCCAAGCCTGCCAAAAAGCTCCCATGCATCACTAGCGGGCACATTTACCTCCAGCTCGTGTGAGAGTTGCCCAAACATCTTTTTTTAAATGCACTTGCAGAAGCAAATATGTTGGGATGTGTTAGGCATGTTCTTTCATTGTGATATATATAGGCTCCAAATTTGTGTGAAGATTAGTAAAGTGTCTTATCATCGAATAGGGTTCGAATATTGCCTACATCAAAAATCAATTGGTGTCTTAGCCTAATGATAACAGCAATCATTATGAAATATAATGGACTTCATATGTTGAAATTCTAACCTATTTATTAAAAAGTTTATGTTTAGACTAGAGGAAAGAGGGTGAAAATTTAGGTACAGTACATTAAATGTTGTACATTAGGTTTCTCATTTGAATGAACACTTGGTCGTTACTTTTACATTTAATTTTCTTTGAAAGGAAGAACACTATTTGGATGTAGCCCAACCAAGTTGAACTCATCAAGCCTTTATTAAAAAAATTTTAACTTAATATTCTTATGATCTGTTTTCTATGTAGGTTTGTATACCAAGTAGTGGTGGCTACAAGATTTTTTGTCCAAAGGGATCAATAAGAAATATAAATTATATAAAATCTAAAATCAAAGAGAAATTGAATATATTGACCTCACAAAATGAGATATTTTCTCGTTGCCTCAGTCCGAAGGAAGATTGTTCATGTCAACAGGACTATGCTCTGAAGATGAATTTTGAGTAGGAGATGAATCTTGCGATCTACATTGAACGGTTTTAGACCCCTTAAAACAACCAGATTGGTTAGCCTAGATTAATTAGCCAAGTTGTTACTTAGTCAAATTATGCAATTCTAGGTTAAAACAATCAAACAATCATATCAAAATAATAAAGCAGCGGAATAATAAAAGACACAATGATATGATTACCCAGGAGGATTTGACCCACCGTTCCTCAAGGAAAACCTGAATCCACTATGAAAGAATCGAAGTTCATACAAAAGGACTACAAGCTCCCCGCTCGACTTCCTAATGCTACCCACCAGTAGAACTTACTGACACGACCACGTGCAAGCTTTGAATCCACGGACTCCTTCTTTCTTGAATTCTTCAATCAGCTACAAGCACCCACGCTTGATATTCTTTAAGCTTCAATGGTAGCAATCGAGTTAATCATCAAGATGTTGAAGTAATCTCTATCTCGAAAACCCTAAGCTTTGTGTAAAGGAAAGCTCCTCTAGATCTCACAAGAGATTTACACAAAACAGCAATGTATAAGCAACAATACAACTGGAGCAACTCTAAAAACGTGGCTAGGGTTTTTTTTTATATACCTAGGGTAAAAACAGAAAACCCAAAACGTTTAATGAGTTAGGGCTGAGTTGGAAAAACTGCAGAAAACGCATCAGGTCCGTGATTCGATCGATCGAGCCTTTCCTTCGATCGATCGAGCCAGACCGAAATGCCCCAATGCATCTACAGTCACTCGATTCCAACTTTACAATATTTTATCAACTTTGAGCAAGCCTAAACAAGACTAAGCACATTGTTTTGATCATGGTTTGCCAACATTACACATTAGAGTTCTAAATACATAAAATCCTAAATCTTTAGAACCTAACAAACTCCCCCTTTGGCAATCCGTGACAAAACACAAACAATAAGCTCAAAGTTTACAATTAAAAAGCCCTTTACAAAATAAATGCTCATAAAGACTAAAATTCAATCCTAACTACTATCCATCAGTTGCAAGTGTAGACAGCAGCTCAATTGAATCAACCTGTATATTCCTGAAATACTCAACAAACGCATAAATGCATGTGTGACAGAAAATAGTATATAAACAGGTATAACATTCTTGTAAGATTCACACAATACAAAATAAAGACATATATCAATGAACAACTCATGAATATAAATCAATAAGCAGTGAATCACAAAGCAACAAGAATCAAAAATAAATCATGTATATCAATATATCAATCAATGTTACTCCCCCTAACATGAATATCCTCAAAAATGATATACAAAGTGAAGCACCTAGATACAATCTATAAAACTCCACAAACTCCTTAAAAACAAAAAAAGATCTCCCCCTAACTACAAAAACCCCTCTACAAGTCAAAACTCTACTCCCCCTTTTTGTGACGGAATGCCAAGGGCAATCATAAGTCATCATCAAAGGGAGGTGGTGAGGGTGAATGAAGATGCGCAAAGTCGGCTCGCAGAGCACGAATCTCATCCAGCAAGTCCACCAAAATCTGACCATGAGCCGCCTGAACGATCATGACAGTCTCCAAAGTACGACGAACATCAAAGTCGGTCGAAAGAGGCGGAGGAACATCAGCAGTAGCAGCATCACTAGCAGGATCAAGAACATCCTCACCAGCAGGACCTGTAGAAGAAGAGGGAGGAGGTGCGGACCCAGAAGGCTTAGACCTAGGGTGTTTAGAGCCAGCTCGAAGATGAGCAGCCCTTTGTCTAAGAAAAGACGCACCTGTAGGAGCAATAACATGAACGGGCTCAGAGGAAGGGAAGCCACCAAGATCAAGATAAAGGAGAATCCTATGAATGAAAATAGGATGTACAAGGGCATGAGCAGTAGATGAAGTCCTATAAACATCGTTCAAAGAACGAAGAAACAGATGGGGGAAACTAATAGGAGCATCAGTAACCAGAGCGTACAAAAATACACACCTCTCGAGAGGAATGGTGTGAACATGAGATATGGGCCAGATAGAATGACAAGCTATCCTAAAGAAAAGATAGTGCAACCCAGAAAGCTCAGCAGAGGTGATCCTAGGATCAGAACCCCACTGGACAGAAGTCCCAGTGATGTAAGACAAGACATCACTCAACTCGGGAGACTCATGATAAGGATAGACAGGATTCTGGACCAAAGGTACCCCTAGAGCATCAGCCATTACCTTGGGAGTAATGGTGTACTCTACGCCTCGTATCTAACTCTTGACTAAAGTGTTGGAATCATAAATGCGGATAGAGATGTTCGAAAAGAACTCTCTAATCAAGGCAGAAGGTGGAGAAGGATCAGAAATATCCACTAAGGGTAACCAGCCCCTACGCTCAAAGTTTGTCATAATGGCAGGATCAGGTTCATCTAAGAGAACAGAATGCTCAACCCAAATTTTTCTCCTAATGTTTAGCTTCTCATAAATCTCTTGGTTTTTCTCACTCAGAAACTTCTCACGATTAAAAGAGGGAGGGGGTGAAGGAGAAGATGAGGAAACATTCCTACGGGCTCTAGTCTTCCTAGGCATAGTGCTAAGGAAAGGACAGAGACACAAAGTGAAAACCAAAAGAGCAAGAAAACAAAACCAAGGGCAGACTGCAAGTTAGCACAATAAAAATATAGAAACAAAAATCTATATGATGCATGAACAATAACAATGTTGTGATGCATGTACTAATGCAGTAAACACAGTTCAAATTAAGTTCAATTACACAAAATTGGCTCGAACATAGAGTTTCTAACAAAAACCCTAAAAATTTGAAAACCACTTGAAAAATTTTGCAACAAATTGATGAATTGATCATTACACAAGGTTGAAAATAGATTAGAATAACCAATTTCATCAATTAAACCTTAATTGAACAAAATCCCCAATTCGGATCAATTAGAAACCCTAGAATTTGAAATTTTTCACAAAACCCAAAATTGATCAAATTAAACTATCAAGATCATGTGTATAGCATGTCCCCACAAAAACCCATTGTTCAATTTCACAAAATTAGGTTTGAATCAACACAAATCCCAAAAAGAAAAAGTTTCGAAATTTTGAGCAAAAATGCATGAAATATGTAAATAAACTCAAAAAGGAAGGACAAAACAGACTTACCGGCTTGAGGAAAGAGAAATTTTGCAAAAATTTCGGAGGAAAACGACAAAAATTTGACTGTGGAGCTTGCCTTGTCGGAGAGAGAAAGAAAGTTTGAAAAAAAACTTTTGAAAAAGTGTTTTGGAATTAGTCAAAGAACAGTGTTTAAACACCTGATTCGCGACATTCGATTGATCGAAAAACACATTCGATCGATCGAATCAAACAGTCATTTTGAAACAAATTAGAGCACTTTTTCGATTGATCGAAAATCAGATTGGATCGATCGAAATGGGCAGAGGCTCACAAAATTTTTAGAAAAATCACAGTTTTTAAAAACACAAACCATATTTTGAAAATAACTCCTCAAAGCATTAAACTACAGAAACAAAATGCATGAGTATGAGATGGAATGCTTTTTCAAAAACCCAAGTTTTAATCCCAGTTTCTTCAAAGAAAATTTCAGCCATTCTTCCTTTCAAATTCTCAAGCAAAAAAATGTTTTACATAATTCTCAAAGTATTTTCAAACTTGGTTGGTCAGACCAAAAACACACACAATAACATGTACAAAGTTTAGCAAAGAGTAACTTGTGTAGTGTGTGCAACTAGCAAAAACTTGAGATACATGTGAGGTGATATGTGAATAGCAATCAATCATAAAGTCTACAAAATCCATCACATAGAATTTAAAAGAGACTATCACCGAAAGAGTTACATCCTATAACTCCCACATCTCCTAGAACAAAAGCTTGCAATCATGTAAGTTTCTTGTATTTTGCCCCATTATTAGGTGAAATTTGGCATAAAGCCTAATAGTACACACCAGTTTTAATTATGTGAATTGGCATCCAGCCTAATAGTACACACCAATTTTAAGCATTAAGCATTTAACAGAGGCTACACCTTATGTTCTTTTTGTGCATGTGCTACACTTTCTCGAGCACAAAATCTTATGATATGCACTAAGGTGTTCATGATTGGCTAGTGAACAGTGGCGAGATGGTTATTTATGTCTTTCTCAAAAAGATCAAGTCCGACAGTCAAATAACATGTGACTTCAAGATTAAGACAAAGTGATAAATACCATAAACATCTTTCCCACACAACATGCACTACAAAGTTTCAACTAGTCAAGTGCAATATATAAGCTCATCAAAGCTAAACAAGGTACATAAGACATGTTATGTGTAAATAAATTGACCATCCTTGTTTTCAAAAACCAAGAAACATAATGTCAAACATATTTTTGCTTTCTCCTTTTCTCTTTTTATTATTATTATTATTATTATTATTATTATTATTATTAAAAGAGAAAAACAAATAAATCCTAGAATGAAATGCATGAATGTAATGCAATGCAAATCCTAGAAAAAAACAAAAACACAAATACCAAAGAACAATGGTCACAGAGGATAGAGCAATGAAGCACAAGGACCAAGAAAGCCAAAAACAACTTAGGGATATCGAAGAACACCAATCACTTGACGAAGTGTCTCAAACTTACTTCCATCAAGAGGTTTGGTAAAGATGTCAGCGTTTTGACGATCAGTAGGGATATACTCAAGAACAACAATTTTCTTTTCAACCAAATCCCTAATGAAGTGATATCTAAGTTCAATGTGTTTGGTCTTAGAGTGCTGAACAGGATTTTTAGATATATCTATAGCACTAGAATTATCACAATAGACAACCATGGTGTCTTGAGGAATCCCATAATCACTCAAAAGCTTTTTCATCCAAAGCAGTTGAGAACAGCAACTCCCAGCAGCAATATATTCTGCCTCAGCAGTGGATAAAGAAACATAATTTTGTTTCTTACTCATCCAAGCCACAAGATTGGCTCCAACATAAAAACACCCCCCAGTGGTGCTTTTTCTATCATCAGCATTCCCAGCCCAATTAGAATCAGAAAAACCAGCAAGAGACAAATTTGACTCTTTGCTATAAAACAATCCATAATCACAGGTTCCACTCACATATTTAATAATTCTCTTAACAGCATTTAGATGAGAAACCTTAGGATTAGACTGAAATCTAGAGCAAACACCAACACTAAAGGAGATATCAGGCCGACTAGCAGTTAAATACAAAAGACATCCAATCATGCTTCTATACAAAGTAATATCAACAGACTCACCTGATGGATCTATTGTTAATTTTGCATTTGCAGCCATTGGTGTTCTAGCATGAGCAGCTTTGTCCAGTCCAAATCTTTTGAATAAATTCCTTGCATATTTAGCTTGATTGATGTAGATTCCGGACTCTGTTTGCTTTACCTGCAATCCCAAAAAGTAAGTCAGTTCACCAACCATGCTCATTTCAAACATCGCCTTCATTTCATCTGCAAAAGAATGAGCAAGTGAATCATTAGTAGCACCAAAAACAATGTCATCAACATAAATTTGAGCTACAACAAAACTAGTCTTATCCTTTCTGATGAAGAGAGTTGTATCTGCAGATCCCCTTTTGAATCCATGCTCAGTGAGATATGCAGTCAACCTATCATACCAAGCCCTAGGAGCTTGCTTCAAACCATAGAGGGCTCTCTTCAACTTGTAGACATCATCCGGTCTGTGAGGATCCACAAATCCCTTAGGTTGCTCAACATACACCTCTTCTTGTAACATCCCATTTAAGAAAGCACTTTTGACATCCATTTAATACAACTTGAAATTTAGATGACTTGCTATTGCCAACAGTATCCGAATGGATTCCAACCTTGCAATTGGTGCAAAGGTCTCATCAAAGTCAATTCCTTCCACCTGTGTGTACCCTTGTGCAACAAGTCTTGATTTGTTTCTGATCACAGTGCCATGTTCATCTGACTTGTTCTTAAAGATCCATTTAGTTCCAATTACATTTACACTTTTCGGCCTAGGAACTAATTCCCACACATCATTCCGAATGAATTGATGAAGTTCTTCATGCATGGAATTTACCCAATCAGCATCTTGAAGTGCTTCATCTACCTTCTTCGGTTCAAATTGGGACAGATAACATGAGTAAGTGATCACATTCAAGGCTTTTGATCTCAATCTTATGTTATCATTCAGACTATCCAATATATTTGTGGAAGGATGATTCAATCTCACTCTAGAGGATGGACGTTTACCAAGAGATGTTGTGGTACCTTTCTGTTCAGATGGAGGACTGAGCTCATTTTGTACCTGTCGAGTCTCATGAACCGGAGTGGATGGTTCTGAACTCGATGGTACTGAGACTGTATCATTCAACACCAACAACTCTTCCTCACTATGTTTCACAACATACTCAGTAGGAAGAGAATCATCAACTTCTAAAGACTTATCTTGAGCAGGAACAGTGCTTTCTGAAGATGCTTCTGAACACACTTCATCATTTATCACAACATTTGAAGATTCCATGACTGTTTTGGTTCTTAGATTGTACACTCTATAAGTTCTACTGGTGGAAGAGTATCCTAGAAAGTATCCTTTGTCACTTTTTGCATCAAACTTTTCTAGGTTCTCTCTATCACGTAGAATGTAACAGTCACTGCCAAATATCCTGAAATATTTGACAACAGGTTTCTTCCCTCTCCAGAGTTCATAGGGAGTTTTCTTGGAGTTAGGTCTAAAATACACCCGGTTGAGTGTATGGCAAGCAGTGTTGACTGCTTCTCCCCAGAAGGACTTTGGAAACTTTTTGTTGTGTAGCATGACTCGTGCCATCTCCTGAACAACCCTGTTTTTCCTTTCCACAATCCCATTTTGTTGAGGTGTCTTGGGTGATGAGAACTCTTGGTGAGTGCCTTGATCATTGCAGAAGGTAGCCAGCTTGGTATTCTCAAATTCTCTTCCATGATCACTTCTGATTCTGGCTATCACAGTATCTTTCTCAACCTGCAATTTCTTGCACAAATGTATCATCTTCTCAGGAGCCTCAGCTTTATCCTTCAAAAGCACAACCCAAGTATATCTAGTAAAGTCATCCACAACAACTAGAATATACTTCTTTCCACCCAAACTTTGAACTCTGGCAGGACCCATGAGATCAATGTGTAATAACTCTAAAGGTCTTGAAGTTTGAACACTAGTCACAGACGGATGCTTGGATTTTACTTGTTTACCTATCTGACATGGTCCACAAATGCACTTATCTATCTTCTCAAACTTAGGTAAACCGATAACTGCCTCACACTTGGAAATCTTCTCTAACTGCTTATGACTGGCATGTCCCAACTGTTGATGCCACAAATCAACTTGATCAATCTTTGCACTAAAGCACTTGTTGTTTACACTTGGTGTTATGCCATAACAGTTGTCAGCTGTCCTTACACCAACACACATACAGTCACCTCCTCCATCAAGTATCTCACATTCATACTTGGTAAAAAGAACATTTAATCCATTGTCGCAAATTTGACTTATGCTGAGTAAATAGGCCTTCAATCCATCAACATACCAAACATCTTCAAACATTGGCAATCTTGGAATGTCCACAGTACCAATGCCTCTGATCACAGATTTACTTCCATCTCCAAAAGTGACTGTCCCAATCTTTCCTTCAAAGAGTGTTTTGAATAAACCTTTATTTCCTGTCATGTGCCTGGAACAACCACTATCCAAATACCAAAGACAAGAACCACGTGCCTTTAAGGCGGTTAAAGCAGTATAACATACATAATTCTTATCACATGTGATTATGCCAAGATGCTTAAGGAAAGATTTAACAATAACAACAAAAGGCAAAGACAACAAGTAGACAAGTTGACAAATAAGCAAAAAGATTTTCCAAGAATCCATGACAACAGGGGTCAAGGATCAGCTCAGAGATAAAAAATCTCTAACAAGAGAGCTACCTGCTCTGATACCACTTGAACGGTTTTAGACCCCTTAAAACAACCAGATTGGTTAGCCTAGATTAATTAGCCAAGTTGTTATTTAGTCAAATTATGCAATTCTAGGTTAAAACAATCAAACAATCATATCAAAATAATAAAGCAGCGGAATAATAAAAGACACAATGATATGATCACCCAGGAAATCACACGGTAAAAACCTGGGGAGGATTTGACCCACCGATCCTCAAGGTAAACCTGAATCCACTATGAAAGAATCGAAGTTCATACAAAAGGACTACAAGCTCCCTGCTCGACTTCCTAATGCTACCCACCAGTAGAACTTACTGACACGACCACGTGCAAGCTCCGAATCCACAGACTCCTTCTTTCTTGAATTCTTCAATCAGCTACAAGCACCCATGCTTGATATTCTTTAAGCTTCAATGGTAGCAAACGAGTTGATCATCAAGATGTTGAAGTAATCTCTATCTCGAAAACCCTAAGCTTTGTGTAAAGGAAAGCTCCTCTAGATCTCACAAGAGATTTACACAAAACAGCAATGTATGAGCAACAATACAACTGGAGCAACTCTAAAAACGTGGCTAGGGTTTTTCTTTATATACCTAGGGCAAAAACAGAAAACCTAAAACGTTTAATGAGTTAGGGCTGAGTTGGAAAAACTGCAGAAAATGCATCTGGTCCGTGATTCGATCGATCGAGCCTTTCCTTCGATCGATCGAGCCAGACCGAAATGCCCCAATGCATCTACAGTCACTCGATTCCAACTTTACAATATTTTATCAACTTTGAGCAAGCCTAAACAAGACTAAGCACATTGTTTTGATCATGGTTTGCCAACATTACACATTAGAGTTCTAAATACATAAAATCCTAAATCTTTAGAACCTAACATACATGATTTCCTTAATATAAATATATTCATAGTACTAGCAAAAGACTAAAAGATAAATTATAAGTTGATTTAACATATTTTTTTTTCTAATACAATAAACATATTAATTATTGTTGTTAAATAAAACTTTAATTATTATTACTTAGAATATTTTAATTTATTAGTTTATGTCTTTTAGTCTTTACCGTTCTTTTATTGAACTCAAAAGACATTTTAAGCCTAAATGTTTACAATTATTTAATTTTTTATTAGTTTACAATTCTTCAATTCGTTTTCAATCCTTTAATTCTTTAGTTTACTATTTTTTGCTAATATTAATTTATTAGTTTACAATTCTTTAATTGTTTCATTTTATTAGTGTTAATGCTCCTACTGTACTGATTGATCTACTCAACTAGCCAACGACCACCCCCACTCACAAGTCACAAATTTGGTCAGAGACTTAAAAAGTACAAAAAATCAAAAATTTGACAGTGTGGAAAAATTTTAATTGATCAAAATCATTATTGCAAATTCACTTAACAATGTAATTGCCCATTGACCTCAACTTGCAAAAACAAAAACAAATTCATCACATAACTCAATGAATTGATATTAACCAAACCAGAATCAATTTTATTTAGAGAACCAAATATCGTGATTCAAGTGTAAGATTTAACAAAATAGATGAAAATTAATTTATAATTTTAAATGTTTTAATTCACTTCTGGTACCATAAGGTGATGCATGATGAGAGAGACAGAAAAAGAGAGAGTTTAGCATGTGAGTGTGACAAATAGAATTATTAATGGTCACAATATATTGTGTGGAAGACATTACTAAGAGATTTTTTTTTTTTTTTTGGGTGTATTTTTCCTCGTGTAAAACATTTTAATTGAGTTGGATTCTCATTCACCCATAAAATTTTGGGGCCTTTTTCTATTGGTTCCACTCATTTTTTTGGACGGTGAGTTCAATTATTGTCTTCACAATTTTTATTTTTATTTCTATTTCAAATGGACCCCCAGGTCATGGCTTAAATTGCTTAGGCCTAGGCCGGTCCTAACAACTTTTCTTTTCTCCCCATAAGAAACAATGCATGATTTTATCAAATCAAGTAAGGATCTGGTAGTTTTCTTTTCTCCTCTTTCTTCTTTTTTTTTTTTTTTTTTTTTTTTAATTTTTTGTTTTGAAGAGAAGATAGAAAAACTTTACTAATAAAAGAAGATAATTACAAAGTGATGATAAAAAAAGGGTGGATCTCCTGTCCAGAATTGAAAAACTCAGTACAAAAAGAGCTAGAAGAGGACCTAAACCTACGAATATATATATTATCACATGTTAGAGGAACTCAACGATGAGGACAATAATGATAAGTAACCTTCAACATTGATCTTGACAATATAAACAAAGAAAAATTCTAGTACCACAAAAGTTTTCACAACTTCTTGCCATAATTGTGATGTGGCAAAGTGTGATTGGTGAAAATAAAATTGTGGGTCCATGCATAAGTGATGATTAGAGGCTGTTTGGCCACCTTTTTTTGGTCACTCAATTTTTGTCACTCATCACTCATCACTTATCACTCATCACTCTAAAATTAATACCCGTTTGGCACATCACTGAAATGCAATAACTCAACATTTTTCACACTATTTTGTGGGCCCCAGCTCTGTCACCCACTGCAGCTTTTTTTTTTTTTTTTTTTCACTAGGTTCGGTGAGTTTCCCAGTGAAAAAAAATAAAAAATAAAAGAGGAAGAAACCCAGGGACGGTGAACCCAGGTGGGAAAAAAAAAAAAAAGAAAGAAGGAAGAACAGGGACGGTGAACCCAGGTGAAAAAAAAAAAAAAGGAAGAAACCCAGGGACGGTGAACCCAGGTGAAAAAAAAAAAAAAGAAAAAAAAAAGAAGGAAGAACAGGGACGGTGAACCCAGGTGAAAAAAAAAAAAGAAAAAAAAGAGAAAGAAGGAAGAACCCAGTGAAAGAACAAAAAAAAAAAAAAAAAAACCCAGCCAACGGAAACCAGTGAAAGAAGAAGAAAAAAAAGGACCAAACCCAGAAAGTGAAAAGAGAAGAAAAGAAAAGAAAAAAAAAAAAAAAAGAACCAGACCCAAAAAGTGAAAAGAAAAGAAAAGAAAAGAAGAAAAAAAGAAGAAGAAGAAGAAGGAGAAGAAGAGGAGCAGATACCCAGACCCGTGAAAGACAAAAAGAAAAGAAAAGAAAAAAAAAAAAAAGAGAAAAGAAGATAAAGAGGGAGCAAAAATATGACTGTGGGACCGGTTGTGTGATGTTATTTACAAGTTTGCCATTGATAACTGAAAACTGAAAACAGCCAAAAGTTGTTTTTAGTTTTCATAACTTATAACTCAAAAAGTAGAGAATTGAGTATTGGAAACAGAGTTATGAAAACAAAGAAATTGTGCAGGCAAACGAGTATTATGCTATGGGTTCCACCATTTTTGAGAATTGAGTTATGGAAACTGAGAATTGAGCTATGAAAATTGCCAATCCGTACAGCCTCTTAATCACTCACAATCTGGCACGTCACAATTGTGACAAAAAGTTGTGAAATGATTTATAGTTCTACAACTACTCATAAATAAAACTTCAGGTACATCAAGACCTTGTGTAAGTACCATTAGGTGATACTGTTGGAAATATAATAGTAAATAAACAAGTTTAACAAGAATAAAAATTGGCAAGAATGTAAACTAGCAAGAATAGAAAATAAGGAGAAAAATTGAAGAATAGACTTGTAGTGCTATAGAATTATGCATAGAGCGTTACTTTTAAAAGTAAACATTTTTCATCCAAAGTAAAACTCAGTGTGACTAGTTCTCTTGGCCAAATAATCCCTCATGATTAGACTAGTGTCAACTTTCATCATGGGTGCACTTCCACCCACAAAGGTTCAAGAGCAATCTTCTAATGCCTTTATGTAGAACAAGTATAAATTGTCGAAAAATATGTGATATAGAATGAAAACCATGTCTGATGGAGAATAAGAGCAAAAGAAAAAAAAGTTAGGGGAAAAAACATTCCCCCCCCCCCCCCTCTTTTCTATGTTTGCGGTAACTCTCAATTTCCCTCATTATATTTGAAACCAACCAATTTCCCCTTCTATGTTTAGAAAATCGGCAAATACTTTAATTCGTTACTTTTTTAGTTAAATCCAGTGAAATTATAATTATTACAAAAGCAATCTATGAAAACAATAGTACAATCTTCAACTTTTTCTCTTCCTTGTGTTGTACAACTAATAATTTCTTTAAAAATTTTTGTTAGATTTAACTGAGAAAATAACAAGTTTGGGGTATTTGCTCATTTCCTAAACATTGGGGGGGGGGGGGGGGGGGGGGGTTGGGGGAATTGGTTGATTTAAAAAATATATGGGGGAATTGTGAACTACCCCAAATATAAAGAGGGAAAACAAGGAAAATGTATTTTTCCCTTAAAAGTTGGATTAAGATCTTTTAGAGTTCCTAAGGTACTCTACTAAATAAATTTCTTTTAATCTTGTCTCTTCATTTTATAATAAATAGTTTTGATAATGCCACATCATTAATTTAATAACAAAACCTTAAAATAATGATGTCATATCAACTAATTAAAATAAAAAAAATTGACATGTCGGATCTTAAGCACTATGTTTGTGACAATATACTATGTTGTGGGAGATTATCCTATATCATTAATTTATTTGTTTGTTTGTTTGTTTTTTTTTTTTTTGGGTGAAATAATATAGGATATTATTTCAATTGGATTCTCATTGACCCACATCCACAATAATTGGGGCCTTTTTCCAATGGGGTTCACCTAACTTGTTTTGTTTTTTTTGATAAAATCAATTATTGTCTTCACTATTTTGGGAGGTTTCACCGGTCCTTGTTAGAAGTCCTATTGACAATTCATGTTTTTTATTTTTTTCAAAAGCAACAATGTAAAAGAGTTAGTGGTATTTTAAAGGACCTAAACTTATGTCTGTGTTGTCAAAGCTTGAATCACATATATATTAGAAGAACTCATCAATGAGGACAACGATGATATGTAAATTAAAATAAATAATTAGACAAAACCATGAATCGTTTTTTTACAAAAAATGAAGCATTTGAATCTAATAGCTTATTTGGATGGAGGGAGGGTAGATGGGAGTAGAGTAGAGGGAGGGAGCGTAAATTAAATTACCTTGTTTGGATGTTTTTTAAGGGAGGATGTTCTAATTATTTCTAACCCCTTATTTTTTATTCCCTCAAATTGAAGAGATTTGGAAAGAGAGTAGAGTATAGAAATTTTTAACTAAATGAATAACCAAATTTACTTTTACCATATTAACAAAATTACAAACTATGAAAAGACTAATTATTTTCCTCCCTTGTACTTTTTTTTTTTTTTTTGAGGAAGTTCCTCCCTTGTACTTAATTTTAAAAACATTTAAACAATGTGGAGGATAACCATTCCCCTCTACAATCCTTCCCATTACTTTCCTTCCCTTTACTTCCTTCTACTCTTCTCTCCCTCCAAACTTTCAAACATAGCATAAGGTGGTGTGAACTTTGTAATCAATAAAATCAAGGCGCAAGGCCAAGGTCCATTGTATTATATTAGAACAACCATTATATTAGACATATAGGTTACCATTTCAAGTAATATTACCCTTGCACCCTAATACAGAAAAGCTAACCAATAGGCTAAGCTCTGTGATGTGACATTTGTCTTAGATTCAATATTTTATTTATTTTGAGTTTAAATTACACTTTTTCAATTTCTCATATTATCCTTCTCAATCTATTATTATTATTTGATAATTTTATTAGTGGTTCTAGAATTTGGCTTTTTACATGTGAATATACGATTTATTAATTTATGTTGAAAATAATTTTATTTTAGACTAAAATTTTGTTTATTTGAAAGAATACTAAACACAAATAGTTACACTTGTTTATGCTTTATTATTTTCTATTAACCTTATAAAAATGGTGAAAATTCATTTGAAAGTTGTTTAAATGTTTTTAGACAACTGGTAAAGTCTATGAGGGTTGTATAAGAGATCTGGGGTTCAATCCCTGCCTACACCAAAAATTGATTGTTGTCTTGGACTGATGATAAAGAGCTATTATTAGGAGTGGACGCTATAAGTTGAAACTCTCTAAAAAGAAGAAGAAGAAGGTTTTTAGACATGTTTTTAGTAAAATTTTGTTAATGTTTACTATTTTAGTACCTTTATTTTGTTAATCTCTTATTCGACATCAAAAGACTTTACTAGTTGAGCTAACTGGAATCCACAACACCAAAACTTTTTATCTGTTGTATTCTTAATAGGATGGAAAACTTTATATTTTTTTTTCTTTTTTGCTTATATATTAGGGTGGGATAATCTATACTTATATATATCTAAAATCTAAAGCGTTGCATTTATTGTTGCTACCCTCCTATTAAACCACCCCATCCTCCACGTCATTGCCACATCATTATTTTTTATATATTTATTTTTTACTTTTAATTTTTTTTAACATTATTAAATATGTAAATATATTGGCTTTATAAATTCATCTTAAGCAGTTTTAACTTTACATATTTATCTACTTTAATTTTAATGATATAACTAAGTATTGTTTATACATATTCCTCTTAGACGGTTTTAACTTTATGTATAATTTTGTCCCTTTATCTTCCTTTATTTTGTCTCTTCTAATTCTCATATTCTTACTATAAATTTGTCACTCTCTCCCATTTTATGCATATTTTATTTTCCCACACAAAAAGGTCCTCTCTCTCTCTCACTCACACATACACACACACACACTTTTTTTTTTTACATTTTTTGTTGGATTTTTTATGAAATTGAATTTTGGACATGCTTCCTAAAGGTCTGATGGATTTGAATTTGGACATGCTTCCCAGAGGTCCCTTGAATTTGAATTTTGGACGTGTTTCCCAGAGGTCTAAGGATGAGGTCTAAGGATTGGAATTTTGGACGTGCTTCCCAGAGGTCCGTTGAAATTGAATTTTGGACATGCTCCACAGAGGTCCAAGGATTTGAATTTTTGACGTGCTTCCCAGAGGTCCATTGAAATTGAATTTTGGACGTGCTTCCTAGAGGTCCTGTGGAATTGAATTTTGGATGTGCTTCCCAGAGGTACGTTGAAATTGAATTTTGGACATGGTTTCCAGAGGTCTAAGGATTTGAATTTTGGACGTGCTTCCTAGAGGTCCGTTGATTTGAACTTTGGGCGTGCTTCCTAGAGGTCTAAGGATTTGAATTTGGATGTGCTTCCCTAGAGGGCCCTTGAAATTGAATTTTGGACGTGCTTCCCAGAGGTCCAAGGATTTGAAGTTTGGATGTGCTTCCCAGAGGCCCGATGGATTTTTGGAAGGCATTATTCATGCCGATGTGTGTGGGCCCTTTACCCTAGTACCTGCAAAGTAAATATTTTCAATTAGTAACAGAGTTATTCATTGAAAAGAGTTCAGCATACCTAACGAATGCCCCTATTTTGGGACATATTCCATGCCTTGATGAATGTTGAGTGTGGATAGTTGACTTGATGTTGCACCATTTGAGAATATGGAAAATGATCATAACCTTCTGTTCTTGGTTCCTGAAGAAGAATGAAGATTTTTCTTGGGACTTTTGAAATTTTTTTTTTTGAAAGATTTGGAAATCTTGAATTTTTTTTGAATGTTCAATATGTGTGTAAAATACCCTTGAACGTTTAGACTCCAAATTACAAAATATCAATTTAAGCTTATTATCAAACAATTAATGTGCGAAACTTGAACATAAGCCAAACACAGAATTGATAACCAATCTAAGGCAAATATAAACACATCCATAACAGAAAATAAATGGTAAAGATAAAGGAAGAGAGATGCAAACACATGGACAACACGCGATGTGTTATCGAAGAGGAAACCGAAGCCCTTGGCGTAAAACCTCTCCACCGCCCTCAAAGCGGTCAATAATCCACTAGAAAATGTAGTTGGGATACATGAACAGCAATAGACCCTCCAAGCCTAATCTACCCAGGTACCTAAACCCTATAAGCTTCCTGCTCCAACAAGGTTGCGCCGAACCTTTTTCTTTTCTAGCTTACCGGATTCCGCTATAACCCATAGCATCAACCAATGAACATTGGTCCCTTCCAAACTGCTTCCCTTAGCACCAAATGAACCTTCTCACAGACATGGTTGTGATGAGAAAAGGATTTGGTCAATGACCTCTCAAGGATGTATCAATGGAGAGGAAGAAAGTAGAGGAATTTGAAGAGTCTCTTAGATGAAGATTGGGGATGAGGCAATCTTGTTTTTCTCTAGTGTTTCTCTCTCAAAATTCTCTCTGGAAGCTCTCTACAAATTGTGGGTATAAGGGTCTATATATAGTGGTGTGTGTTTGGAATACGAAGAGTCAGTTTTTCACAAACAGGGCTGATTCGCAGCTTGGCCTCGCGACTGGTCTAAGTCGCGAGTTCAAGCCGCGAGATAACGGCCTGGCCAGCCTGGGACTTTTGTCCTGTAGTGCGACAGTTGGCGTGACCCTTCACCTTCCCGCATGCTTCTCACGTATGCAGCATTTGGCGGCTTGCAAGTCGCGAGTCAGTCGCGAGTCCTAGTCGCAAGTCCCTGCTTCTTTGCACAAAGTTGAGCAATTCTTCACACTTTCTTCACACACTACCCTTACATGAATCCCACCTAAATACAGGGTTACTAAGTGCTAAATTACAAGAAAATTGGCACGAAATAAAGCCAACAAGATGGTTGATAAAACTCAATCTTACAATCTCTCCCTTTGGCTATTCCGTGACAAAACCCTATAACAAACTCTAGACTTAATGCGTGAGTTGGGAACAGTTGGAAAACTCACTCACACCTAACTCTAGAATCTATGAAGCTTTTGAACCATAAGAACAAGAATCTCCTGAAACACAACAACACAATAGGTTCATTGTATGCAGAAAACTTGTAATGCATATGGAGCAAGCACAATGCGATCAAGCACAATGGAATAAAGCAATAAACCATGACAAGACCTAAACAAACAATCACTATAACCAAGTGATCACAATGCTCATTCACACTTGGAATGAACATCCGGACATTCAAGCTGACAAACACAAGGCAAATCACTTGAATGACCAACACTCAACCAATGCGCAGTACATGAAGTATGTGCATCTAGGAAAAATCCTACAAGGGCATATGAGTGACAGTACTTAAAAGGAAATGCATAACATTTAGTAAGAAGTACTGAATTAAACAAAGCACAAAGGCTGCATAAAGCAAAGTACAAACCATAAAGCCTACAAAGTGCATAAAAACAAACCCTAAAAGCTTACAAAAGCAATATGGGTACAAAGCAAAAACATAAACCTTAAAAACCTACAAGGGTACCAGGTACAAACCAAAACATACAGTAAAATATGCTGAATAATATGACATGAATATTGAAATATGCTAAAGTTAGACAAAAAGCGATAAACAAAGGCCTGTTTGCTGAAATCTCCCCCTTTCGTTGAACTCCCCCTACCAACATCATCTCCCCCTTTTTGTCATGGAATAGCTATTCCTCATCATCTTCTAACTTTTTTTGAATTTGATCCAATTGAGCTTGGATAGAGGTGAACTTCATATCCCACCGAATGTTGAGATGGTGCAAAATGGATGTAAGCCCGGACATCTTTGTACTCAGCTCATGGACAGATGCTACAATAGAGTCTAGCTTCTCGTCAATGGGGAATGAGCTGGAGTACGAACCACTGCGGGACGCTGAAGCTTCTGTCTTGATTCCCTTCTTGCTATGGCCAATGCTAGTGTTGAATGTGCGCATGTTGATTGGACTTGGTTTTGTGCAGGGAAACTCATTCTCTGAAGGATGGATCCCTTTAAGCTTCAAAATCCTTGAAATGAGACAGCAAAAAGGAATGCATATCCGTGACTCAGTTCGTAGAACAGTTTTGCGAAGGATATGAAAGATATGAGCACAGATGTCAATCTCTACATCAGAAATCAGATCATGAAGGAATAGTGCATGCCCAAGGTTCATATACCCTGTGCTGGATAGGGGATACAGGTTGTGGAACATGACGATCGTAAGCACCCTCAATTTTGGAGGAAGAGATGAAACACTGACTGAGTTCCTATTTGAGGAAAATTCCAAACCTTTTCCAAGAATTGCCCGAAGTAAGTCCTCATCTGGATATAGATCATCGTAAACCGGTGAGTTTCCAAGTATTGGCCGGTTGATGTGAAGAATCTCTGCCAGGTATGTGGGAGAGACTGAGAAACTTTTTCCTCTAACCCAGCACTTAAGTTTGTCTCCTTCAACAATTGCATTGGCATAAAATTCTTTTACCAAATTCTCATATGCAGCATCAAGGTCAGAGAGAAGATAATTCCAATCCTTGCGGGCAAACCATTGAGGGATGTCGGTGTCAAAAAGAGAATGTTGATCAATGACTCTTTTAATCAGCGGTGTAGCTTCTGTGAAATAATTTTCATGAGTCTGAAAAGCAGCATACAATCGGAACTTGTTAGGATCAAACACACCTGAAGGGGAACGAGTCCTTTTTGGTCTAGGAGAGAAATCATCAATTTCAATGACAGGTTCCTTCCCTTTGCTACTGCCTCCTTTCACAGTTGATCTCTTGAATGGAGACATTTTGACACCGCAACATGGTTTATCACAAACAAGAGAAACCAAACAAGACACCAAACATTATTAGCAATGTGTCAGTTTCACACCATGAATGATGAAGAAAACCCCAAACACTTGAGATTTAGGTTCAAACCATGACAATGAGTGTGTGTAGACAACCAAAACCACAATAGGTACACAAGATAGAGAAGATCAGTGTACAAACCATCACAAACATACAATAAAAACAGAAAATCAGAAACCCATGTTCGAACATGATAAATCACAAACCACAATAGCAACTTCAAAAATTACGGAAATAGTGCTCAAATCAGTAAGTATGAAGTGAAAGAAAGAAAACCCATACCTTTTTGTTGAAGATTTGAGAAGAAATGATGTAGAAATGGAGGATTTTCAAAGAAATACTCGGTGTTTGTGAGAGTGAAATGGGGAAGACAATGAACAGTCACAAAAATTCGAGGGAAACACAGAAAAACAATTTTAGAAACTATCTATAAAACGCAAAACACGCGTTTTTCGCCACTGGATTAAGTCGCCAGGGTAAGCCGCAAGACACTGTGAAACCAAGATTTTCAAAAAATCTTCTAAGTGTTTTTCGCGACTGGAAGGTCTACTCGCGAGATAGTCGTGAGATGAGCCGCGAAAATCTCCGAGTGCCCCTCGCGATTGGACCTTCCACCCGCGAACAAGTCGCCACACTGAGCCGCGAAAATCATAAAAACTCAAATTTTGAAAAATTTTCTAAGTATTTTTCGCGACTGAGCCCTTGACTCGCCAGTGAACCGCGAAAGATTTCGGAGTGAGCTCGCGACTAGAACATGCGACTGGACCTACCCGTGACTAAGTCACCAAAACAGGGCAACACTGTTTTTGAAATTTTTGACACTTTTGTAAAAACAAAATACTTTCCAAAAACAAACTAAAACACTCAAAAATCTTTTTGTGTTTGATCAACAAAGATTGAGTATGTAAACACATTTAAACAAGTACAATCACACAAATGAATATGGCATTCATTGAACATAGACTTGTGTGTTGTGTGTGGGTATCAAAAATGAGATAGTCCTTAGTCCAATGTGAAGCTTCAATGATCAATTCAGTCAAGGCATACACAACTAGAACTAGATAATGTGACCCATCTCAATTATAGAAGTATGCATATATGACCTCCCACATACACTTGAGTACAATTCTTTGAACCTTTTCATTTGGCTCCATTTTCAGCATATCATTTGATCTTTTTGAATAAACAAATCTCATTGTGAGATCGATGCCTGAAATTTTTAATATTTCAATTTGATGAGTTAGCCTTTGGCTTTTTGGGCATCATATAATTTATTTTGGTCGCTTTCCATTTTTCCTAGTCAAATATTAGTATGTGCGACAGGCTTTTGCAGCTCAATATCTCTTTTCATTTGGAGATTTACATTTGGTGAGCTCTTTGAGTAAAGCAATAAAATAAAAGTGGAAAGATATATAGGCACAAGTCTATGCATGTCTCAAGATCAACAAAACCATTCACTAATCATTCATGACAAGGTTAAAGATCTATTTACAATAGTCACATAGATTTCAGAATTTCTTCCACAATGATATGAGTGCATAAGAGACAAGCTAAGCTTGTTAAATGCACAAAGCCATTAGTACAAAGGTACAAGGCAAAACATGCTTTGAGACAAAACTCAACAAAACCGATCAAACTTTTTAGGATTTTCTACTTTTTATGTGTTTTTGGATTTTTGACACAAAAGCAGTAAAAGATTGATCAAAAACATAACAACAATGAGAGATAACATAAAAACAATGATGACAAAAGTAAGAAACACAATGCAAACAAGAACACAATGAGATTTCATGGAAGATTGAGTTCAAGGAATGATACCGACACCAATTATCTTACGCAAGGATTCAAACCTCGGGCCATCAAGAGGTTTGGTAAATATGTTTGCCTTTTGATTGTCAGTATTGATGAACTTTAGACATACTGTCTTGTCCTCTATTAAGTCCCGAATGAAGTGATACCAGATCTCGATATGCTTCGATTTAGAGTGCTGAACTGGATTCTTTGACAAGTTTATGGCACTGGTGTTATCACAGAACACACACATAGTGTCTTGAGAAATTCCATAGTCAAGCAGTAGCTTTCTCATCCATATCAATTGTGCATAACAACTTCCCGCTGCAATGTATTCAGTTTCAGCCGTTGAAAGAGATGCTAAATTTTGCTTTTTGCTTATCTAAGAAACCAAGTTGTTTCCAAGATAGAAGCACCCACCAGAAGTGCTTTTCCTATCATCAATGCAACTTGCCCAGTCAGCATCTGAATATCCCGCCAAACACTCGTTCGAATCTTTTGTATTCCAAATCCCATAGTCAGATGTGCCATTGACATAGCGAATGATTCGCTTTACTGCTGTTAAGTGGGATTCTTTAGGAGCAGCTTGGAACCATGCACATACCCCGACACTGAATGCAATATCTGGCCTACTTGCTGTGAGATAGAGAAGACTGCCAATCATACTTCAATAAAGTGTTGGATCGACGTCAACATCGGCTGCATCTATGCTTAGTTTTGCAGAGGAACTTATGGGAGTAGAAGTATGTTTCTTAGAGTCCAGGCCAAATCTTTTGACTAGATTTTTGGCATACTTCTCTTGAGAAATGAATATTCCATCTGTTCGTTGTTTCACTTGAAGCCCTAGGAAGTAGTTCAACTCTCCCACCATGCTCATTTCAAATTCCCTTTTCATTTCTTCCGAAAACTCATGAGCTAGTTGATCAATTATGGATCCAAAAACAATATCATCCACGTACACTTGAGTGACAAGGAGGGATTTCTCATCCCTTTTAACAAACAATGTTTCGATTTGCTCGACCTCTTTTGAACCCACGATCCAATAGGTAAGTGGTGAGATGATCATATCATGCTCTTGGTGCTTGCTTCAAACCATACAAAGCTTTCTTCAATCTTAGCACATGACCCGGGAAGTGAGGATCTTCAAACCCCTTTGGTTGCTCAACAAAGACTTCCTCATTTAGAAAGTCATTCAAGAAGGCACTCTTCATATCCATTTGGTACAACTTGAAATCCATGATGTATGCTATGGATAAGAGAATTCGAATGGACTCTAGTCTTGCTACCGGAGCAAACGATTCATCAAAATCTATGCATTCTACTTGAGTATACCCCTGAGCCACCAATCTAGACTTATTTCGGACAACTTCACCATCTTCATTTGTTTTATTCTTAAAAATCCACTTGGTGCCGATCACATGTGTATCCTCAGGCCTTGGAACCAATTCCCATACATCATTTCTGACAAATTGATGTAGCTCATGGTGCATAGACTCTACCCAATTCTCATCTTTCAGTGCTTCTTCTACCTTTTTGGGTTCAAATTGAGCAAGATAATAGTTGTATGTCATATGGTTAGCACTATACCTTGGTCCTTTTCTCAAACGAAGTCCCTCGTTCACATCCCTAATAATATTACTTGATGGGTGATTGAGAGTCACTCTTGATGAAGGTTTCTTGGAAGTTGAGAGTTCCCCATCACAAGAAATTAGGGTTTGAACTTCTGGAGGTTTGACTGGACTTGAGACTTCTTGTGTTGATCTAGTCTCTCTTCTTGATATAGTAGGTGTGGACTCCTTTACAAGTGTTTCTTTCTCAGCATCATCACTTAGAGACATATCATCATCATCCTCATTCTTCTTGAGTTTGAGCCCCTTTCCATCATCCTCAATTTCATTTTCTGATCTAGTGTCGTCTATGACCACATTGATTGACTCCATCACCGTCTTAGTACGCATGTTGTACACTCTATAAGCTCGGCTATTTGTGGAGTAACCCAAGAATATTTCTTCATCACTCTTAGCATCAAATTTTCCCGGATTTTCCCTGTCATTTAGAATGTAACACGTGCTTCCAAATATTCTGAAATACTTCACCTTGGGTTTCTTTTCTCTCCATATTTCATATGACGTCTTCTTTGTCCCTGCTCTGAAATAGATTCTATTACAAATGTGACAAGATGTGTTCACAGCTTCAGCCCAGAATCTTTGTGGTATGTTTTTGTTGAGTAGCATGACTCTTGCCATCTCTTGGATCACCCGGTTCTTTCTTTCAACCACCCCATTCTGTTGTAGAGTCTTTGGAGCTGAAAATTCCTTCTTGATACCATGCTCTTCACAAAAAGCTTTAAACTTAGCATTTTCAAATTCCTTCCTATGATCACTTCTGATTTTGACTATGGGAACTCCTTTTTCATTCTGCAGTCTCTTGCATAGCCTTTGCATTTTATCACATGCTTCAAACTTCTTTCTAAGGAATTCCACCTAAGAGTACCTTGAGAAATCATCAACTACCACCATAATGTATCTCTTTCCTCATAGGCTTTCAGTTCTTGTAGGCCCCATTAGATCAACTTGAAGAAGCTCTAAACACCGTGAGGTAGCAATCACATTCACCTTGTGATGGCTTGCCTTTGTTTGTTTTCCCATTTGGCATGCTCCACATATAGTCTTCTCCACCTTTCCAAACTTTGGAAGTCCCTCAACTGCCTCAAGTTTAGAGACTTTAGATACTTGTTTGAAATTTGCATGTCCAAACCTGTGATGCCAAAGTTTCGGCATATCAACACGAGCACTTCTACACGAAATAGGTGCCGTAGGAACTACTCCATAGCAATTATCAGTAGTCCTATTTCCCTCTAAGACTTGAATCCATTTTTCATCAATGATTATGCACCCCTTCTTTGAGAATTGGACAAGAAAGTCCTCATCACATATCTGAGTGATACTTAAGAGATTCGCCTTCAATCCTTTGATGTATAGAACATCTTTCAGTAGAGGTAATCCTGGTATTTCAACCGTCCCTTTGCTGAGAACTTGAGCATGGCTCCTATCACCAAAAGTCACATAAACACAGGCTTTCTCTTTAAGAGTCTTAAACAGTGATTTATCTCCTGTCATATGACGAGAACATCCACTGTCAAGATACCATAAGCATGAGTTAAAGACCTTCAATGAGGTGTGTACAAACATACAAGCATGAGACAAGCATTCTTGACCATCAAACATAAATTCATCTTTATTTTCCATGCTTCTGCCAGATTGAATTTTCTTTTTCAGATTATCAACCTTTTCAAACAATATTCTATTTCTTCTTTTGTATTTCTCAATCAAAGAGTTAGATTCATATAAACTATTGTGTAAAATGTGGTTCTTATTTTCAAAGTATTTCAGCATGTGAACGAACATCCTAGCATGTTTCCTGGATTTAATTAACTCTAAGAGTTCATTTTTAGAATACCCTTCAAACATACTCATAGAGTCATTATCACAAACATCTAAACCACAATTCAACACGACCTTTTTCACAGCTGCATCCATAGCCAAGGGGTCTAGGATCGCACTCAGGTAATCAAACCACAAAGAGTGCACTTGCTCTGATACCAATTGAATGTTCAATATGTGTGTAAAACACCCTTGAGCGTTTAGACCCCAAATTACAAAATATCAATTCAAGCTTATTATCAAACAATTAATGTACGAAACATGAACATAAGCCAAACACAGAATTGATAACCAATCTAAGCCAAATATAAACACATCCACAACAAAAAATAAATGACAAAGATAAAGGAAGAGAGATGCAAACACAAGGACAACACGCGATGTGTTATCGAAGAGGAAACCGAAGCCCTCGGCGTAAAACCTCTCCGCCGCCCTCCAAACGGTCAATAATCCACTAGAAAATGTAGTTGGGATACATGAATAGCAATAGACCCTCCAAGCCTAATCTACCCAGGTACCTAAGCCCTCCAAGCTTCCTGCTCCAACGAGGTTGCGCTGAACCTTTTTCTTTTCTAGCTTACCGGATTCCGCTATAACCCATAGCATCAACAAATGAACATTGGTCCCTTCCAAACTGCTTCCCTTAGCACCAAAATGAACCTTCTCACAGACGTGGTTATGGTGAGAAAAAGATTTGGTCAATGATTTCTCAAGGATGTATCAATGGAGAGGAAGAGAGTAGAGGAATTTGAAGAGTCTCTTAGATGAAGATTGGGGATGAGGCAATCTTGTTTTTCTCTAGGGTTTCTCTCTCAAAATTCTCTTTGGAAGCTCTCTACAAATCGTGGGTATAAGGGTCTATATATAGTGGTGTGTGTTTGGAATACGAAGAGTCAGTTTTTCCCAAACAGGGCTGATTGGCGGCTTGGTCCCGCGACTGGTCTAAGTCGTGAGTTCAAGCTGCGAGATAACGGCCTGGCTAGCCTGGGACTTTTGTCCTGTAGTGCGACAACTGGCGTGACCCTTCACCTCCCCGCATGCTTCTCATGTGTGCAGCATTTGGCGGCTTGCAAGCCGCGAGTCCTAGCCGCGAGTCCCTGCTTCTTTGCACAAAGTTGAGCAATTCTTCACAGTCTCTTCACACACTACCCTTACATGAATCCCACCTAAATACAGGGTTACTAAGTGCTAAATTACAAGCAAATTGGCACGGAATAAAGTCAACAAGATGGTTGATAAAACTCAACCTTACATTTTTTTTTGGTTGTTGGATCTTCTTTGCGCTATACACGAATATGGAGTTCTCTGAGAATATAGAGCACAAGATATTATGAGGCTGGAAACTGAGACACCATACCACGCATATATAATGTAGAAACTACATTGCAACAGAAACATATAATCAGTACCTAGCCTCATCAATGTTCATAAAACGTGGAGAAGGAACAAATGCCTTCGTCTGCACAAATTCTCTGCCCTCCTGCATCACGAATTAATTAAATTAGTGATTACCAGGATATACCAAAAACTCAATACAATTCAATTCCTTTAAAATGATTGACTAATTAATTAAAAGAAGGTTGATACTTGCACACACTTTTTTTTATAGGTTACTTGCATGCGCGCACACACAACTTATCGAATGGCAAATCAAATTAAAAGGCCGGAAATGAATTACCAATTTGCTTGCAAAAGCCTGTAAGTCTATCCTTGGAATTAATTTTACCGTTAACTCTTTGCCTCACATTATCTACATCCACAACCTATGGAAATGAGAGATTAAAGGTCAGACAAGAAATTTTGAGAAAGCAGACCCAACTAAGCTTACAAGTTCTATACGCATAAATCAAACCTTTGAATTGCCTTTCTTCAATCTTACAAGTTCTATAGACCCCATTACTTAATAAGCTTTTACAACATGAGATAGCAAACCCACGGTACAGTCCAGCAATGCCAAGTAGACTCATATAAGCCTCAATACCAGCTGGAACTGCCTAGATGAATATTTCTTTGCTAACACAGTCATATCTAGGGCCATATGTAATGCATCTATGATTGGCCACAAGTTTTTCTAGAATAAAATAACTTTTTATTCTATCTCAAAGACCATACAGATTACGTTTGAGGAAAATTTTAAACCATTCCATAAATCTAGCAGTAATTGGCCTTCTAATTTACCAAAGACCTAGGCTTTGTTGTACATTGGAGATTCTAAGTCTAAATTGTATGTTCTATAGCGAAGTACTTTGAAGAGGCTTAATAAGTTTGCAGCAAATTTGTCAGTAGAAACTGCCCAACTTAATACAAAATGAACTATTGAAGATATTATTACTTTCATGACTTCACGGAAAGCTAGTCTATGGTCAATGTAAGGTTGAAATTTATCAACCATCTTGTTGGCTTTATTCCGTGTCAATTTGCTTGTAATTTATCAACAATCTTTGAATGTAATTAGCGTCACTTTAATAATATAATAAATAAATATTGAAATAGTTTTTTTGATTTATTTTTATTTTATTTTTTATGATTGATGATACTTTTTTTTTTTTTTTTGATACAATGATTGATGATATTAATTTAAAAAATTTGTAGTGTTCCTATATTAAAATAGACTATAACTAATATAAAAAAAAAAAGACAAAAGAAAATAAACACACTCAAACTAATTCTAATTTTACACATTTAACCTGTCAACATTAAAGGTAATTCTTATATGCTCCAGAAGCAATGCTCTCTCCTCTTACATGAGGAGTGGGCCCACCGCGTAGGTCTCACCATGAGACCCATCTCTCATGTGAGAGGAGAGAGCATTGTTCCCAGAATATCTAAGTTTTTTCCCAACATTAATTGAAGCACATGCCACATATGTCTTACAAAGCACATGCACGTGCTACACAAGAATTGCCTTTTCCTAACTCTCTCTCTCTCTCTCTCTCTCTTTTGCAAGGAGTCTTTTCCTAACTAATACCATGTGAACTTGGGTCAGGAGTAACTTTTGACCACATGCTCCTGTGTTGCATTGAAGTCCAAATTGTTGCGTTGTCACATAATTCACATGCTCCTGGGTCAGGAGTAATTTTTCAAAATTCAAATCCAATAAAAAATATATAGAAGGAGTTTGATAGGATTTTCTCAAAATTAATTTAGAGAGAAATCTTGTTCATAGTCGATTATAGCAAGTGCTTGATTTGAACAAGGATTTCCTTAACACGTCTCTCTCTATCTCTCTCTCTCCAACACAAACTGAAATTAAGATAATGGCAATGTTATGACAACTTTTTACACAATTATAGGCTATGTTTTGGTTTGATAATAAAGAACAATCATCAGGATTAAATGACATAAGTTGAAATTCTCTAAAATAAGTACTTAAGATAATTACGTGATATATTGTGATTAGAGGATTTAAAAAAAAAAAAGTTAAGCTTAAAAAATTACTTTTATATGGACCCATTATTGATACTATTTTTATTTTATGCCAACCACCACAATTATGAAAAAAATTGTTAAAATTTTTGTGTCCCTAAACTTAAATTCTCACTAGTTTATCTTTTTGCAAACTTCTTCAGGGGACTGATCACTTAAATCATCAATTGATCACTTAAATCGTCATATGTTGAGTAGCCCATTTAAATTCAAACTACCATCTCCTAAATAAAGAAGCCATTCATCTTTATTGCTATAAAATTAGGAAGATACATCAAGACGCAATTGGTGTTGGATGAAAGATGGAATTTCTTCCCTCGAAACTACCATCTCCTAAATACATTATTTATATCTACCATCTTTGAAAACTTCATCACACACTTAAGTACATATAAAGATAAGAAATACCACGAATTTGTTATTTTATTCCATAACATGGTATATTATTGTTCATAATCACTCTACATTTTTAGTAGCTTTGTTTTTGATGAGATAATTTTTGGCGATTTCTCCAATTTTTGCTACTAGGTCAGTAGTGACGTTCGAGGTATTTGCAACAGCTTCTTCCTTGATATCATACTCAATTGTGCTTTTGATTATGCATGAATCATTGTCCTTCTCTATGATTTCAAAGCGAACACGAAAAAGAGTAAGGCCTAAATCAAGATATCCTCCTTCCATCACCTCTAGTTCCTTCATGCGTTTCTCATTGTCATACTTTGTGAACTTCTCTCTTTGCACAGAAAACCCATGTGAGCCTAATTCATTAGAAAGGAAGTTTAATTAATGAAAAAAAAAAAGGAAGTAACTATTCAAATTGAAACTTTAAAGAGAACACAAAAGCAAATAAAGCAGTCATTCATTTCTGACTAAAGAGAGGGGGGAGCTATTTCTCCAAATTCAATTCTTAGATTGCTTGGTATCATTGGTTGGGTTCAAGATTACTTCTATATTTATCAGTTTGTATTGCTTTATCAATTATCATACCTGGTGTATATGTTTTCTTCAGAATAGTCCCAATCCCTCCATCACCTTCTATGACTTCAATCTTCTCAACGATACTTCCATCTTCTACAAGAAGTTTTGCTAACCCAAGCCTGCCATAAAGCTCCCATGCTTCACTAGCGGGCACATTTACCTCCAGCTCGTGTGAGAGTTGCCCAGACATCTTTTTTTAAATGCACTTGCGGAAGCAAGTATGTTGTGATGTGTTAGGCATGTTCTTTCCTTGTGATATATATAGGCTCCAAATTTGTGTGAAGATTAGTAAAGTGTATTATCATCGAATAGGGTTCGAATATTGCCTACACCAAAAATCAATTGGTGTCTTAGCCTAATAATAAGAGTAATCATTATGGAATATAATGGATTCCATATGTTGAAATTCTAACCTATTTATTAAAAAGTTTATGTTTGGACTAGAGGAAAGAGGGTGAAAATTTAGGTACAGTGCATTAAATGTTGTACATTAGGTTTCTCATTTGAATGAACACCTGGTTGTTACTTTTACATTTAATTTTCTTTGAAAGGAAGAACACTATTTGGATGTAGCCCAACCAGGTTGAACTCATCAAGCCCTTATTAAAAAAATTTTAACTTAATATTTTTTTGATCTGTTTTCTATGTAGGTTTGTATATCAAGCAGTGGTGGCTACAAGATTTTTTGTCCAAGGGAGTCAATAAGAAATATAAATTATATAAAATCTAAAATCAAAGAGAAATTGAATATATTGACCTCACAAAATGAGATATTTTCTCATTGCCTCAGTCCGAAGGAAGATTGTTCATGTCAATAGGACTATGCTTAGAAGATGAATTTTGAGAGGGAGATGAATCTTGTGGTCTACATGATTTCCTTATTTTGAATATATTCATAGTACTGGCAAAAGAATAAAAGATAAACTATAAGTTGATTTAACATTTTTTTTTTCTAATGCAATAAACATGTTAATTATTGTTGTTAAATAAAACTTTAATTATTATTACTTAGAATATTTTAATTTATTAGTTTATGTCTTTTAGTCTTTACCGTTCTTTTATTGAACTCAAAAGACATTTTAAGCCGAAATGTTTACCCTTCTAAAAAAAAAAAAAGCCTAAATTTTTACAATTATTTAATTTTTTATTAGTTTACAATTCTTCAATTCGTTTTCAATTCTTTAATTCTTTAGTTTACTATTTTTTGCTAATATTAATTTATCAGTTTACAATTCTTTAATTGTTTCATTTTCTTAGTGTTAATGCTCCTATTGTACTGATTGATCCACTCAACTAGCCAACGATCACCCCCACTCACAAGTCACAAATTTGGTCAGAGACTCAAAAAGTACAAAAACTCAAAAATTTTAATTTATCAAAATCACTATTGCAAATTCACTTAACAATGTAATTGCCCATTGACCTCAACTTGCAAAAACAAAAACAAATTCATCACATAACTCAATGAATTGATATTAACCAAACCTGAATCAATTTTATTTAGAGAACCAAATATCGTGATTCCAGTGTAAGATTTAGCAAAATAGATGAAAATTAATTAATAATTTTAAATGTTTTTATTCACCTCTGGTACCATAAGGTGATGCATGATGAGAGAGAGAAAAAGAGAGAGTTTAGCATGTGAGTGTGACAGATAGAATGATTAATGGTGACAATATACTGTGTGGAAGACATTCCTAAGAGATATATATATATATATATATATTTTGTGTGTGTGTGTGTGTATTTTTCCTTGTGTAAAACATTTTAATTGAGTTGGATTCTCATTCACGCACAAATTTTTGGGGCCTTTTTCTATTGCTTCCACTCATTTTTTTGGACGGTGAGTTCAATTATTGTCTTCACATTACCTATGAATATATTATCACATGTTAGAGGAACTCAACGATGAGGACAATAATGATACGTAGCCTTCAACATTGATCTTCACAATATAAACAAAGAAAAATTCTAGTACCACAAAAGTTTTCACAACTTCTTGCCATAATTGTGATGTGGCAAAGTGTGATTGGTGAAAAAAAAATTGTGAGTCCATGTATAAGTGATGATTAATCACTCACAATCTGGCACGTCACAATTGTGACAAAAAGTTGTGGAATAATTTATAGTCCTAGAACTACACATAAATAAAACTTCAGGTATACTTCAAGACTGAGTGTAAGTACCATTAGGTGATACAGTTGGAAATATAATAGTAAATAAACAAGTTTGATTCAACAAATACCATCCCAAAGAATTAACAAGAATATAAATTAGCAAGAATAGAAGAAGGAGAAAAATTGAAGAACAGACTTGTAGTGCTATAGAATTATGCATAGAGTGTTACTTTTAAAAGTAAACTTTTTTCATCCAGAGTAAAACTCAGTATGACTAGTTCTCTAGGCTAAATAATCCCTCATGGTTTGACTAGTGTCAACTTTCGTGATGGGTGCACTTCCACTCACAGAGGTTCAAAAACAATCTTCTAATGCCTTTACGTAGAACAAGTACAAATTGTCAAAAAATATGTGATATAGAATGAAAACCATGTCTGATGGAGAATAAGAGCAAAAGAAAAAAAAGTTAGGGGAAAAAGCATTCCCCCCTCCCCCCCTTCCCCCTTTTTTATGTTTGTGGTAACTCTCAATTTCCCTCATTATATTTGAAACCAACCTGTTAATGACATATTTGATGTAATTGGCTAATCCTTTGACAAAACGCACTTTACTTGTAATTAGGTAGATTTGGGATGTGTTTAATACTCCGAAGAACAATAGTTCAAGTCTAGTATTGAAGCCATGTAAGTATGTCCAAAAAACAAGTGAAGAAGTGCTGATTCATTAAATCTCGACAGCTGTTCGACAGATACTATCTATCGAAGTATCTATTGAGGTTACGGGAATTCAGATTTTTAGATTTGATTTTCGGCCCATGTTTATGTATTTGTGTAGGGTTTCTTTTCTCACAACTCTAGACTTATATAAGGCTTATTTTAGAGGCCGTCACATAAGAGAATACAAGGAAAACATATGCAAAAGGTGATCGATGCCTTATTCTCTCTAAAAGAAGCTACTGCGTCTTTTGCGCCTTAGGATTTTGTAACCAAGTGCTTCTTGATCTTTATTGTTGATGAAGTGAAAAACTTTGCACCCAAGATTCTTCTTCTAGTTGGTGATTAAAATCGCATACTAGACCCGCGCAATTGGCTAGTCATGTACTGAGATTTGTGCATCAAAAGGGCGGCGTTCATATATTGAAGAGTTTCGAGGTTCTGAAGTGGTAGAAGGTTTCTGCTGTGAGTTCATCTACGGGGATTGTAGAGTATAGGGACAAAGGTTTTGTACTAGATCTGAAACTTCTCTTTACTATAGTGGATTGCTTTTTGGGAAGGTTTTCCCCCAGGTTTTTTACTGTGAAACTAGTTTGTTTCATTGGTTTTTCTGGGTCATCATATCTTGTCTTATTTATTTTTCCGCTGCATTATTTTGACACGATACTGATGTTTGTTTGTTTTAATAATTTTTATTCATAATAAATCTAATTAACAACTTGGGTTTAAAACTTGTTAATTCTATTAACTGGGGTTTAAATTTCCCAACACAACCAATTTCCCCTTCTATGATTGGAAAATGAGCAAATACTTTAAATTCGTTACTTTTTCAGTTAAATCCAGTGAAATTATAATTATTACAAATGCAATCTATGAAAACAATAATACTACAATCTTCAACTTTTTCTCTTCCTTGAGGTGTACAACTAATAATTTCTTTAAAATTTTTTGTTAGATTTAACTAATAATAATATCGTGATTCAAGTGTAAGATTTAACAAAATAGATGAAAATTAATTAATAATTTTAAATGTTTTAATTCACCTCAGGTGCCATAAGGTGATGCATAATGAGAGAGACAGAAAAAGGGAGAGTTTAGCATGTGAGTGTGATAGATAGAATTATTAATGGTCACAATATATTGTGTGGAAGACATTACTAAGAGATTTTTTTTTTTTTTTTTGGTGTATTTTTCCTCGTGTAAAACATTTTAATTGAGCTGGATTCTCATTCACCCACAAATTTTTGGGGCCTTTTTCTATTGGTTCCACTCATTTTTTTGGACGGTGAGTTCAATTATTGTCTTCACAATTTTTATTTTTATTTCTATTTCAAATGGGCCCCCAGGTCATGGCTTAAATTGCTTAGGCCTAGGTTGGTCCTAACAACTTTTCTTTTCTCCCCATAAGAAACAATGCTTGATTTTATCAAATCAAGTAAGGATCTGGTAGTTTTCTTTTCTCCATTTTTTTTAAAATTTTTTATTTTGAAGAGAAGATAGAAAAACTTTACTAATAAAAGAAGATAATTACAAAGTGATGATAAAAAAAGGATGGATCTCCTGTCCAGAATTGAAAACTCAGTACAAAAAGAGCTAGAAGTGGACCTAAACCTACGAATATATATATTATCACATGTTAGAGGAACTCAACGATGAGGACAATAATGAAACGTAACCTTCAACATTGATCTTGACAATATAAACAAAGAAAAATTCTAGTACCGCAAAAGTTTTCACAACTTCTTGCCATTATTGTGATGTGGCAAAGTGTGATTGGTGAAAATAAAATTGTGAGTCCATGCATAAGTGATGATTAATCACTCACAATCTGGTACGTCACAGTTGTGACAAAAAGTTGTGAAATAATTTATAGTCCTAGAACTACTCATAAATAAAACTTCAGGTACTTCAAGGCCGTGTGTAAGTACCATTAGGTGATACTGTTGGAAATATAATAGTAAATAAACAAGTTTGGTTCAACAAATACCATCCCAAAGAATTAGCAAGAATAAAAATTGGCAAGAATGTAAACTAGCAAGAATATAAAATAAGGAGAAAAATTGAAGAACAGACTTGTAGTGCTATAGAATTATGCATAGAGCGTTACTTTTAAAAGTAAAATTTTTTCATCCAAAGTAAAACTCAATGTGACTAGTTCTCTTGGCCAAATAATCCCTCATGATTAGACTAGTGTCAACTTTCATGATGGGTACACTTCCACCCACAGAGGTTCAAGAACAATCTTCTAATGCCTTTATGTAGAACAAGTATAAATTGTTGAAAAATATGTGATACAGAATGAAACCCATGTCTGATGGAGAATAAGAGCAAAAGAAAAAAAAGTTAGGGGAAAAAGCATTCCCCCCCACCCCCCGGCGCCTCTTTTCTATGTTTGCGGTAACTCTCAATTTCCCTCATTATATTTGAAACCAACCAATTTCACCTTCTATGTTTGGAAAATGGGCAAATACTTTAATTCGTTACTTTTTTAGTTAAATCCAGTGAAATTATAATTATTACAAATGCAATCTAAGAAAATAATAGTACAATCTTCAACTTTTTCCCTTCCTTGTGTTGTACAACTAATAATTTCTTTAAAAATTTTTGTTAGATTTAACTGAGAAAATAACAAGTTGGGGGTATTTGCTCATTTCCTAAACATTTTTTTTGGGGGGGGGGGGGGGGGGGGGTGAGAATTGGTTGATTTAAAAAATATAAGGGGGAATTGTGAACTACCCCAAATATAAAGAGGGAAAACAAGGAAAATGTATTTTTCCCTTAAAAGTTGGATTAAGATCTTTTAGAGTTCCTAAGGTACTCTACTAAATAAATTTCTTTTAATCTTTGATAGGCCACAATCTAAATGACCCCTTGTGAGAAACCCTAATTAATTAATTAATTAGCCAAGTTGTTAATTAATCAATTAAGCATGCAATTGCGTGGAAGCACAAACAAATCACCAAATACTAAATATGCAGCGGAAAATAAATAACACGGTGATTTGTTTACGAATGCGGAAAACTCTAACGGCAAAAACCCCACCGGGTGATTTTCAGGTCACCACTCCCGAAACTCCACTATTATCAAATCAAGCGGTTACAAGTAAAGGAATCCCAAGTACCTTACCAACCTACAGTTGAACCCTTACCCCAATACCCAATTGGACTTGATTTGTAGTGACAATTTCCACCTTTGATGCACGGCTCCCAAGTACGTGACTAACCAATGCGCAGATCCCAGTACGCGTCTTCAAATACCAACTTTAGAAGGAGAGGTTGGCTGCAAAGTTCTTCAGTTCATCATACACAATGAAGATCAGGAAGATGCTTGGTTACAAAACCCTATGGTGCAAATACACAGCAACTTCAAGAGAGAAGATGAACTAGGTTAAGAACTTCGTCTTTTGATCACAATTTGCTTGAACAAGGATTGCTCAATGCTTTTGCAACTTGTGTCTTGTTTGACGGTTCTTAAAACAATCCTTTTATATGTTTAGGGTTAGAAGAAAAGAAAACTCAAAACCATATTCACGGATCCCAAGAAAATCAAATCAGAAAACTGATTTTCGTAATTCTCGACAGATAGCAGGTGTCGAGGTAGCTATCGAGCAGGTGTCAAGAGTTAATGAAATTGCACTTCAGCTTGGTTTTTCTTGGACAGACTTGATGACTTCAACACTTGATCTTGAAACAATGTTTCTTGAAGTATTAAAAACACCTAGAACTACCCAATTACAAGTAGAGTGCGTTTTGTCATAAGGATTAGCCAATTTACATAAAAAGTGACATATGTTCTTAACAAGTGAAAAACACATATGTCCTAACAATCTTGACTATTCATTTTATAATAAATAGTTTTGATATTGCCACTTCATTAATTTAATAACAAACCTTAAAATAATGATGTCATATCAACTAATTAAAAAAAAAAAAAAATTTGACATGTCAGATCTTAAGCACTATGTTTGTGACAATATACTATGTTGTGGGAGATTATCCTATATCATTAATTTATTTGTTTGTTTTTTTTGGTGAAATAATACAGGATATTATTTCTGTTGGATTCTCATTGACCCACATCCATAATAATTGGGGCCTTTTTCTAATGGGGTTCACCTAACTTGTTCTGTTTTGTTTTTTTTTGATAAAATCAATTATTGTCTTCACTATTTTGGGCGGTTCCACCGGTCCTTGTTAGAAGTCCTATTGGCAATTCATGTTTTTTATATTTTCAAAAGCAACAATGTAAAAGAGTTGGTGTTATTTTAAAGGACCTAAACTTATGTCTGTGTTGTCAAATCTTGAATCACATATATATTAGAAGAACTCATCAATGAGGACAACGATGATATGTAAATTAAAATAAATAATTAGACAAAACCATGAATCGTTTTCTTACAAAAAATGAAGCATTCGAATCTAATAGCTTATTTGGATGGAGGGAGGGTAGATGGGAGTAGAGTAGAGGGAGGGAGCGTAAATTAAATTACCTTGTTTGGATGTTTTTTAAGGGAGAGGGGGGTGGGGGGGGGGGGGGGGGGGATTTTAAAAGGGTTTTGAGAGGTTCTAATTATTTCTAACCCCTTATTTTTTATTCCCTCAAATTGAAGAGATTTGGAGAGAGAGTAGAGTATAGAAATTCTTAACTAAATGAATTACCAAATTTACTTTTACCATATTAACAAAATTACAAACTATGAAAAGACTAATTATTTTTCTACCCTTTACTTAATTTTAAAAACATTTAAACAATGTGGAGGATAATCATTCCCCTCTACAATCCTTCTCATTACTTTCCTTCCCTTTACTTCCCTCTACTCTTCTCTCCCTCCAAACTTCCAAACATAGCATAAGGTGGTGTGAACTTTGTGATCAATGCAATCAAGGCGCTAGGCCAAGGTCCATTGTATTATATTAGAACAACCATTAAATTAGACATATAGGTTACCATTTCAAGTAATATTACCCTTGCACCCTAATACAGAAAAGCTAACCAATAGGCTAAGCTCTGTGATGTGACATTTGTCTTAGATTCAATATTTTATTTATTTTGAGTTTAAATTACAAATTTTCAATTTATCATATTATCCTTCTCAATCTATTATTATTATTTGATAATTTTATTAGTGGTTCGAGAATTTTGCTTTTTGCATGTGAATATGCGATTTATTAATTTATGTTGTAAATAATTTTATTTTAGACTAAAATTTTGTTTATTTGAAAGAATACTAAACACAAATAGTTACACTTGTTTATGCTTTATTGTTTTCTATTAACCTTATAAAAATGGTGAAAATTCATTTGAAAGTTGTTTTAATGTTTTTAGACAAATGGTAAAGTCTCTGATGGTTGTATAAAAGATCTGGGGTTCAATCCCCGCCTACACCAAAAATTAATTGGTGTCTTGGTCTGATGATAAAGAGCTATTATTAGGAGCAGACGCCATAAGTTAAAACTCTCTAAAAAGAAGAAGAAGGTTTTTAGACATGTTTTTAGTAAAATAATTTTGTTAATGTTTACCATTTTAGTACCTTTATTTTGTTAATTTCTTTTTCGATGACAAAAGACTTTACTGGTTGAGCTAACTGGAATTCACAACACCAAAACTTTTTATCTGTTGTATTCTTAATAGGATGGAAAACTTTATATTTTTTTTTTCTTTTTTTCTTAGATATTAGGGTGGGCTAATCTATATCTATATATATATATCTAAAATCTAAAGCATTGCATTTATTGTTGCTACGCTCCTATTAAGCCACCCCATCCTCCACGTCATTGCCACATCATTATTTTTTCTATATTTATTTTTTACTTTTAATTTTTTTGACATTATTAAATATGTAAATATATGGGCTTTATAAATTCATCTTAAGCAGTTTTAACTTTACATATTTATCCACTTTAATTTTAATGATATAAAGAAGTATTGTCTATACATATTCCTCTTAGACGGTTTTAACTTTATGTATAATTTTGTCCATTTATCTTCCTTTATTTTGTCTCTTCTTATTCTCATATTCTTACTATAAATTTGTCACACTCTCCCATTTTATGCATATTTTATTTTCCCACACAAAAAGGTCCTCTCTCTCTCTCTCTCTCTCTCTCTCTCTCTCACACACACACACACACACACACACATTTTTTTTTTTTTTTACATTTTTTGTTGGATTTTTTTTATGAAATTGAATTTTGAACATGCTTCCCAGAGGTCTAACGGATTTGAATTTGGACGTGCTTCCCAGAGGTCCCTTGAATTTGAATTTTGGACGAGTTTCCCAGAGGTCTAAGGATTAGAATTTTGGACGTGCTTCCCAGACGTCCGTTGAAATTGAATTTTGGACATGCTCCCTAGAGGTCCAAGGATTTGAATTTTGGATGTGCTTCCCAGAGGTCCGTTGATTTGAATTTTGGGCGTGCTTCCTAGAGGTCTAAGGATTTGAATTTGGATGTGCTTCCCAGAGGTCCCTTGAAATTGAATTTTGGACGTGCTTTCCAGAGGTCCAAGGATTTGAAGTTTGGATGTGCTTCCCACAGGTCCGATGGATTTTTGGAAGGCATTATTTATGCTGATGTGTGTGGGCCCTTTACCGTAGTACCTGCAAAATAAATATTTTCAATTAGTAACAGAGTTATTCATTGAAAAGAGTTCAGCATACCTAACGAATGCCCCTAGTTTGGGACATATTCCATGCCTTGATGAATGTTAAGTGTGGATAGTTGACTTGATGTTGCACCATTTGAGAATATGGAAAATGATCATAACCTTCTGTTCTTGGTTCCTGAAGAAGAATAAAGATTTTTCCTGGGACTTTTGAATTTTTTTTTTTTTTTTTGGAAAGATTTGGAAATCTTGAATGTTTTTTTTTTTTTGGTTGTTGGATCTCGTCTGCGCTGTACACGAATATGGAGTCCTCTGAGAATATAGAGCACAAGATATTATGAGGCTGGAAACTGAGACACCAAACCACGCATAGATAATGTAGAAACTACATTGCAACAGAAACATATAATCAGTACCTAGCCTCATCAATGTTCATAAAACGTGGAGGAGGAACAAATGCCTTCGTCTGCACAACTTCTCTGCCCTCCTGCATCACGAATTAATTAAATTAGTGATTACCAGGATATACCAAAACTCAATACAATTCAATTCCTTTAAAATGATTGACTAATTAATTAATAGAAGGTTGATACTTGCACACACTTTTTTTTATAGGTTACTTGCACGCGCGCACACACAACTAATCAAATGGCAAATCAAATTAAAAGGCCGGAAATGAATTACCAATTTGCTTGCAAAAGCCTGTAAGTCTATCCTTGGAATTAATTTTACCATTAACTCTTTGCCTCACATTATCTACATCCACAACCTATGGAAATGAGAGATTAAAGGTCAGACAAGAAATTTTGAGAAAGCAGACCCAACTAAGCTTACAAGTTCTATACGCATAAATCAAACCTTTGCATTGCCTTTCTTCAATCTTACAAGTTCTATAGACCCCATTACTTAATAAGCTTTTACAACATGAGATAGCAAACCCACGGTACAGTCCAGCAATGCCAAGTAGACTCATATAAGCCTCAATACCAGCTGGAACTGCCTAGATGAATATTTCTTTGCTAACACAGTCATATCTAGGGCCATATTCTGTAATGCATCTATGATTGGCCAAAAGTTTTTCTAGAATAAAATAACTTTGTATTCTATCTCAAAGACTATACAGATTACGGTTTGAGGAAAATTTTAAACCATTCCATAAATCTAGCAGTAATTGGCCTTCTAATTTACAAAAGACCTAGGCTTTGTTGTGCATTGGAGATTCCAAGTCTAAATTGTAATATGTTCTATAGCGAAGTACTTGGAAGAGGCTTAATAAGTTTGCAGCAAATTTGTCAGTAGAAACTGCCCAACTTAATACAAAATGAACTATTGAAGATATTATTACTTTCATGACTTCACGGAAATCTAGTCTATGGTCAAGAAAAAGAAATGCTAGTGTTTGTGGTGCTGCATCTGCTTTGAAGGGTTTTGGTGTATCAATATAACAAAGTTGGTTCTTGAAAAAATTTATCACCTATTTGAACACCTAATAATTCAATAGTTGTGGAAGGAGGGATTTGAACCCTAGAAACCTCCTTTGGAACACCAGGAAGTGCCAGTTGAGCCATTAGGCTCTTGGCTGAATGGCTTCTTATACATACTACTATTTATTGACAATAGTAGTAAAATTTACTTCCAAGCAAGAAACAAAGCAGTTAAAAATGGTAACATACCTCATATGGAGCTCTCCTGGTACTGACTGCATCATTTTCATTGAAAGTTGGAATAACCTCGAGAGCTAATAATGACTGTACGGTTTCACTAAGTTGATTTCTAAAAGCTTTGTCCCTAAAATCATTATCTGTTACAAGAAGCTGAGCCGATGTGACAACCAGCTGCAGATGGGGAAAATAGAGTAATACATTAAATCCAAGACATTACCGAAATCACATACTAGGTTCTGTAGTGAGTGCAATGCGATCCCTTGAGATCACAAGTTCAGGTGACAATTCATAAGTGCCCAAAGTTTAAGGTACTCCATTGCTGTTGTTAAAAGCCCTTGACTTGCTAAATTTTCAACATATTTTTCAACAAGCTTACACAAAGATGCACTAAATTGCTTCTGCCCAGTTGCCAAGCCAAGGACAATAGTCTTTTCCATCAAATCCTAATCAAACGATTTAAAAAGGAAATAAGTATTGTGGACAGAATATACAGGTCAAGATACACCTCTACAAGTACCAAATTAACCTGCAGAAGCTTAACATAGGTTTTCCCTCCGTGCTCTGTTCTAAGACTCCTTGGCCAAATCGTAAACAATGCTCTGGAATGTCACAAAAAGAACTCTATCTTTGCCCGGAGTAACATTGGCGAATATAGCAACTGAAACAACTGAAACAAACAGTGGCGAATATAGCAACTCTTTACACCCATGTTGGATCCAGGAACAATTTGGCAATACTCTTTTTTTTTTTTATACGTAATAAACATTTTATTCAAAAAAACTAGGCATCATGTTCATGATGGTGAACATTGTAATCAAGAAAAATTACAGCAGGTTCCAAGACTAAATACTCTCTGTCAGCATGTAAATTTTTGTCATTTGGAACAAAATTGTCTTGTAATGTATGTTAGGTTTTTAGACCCCTTAAAACACAACAATTGGATTAACCTAGTTTATTTAGCCAAGTGATTAACTTAGTCAAATTATGCAAATCTAGGTTAACACAATCAAATAATCATATCAAGATATAAAGCAGCGGAAATATAAAGAACGCAAAGATATGATCACCCAAGAAAACCAAACCGGTAAAAAACCTGGGGAGAATTTAACCTAGCTATTCTCAAGGTAAACTTGAATCCACTATTTGAAAGAATCAAAGTTCATATAAAAGGACTTACAAGCACCCATGCTTGACTTCCTAATGCTACCCACCAGTAGAACTTATTGACACGACCACGTGCAAACTCCGAATCCACGGACTCCTTCTTTCTTGGCTTCTTCCAACAAATACAAGCACACCCGCTTGTGTATCTTTAAGCTCCAATAGCAACAACTGAGTTGATCATCAAGATGTTGAAGTAATCTCTACTTTGAAAACCCTAAATTTATGTGAAGGAAAGTTCCTTAAGGATCTCACAAGAGATTCACACAAACCGCAAATATGAGCAACAAGAGCATCCAGAGCTACTCTAAAAACGTGGCTAGGGTTTCCTTTATATAGTGGGAGAAGTAGATCTGAAACCCTAATCCTTAATGGGCTTGAGCTGAGTTGGAAAATTCTGCAGACAAACGTTCTGCCTGAGATTCGATCGATCGAGTCTAATTTTCAATCGATCGAGCCAGGCCGAAAGTCACTAATACTTCTGCAGCCACTCGATTCCAACTTTACATAAAACACCCACACTTTGAGCAAGTCTAAACAAGACTAACAACCTGTTTTGATCATGGTTTGCCAATAATATACATTAGAGTTCTAAATACATAAAATCTTAAATCTTTAGAACCTAACAAACTCCCCCTTTGGCAATCCGTGACAAAACACAAATTAAAACCTCAAAGTTTATAAATAAAAGCCCTTTACAAAAATAATGCTCATAACACAAATTCAATCCTAACTACTATCTATCAGTTGCAAGTGTAGACAACAGCTCAATTGATTCAACCTGTACATTCCTGAAACACTAAACAAAATGCATAAACACATGTGTGACAGAAAAACAGTAAATCAACAAATGAATTCTTGACTACACAAAACACAGAACAAAGACATATATCATGAATAACTCATAAATATAAATCAATGAGCAGTGAACACTGTCGGACCGTGTGCCTTACCAATCCATCCAACCACCAATTGGTGAAGGATGAGGGGGCACAAATCTTTTATAGCATTCGATCGCAGACCAAGCCCATTGGTATTGGAGCGAATTGTGAAATCCCTCACAATCCCTCCCTCATAATGCGGCTCCAACGACTTGAACCTATGACCTTGGCTCTGATACCACTTGTCGGACCGTGTGCCTTACCAATCCATCCAACCACCAATTGGTGAAGGATGAGGGGGCACAAATCTTTTATAGCATTCGATCGCAGACCAAGCCCATTGGTATTGGAGCGAATTGTGAAATCCCTCACAAACACGAAATAGAAATAAAAACATAAGTAAACTAACTCTCCCCCTAAGTTAGATACAACAAAAAGTTTTTATATATATTCTCCCCTTTCAAAAATAATTTCAACTCCCCCTAAACAAGACAAACATGATTCCCATAAATCAATAATTTCTCCCCCTTTTTGTCACGTATTGACAAAGACAACTCATACAAAGAGTAAACATTCAAGATACGCAATAAAGGATAAGAGAAAATAGAGAATCTAGGGGACACAAACCACTTCAACTCTATAGAAAATAGAGACAACTCCCCCTATGAACAACAAAGGTTTAAAAAAAAAATCTCCCCCTATAAAAATAGGAAAAACAAAACAAGTTTTTGGAAAAAACAGTTTTGGGGAAACTTTAGGAAGTGAGGAAAATAAAAACACACAAACCAAAGTTAAAAACTAAGGTGAGGATACACATGAAAAAAATATTCTCTCTTTCAATAAATGCAAACATGACACTATGTGACCCATAGACAGTTGCATGAATCGAGAAAAATATTTGCACATTAATTATCCATCATATCTCTTAAGAAAAATATTTTCTGTAGTTTACACATAAGAAATAGCATATACTAGAATGTACAAAACTCAAAAATTAATCAATCAATTTTTAAATCAAGTTGAGTACCCAATTTAACAAAGTGTATGCATGTTATGTGTGAAAACAATGAAAGATATGACTGCGAAATTGCAAGATGGATACAAAAATCAATGTAATGCATGTGAATCCTAAACACAAATAATGCATGAAAAAATATGTCATAATGCATGCTCTAATGCAATGAAACTAAGTTCAATATAAGTTAAATTCACAAAATTGGCTTGAGCATAGAGTTTCTTATAAAACTCCAAAAATTTAAAACCACTTGTTAAGTTTTTAGGAAAAATTTGACCAATTAATCATCACACAAGCTAGAATACACAATATAATGATCAATTACATAAATTCAACAAACCAATTGCATCAATTGAACCCAATTTGAACAAAATCCCCAATTCGGGTACATTCAAGCTCTAGAATTTCCAACTTCTCAAACTTCAAACACATTTTGCATTAAGATCAAGGAACTTTTAATCTTGGATGGCCACAACAAAATCACACATAATATAATGTACTAAGTTTAGCAAAGAGTAACTTGTGTAGTGTGTGCAACTAGCAAAAGCTTGAAATACATGTGAGGTGATATGTGAATAGCAATCAATCACAAAGTCTTCAAAATTCATCACATAGAATTTAAAAGAGACTATCACCTAAAGAGTTACATCATATAACTCTCACATCTCCTAGAACAAAAGCTTGCAATCATGTAAGTTTCTTGATTTTGCCTCATAATGTACACACCAATTTTAATTATGTGATTTGACATCAAGCCTAATAGTACACACCAATTTTAAGCATTTAGCAATTAAACCAAGGCTACACCTTATGTTCTTTTTGTGCATGTGCTACACTTTCTTGAGTATAAAATCTTACGATATGCACTAAGGTGTTCATGATTGGCTAGTGAATAGTGGTGAGATGGTTATTTATGCCTTTCTCAAAATGATCAAGTCCGACAGTCAAATAACATGTGACTTCAAGATCAAGATAAAGTGATCAAAAACCATAAACATCTTTCCCACACAACATGCACTACAAAGCTCAAGCTAGTAAAGTGCAATAAATAAGCTCATCCAAGCTAAACAAGGTCCATAAACATGTTCTGTAAAGATAAGGTGGCCAACCTTGATTTCAAATCCAAGATATATAATACAAAACAAATAACAATCTTTTTGGTTTAAAAACAAATTTTATGACCAAAAACAAAAAGCACACATTATGCTAAATGAACAATGCAAAGCAATGCATGATAGTGCTTAACTAAGCTATAGAGGGTACACAAACAAGAAATATCAATTTTTTAATTAACCCTTGAGTACTTGTACAAACTAGTACATACTCACACAAAATCAGAAATAGCTTAGTACTTAAATACCACATACCATTCAAGTTTCTCCACAATGTCAAGCATGTTCTAAATCAAGAGAGAGATATCATAATTCATGTAATCCTCGAAACAAATAAAACAAGACACAAAATAAAATATTTTTGTATTTTTGAAAATTTTCAATGTTTTTGGATTTTTTTAAATAAAAAACAACCTAAAAAAAACAAAACAACCAAAAACAAAAACAAAACATGTCCACAAACAATTGAAAGAATTAAATTAGGACAACTCAGTAACACTCAACTTAGAGAATCTTTTCTCATCCATTTAGCACGAGTCTTCGGCTTTGTAGGTGAAAATCCATGTGAAGCAGAGTGTATTTGGGGGATTACACCAATCTTCTGAGAAAAACTAAAATCCTGCAAATTCCTTTCACAAGCCAACAAACTCAAATTTTTCAAAAGAATATGAAACAATTTATATGGACTTATGGCAGGAGAAATATCATCACATATCCTAGATTGAAATACAGAATGTTTAAATTTCAATTTATGACAATTAGGACGAATGTGACCACGAACACCACAAAAGTGACAAACATGAACAAATTTAGGAACATCAGTATTCCTAACAGCAAATCTAGTCTCAAATTTTGGTTTTTGCCTCAACAAAGAACAATTTGGTCTAATATGACCAACAACACCACAAAGGTGACAGGTAGGCATAAAAACAGGTTTATTATGCTCTCTAACAATAGGTTTAGACTTAGGTTTAGAAACTTCAGCGTCTACATCAGAACTTTTATCTTTGTCTAACCTAGCAAAATAAGTCTTTTCTTTATTATTTCTCTTGAAAGGAGGAACATAAACTTTCTCAGTTTTAGGCTTAAGAGAAACACAAACACTTTTGTTATCAACAGCAAGCTTGGTACTAGTCAAATTTTCGATTTTAGCTTTAGATTCAACTAACTCTTGTTCCAAGCTTTTCATTTTCTCATCTTGAGAGGAAATTTGATTTCTCAAAAATTCATTCTTTTTATTAGATTCATCTAATCTAACAATCAATTCATCTTTTTCAAGATTAGCCAATTTTAATTCTTCTTTAAATTTCTTAGTAATTTTCAAAGATTTAGATAATTCCTTACGAAGAGTTTCAAAAGCATCAAAAAAATCAACAGAAACAATAGTGTCCTTTTTATTTAAAGCATCACAAACATGAGCAGAAAGACACTTCAAATTATTCATGATAACAGGGGTTAAGGATCAGCTCAGAGATCAAAAGATCTACAGACAAAGAGCTACCTGCTCTGATACCACTTGTTAGGTTTTTAGACCCTTCAAAACATAACAATTGGATTAACCTAGTTTATTTAGCCAAGTGATTAACTTAGTCAAATTATGCAAATCTAGGTTAACACAATCAAATAATCATATCAAGATATAAAGCAGCGGAAATATAAAAAACACAAAAATATGATCACCCAGGAAAACCAAACCGGTCAAAAACCTGGGGAGGATTTAACCTAGCTATTCTCAAGGTAAACTTGAATCTACTATATGAAAGAATCGAAATTCATATAAATGGACTTAGAAGCACCCACGCTCGACTTTCTAATACTACCCACCAGTAGACCTTATTGACACGACCATGTGCAAGCTTCGAATCCATGGACTCCTTCTTTCTTGGATTCTTCCAACAAATACAAGCACACCCGCTTATGTATCTTTAGGCTCCAATAGCAGCAACTGAGTTGATCATCAAGATGTTGAAGTAATCTCTACCTTGAAAATCCTAAGTTTATATGAAGGAAAGCTCCCTCAAGAATCTCGCAAGAGATTCACATAAACCGCAAATATGAGCAACAAGAGCATCCAGAGCTACTCTAAAAACGTGGCTAGGGTTTCCTTTATATAGTGGGAGAAGTAGATCTGAAACCCTAATCCTTAATGGGCTTGGGCTGAGTTGGAAAATTCTGCAAAAAAACGTTCTGCTCGAGATTCGATCGATCAAGTCTAATTTTTGATCGATCGAGCCAAGCTGAAAGTTACTAATACTTCTGCAGCCACTTAATTCCAACTTTACATAAAACGCCCACACTTTGAGCAAGTCTAAACAAGACTAACAGCCTGTTTTGATCATGGTTTGCCAACAATACACATTAGAGTTCTAAATACATAAAATCCTAAGTCTTTAGAACCTAACAATGTAATATCCAAAACCTGCTCAAAAGTAGTAAGCAGTAAACATGAGGCCATAACTTAAGAAAATGGCCTTTCCTTAACAAATCAGTAACATAAAACTTGACTTACAAAACCAACCCCCCCCCCCCCCCCCCCCCCCAACACCCCAAAAAAAAAAACAACAAAAATCATTATTGTAGCCTAGTAATGCATCTCACCATCATATAGCCCCATTTGGTTTATAGCCGCGTTTACACGTGCAGCCTATTCACTGCGACCCTAGGTTTAACAAGTCTATAGCCGTGTTTTTTTTAACGCGGCTACAGGCTGAGACCTATAGCTGCGTTTTTGAAAACACAGCTATAGGCTGAGATCTATATGAATGGTTTTAGACCCTTTAAAACACAACCAGATTGAGTAGCCTAGTTAGTTAGCCAAGTTGTTACTTAGTCAAATTATGCAATTCTAGGTTAAAACAATCAAACAGTCATATCAAGAATATATAGCAGCGGAATAATAAATAACACAAGATATGATCACCAGGAAAACCAAACCGGTAAAAAACCTGGGGAGGATTTTACCCACCGATCCTCAAGGCAAAACTGAATCCACTATGAAAGAATCGAAGTTCATACAAAAGGACTTACAAGCTCTCCGCTCGACTTCCTAATGCTACCTACCAGTAGAACTTACTGACACAACCACGTGCAAGCTCCGAATCCACGGACTCCTTCTTTCTTGAATTCTCCAATCAGCTACAAGCACCCACGCTTGATATTCTTTAAGCTTCAATGGTAGCAACCAAGTTGATCATCAAGATATTGAAGTAATCTCTATCTTGAAAACCCTAAGCTTTGTGTAAAGGAAAGCTCCTCTAGATCTCACAAGAGATTTACACAAAACAGCAATGTATGAGTAACAATACAACTGGAGCAACTCTTAAAACGTGGCTAGGGTTTTTCCTTATATACCTAGGGCAAAAACATAAAACCCAAAATGTTTAATGAGTTAGGGCTGAGTTGGAAAAACTGCAGAAAACGCAATCTGACTCGAGATTCGATCGATCGAGTCTAACCTTTGATCGATCGAGCCAGGCCGAAATGCCCCAATGCATCTGCAGCCTCTTGATTCCAACTTTACAATAATTAATCAACTTTGAGCAAGCCTAAACTAGACTAAACATATTGTTTTGATCATGGTTTGCCAATATTACACATTAGAGTTCCAAATACATAAAATCCTAAATCTTTAGAACCTAACAAACTCTCCCTTTGGCAATCCGTGACAAAACACAAATTAAAAGCTCAAAGTTTACAAGTAAAAAGCCCTTTACAAACATAATGCTCATAAAGACTAAAATTCAATCCTAACTACTATCCATCAGTTGCAAGTGTAGACAGCAGCTCAATTGAATCAACCTGTATATTCCTGAAATACTCAACAAATGCATAAACGCATGTGTGACAGAAAATAGTATATAAACAGGTATAACATTCTTGTATGATTCACACAACACATAATAAAGACATATATCAATGAATAACTCATACAATATAAATCAATAAACAGTGAATCCAAAGAAACAAGAATCAAATAAAAAATCATGTATATCAATCAATGTTACTCCCCCTAACATGAATATCCCCAAAAATGATATACAAAGTGAAGCGCCTAGATACAATCTAAAAACTCCACAAGCTCCTCAAAAACAAAAAAAAATCTCCCCCTAACTACAAAAACTCATTTACAAGTCAAAATACTACTCCCCCTTTTTGTGACGGAGTGCCAAAGGGCAATCACAAGTCATCATCAAAAGGAGGTGGTGAGGGAGAATGAAGATGCGCCAAGTCAGCTCGCAGAGCACGAATCTCATCAAGCATGTCCACCAAAATCTGACCATGAGCCGCCTGAACGGTCATGACAGTCTCCAAGGTACGACGTACATCAAAGTCATCCGAAGGAGGTGAAGGAACAGCAGCAGCAGCAGCAACAGCATCAGGATTAGGAACATCCTCACCAGCAAGACCTGTAGAAGAAGAAGGAGGAGGTGTGCTACTAGAAGGTTCAGACCTAGGGTGTTTAGAACCAGCTCTAAGATGAGCAGCCCTTTGTCTAAGGAAAGACGCACCTATGGGAGCAATCACATGAACAGGCTCAGAGGAAGGGAAACCACTAAGATCAAGATAAATCAAAATCCTATGAATAAAAATAGGATGAACAAGAGCATGAGCAGAAGATGAACTCCTATAAACATCGTTCAAAGAATGAAGAAACAGATGAGGAAAACTGATAGGAGCATCAGTAACAAGAGCATACAAAAATATACACCGCTCGAGAGGAATGGTGTGAACATGGGATATGGGCCAGATAGAATGACAAGCTATCCTAAAAAAGAGATAGTGCAACCCAGAGAGCTCAGCAGAGGTCATCCTAGGATCAGAACCCCACTGGATAGAAGTCTCAGTAATGTAAGACAAGACATCACTCAACTCGGGAGACTCATCATAAGGGTAAACAGGATTCTGGACCAAAGGTACCCCAAGAGCATCAGCCACTACCTTGGGAGTAATGGTGTACTCTACGCCTCGTATCCAACTCTTTTCCAAAATGCTGGAATCATAGATGCGGATAGAGATATTCAAAAAGAACTCTCTAATCAAGGTAGAAGGTGGAGGAGGATCAGAAATATCCACCAAGGGTAACCAGCCCCGACGCTCAAAGTTTGCCCTAATGGCAGGATCAAGTTCATCTAGTAAAACAGAATGCTCAGCCCAAATCTTTTTCCTAAGGTTTAGCTTCTCAAAAATCTCTTGGTTTTTCTCACTCGGAAACTTCTCACGGTCAAAAGAAGGAGGGGATGGGGAAGATGAGGAAATAGTCCTATGAGCTCTAGTCTTCCTAGGCATAGTGCTAAAGAAAGGACAACGACACAAGGAGAAAACCAAAAGAACAAAGTAAAACAAAACCAAGGGCAGACTGCAAGATAGCACAAAAAAATATAGAACACAAATCTATATGATGCATGAACAATAACAATGTTGTGATGCATGGACTACTGCAGTAAACAAGGTTCAAATTGAGTTCAATTACACAAAATTGGCTTGAACATAGAGTTTCTAACAAAAACCCTAAAAATTTGAAAGACCACTTGAAATTTTTTTAAACAAATTGATGAATTGATCATCACACAAGAGTGAAAACAGATTATAATAACCAATTTCATCAAAACAACAAGCCAATTCCATCAATCAAGCCCAATTGAACAAAAATCCCCAATTCGGATCAATTACAAGCCCTAGAAATTCAATTTTTCTCAAAACTCAAAATTGATCAAATTAAACTACCAAGAACAAGTTTATAACATGTCCCCATAAAAACCCATAGATCAATTTCACAAAATACGGCTTGAATCAACAACAATCCCAATTATAAAGAGTCTGAAAATTTGAGTGTATAATGCATGAAAAATGCATGAAAAATGTAAATAAACTCAAAAGGAAGGGCAAAACAGTCTTACCGGCTTGAGGAAAGAGAAATCTTGCAAAAATTTTGGAGGAAAACGACAAAAATTTGACTATGAAGCCTTGCCAAGTCAGAGAGAGAGAGAGAGAAAGTTTGAAAAAAAAACTTTTGAAAAAAGTGATTGGAATCAATCAAAGAACAGTGTTTTAAAACCTGATTCACGAGATTCGATTGATCGAAAATTACATTTGATCGATCGAATCAATCCGACATTTTTAGAAAAATTAAAGCACTTTTTCGATCGATCGAAAATCAGAATGGATCGATCGAACTGGGCAGAGGCTCACAAAATTTTTGTGAAAAAAACACAGTTTTGAAAATCACAAACCATATTTTGAAAACACTTCCTCAAAGCATTAAAATTATTGAAACAAAATGCATGAGTATGAGATGGAATGATTTTTCAAAAACCCAAGTTTTAATCCCAGATTCTCCAAAGAGAATTTCAGTCATTCTTCCTTTATAATTCTCAAGCAAAAAAAAAAATGTTTTGCATAATATTCAAGGTATATTCAAACTTGGTTGGTCAGACCAAAAACACACACAATAACATGTACAAAGTTTAGTAAAGAGTAACTTGTGTAGTATGTGCAACTAGCAAAAACTTGAGATACATGTGAGGTGATATGTGAATAGCAATCAATCACAAAGTCTACAAAATCATCACATAGAATTCAAAAGAGACTATCATCTAAAGAGTTACATCCTATAACTCCCACATCTCCTAGAACAAAAGCTTGCAATCATGTAAGTTTCTTGAATTTTGCCCCATCATTAGGTGAAATTTGGCATCAAGTCTAATAGTACACACCAGTTTTAATTATGAGAATTGACATCAAGCCTAATGGTACACACCAATTTTAATTATTAAACAATTAATAGAGGATACACCTTATGTTCTTTTTGTGCATGTGCTACACTTTCTCAAGCACAAAATCTTATGATATGCACTAAGGTGTTCATGATTGGCTAGTGAACAGTGGTGAGATGGTTATTTATGCCTTTCTCAAAAGGATCAAGTTCGACAGTCAAATAACATATGACTTCAAGATCAAGACAAAGTGATAAACACCATAAACATCTTTCCCACACAACATGCACTACAAAGTTTCAACTAGTAAAGTGCAATAAATGAGCTCATCAAAGCTAAACAAGGTACATAAGACATGTTATGTGTAAATAAATTGACCAACCTTGTTTTCAAAGACCAAGGAAAAAAAATGCCAAACACAATTTGCTTTTCCCGAGAGCTCATCATCAAATCCACCAACTTCAACATCATCAACAGACTTAAGAGCCATTGATTTGGATTTGTTCACTTTGGGTAGGTCAGACTCATAGGACTGAAGAGATCCTACAAGCTCATCAACAGGGATGGAGTCCACATCCTTGCTCTCAGTTATGGTAGTCACTTTGGGTCTAAAGTCCTCAGTTAAAGATCTAAGTATCTTCCTAACAATTTTAGGTTGATCATAGATTTCACCCAGATTAAAAGCAGAATTAACAATATCATTTAATTTAGCATAGAATTCATCAAAAGATTCATCATCAGACATTCTAATGCTTTCAAATCTAGAAGTCAATTGCTGCAGTTTATTGATCTTAACTGCCTTTGTGCCTTCATGCACAGTTTGGGGGATTTTCCAAGCAGTATGAGCAACCTCAACATTAGAGATCCTCTTAAATTCCTCCATAGAAACAGCAATGAAGATGGCATTCATAGCTTTGCTATTGAAGCCTACTGCTTCTTTTTCAGAAGTTTGCCACTCACTCACTGGAGTAGTGGGCTTCTGCCATCCGTATTCAACGGAATTCCAAACCCTCTCATCAATAGATTTCAGGAATGCTTTCATCTTTACTTTCTAATAAGCATAGTTATTCCCATCAAAGTGAGGAGGAACAACAAGAGAGTGTCCATGCTCCATGACAGCAGGGGTCAAGGATCAGCTCAGAGATCAAAAAATCTCAAACAAAAGAGCTACCTGCTCTGATACCACTTGAACGGTTTTAGACCCCTTAAAACACAACCAGATTGAGTAGCCTAGTTAGTTAGCCAAGTTGTTACTTAGTCAAATTATGCAATTCTAGGTTAAAACAATCAAACAATCATATCAAGAATATATAGCAGCGGAATAATAAATAACACAAGATATGATCACCCAGGAAAACCAAACTGGTAAAAAACCTGGGGAGGATTTTACCCACCGATCCTCAAGGCAAAACTGAATCCACTATGAAAGAATCGAAGTTCATACAAAAGGACTTACAAGCTCCCCGCTCGACTTCCTAATGCTACCTACCAGTAGAACATACTGACACGACCACGTGCAAGCTCCAAATCCATGGACTCCTTCTTTCTTGAATTCTCCAATCAGCTACAAGCACCCACGCTTGATATTCTTTAAGTTTCAATGGTAGCAACTGAGTTGATCATCAAGATGTTGAAGTAATCTCTATCTTGAAAACCCTAAGCTTTGTGTAAAGGAAAGCTCCTCTAGATCTCACAAGAGATTTACACAAAACAGCAATGTATGAGCAACAATACAACTGGAGCAACTCTTAAAACGTGGCTAGGGTTTTTCCTTATATACCTAGGGCAAAAACATAAAACCCAAAATGTTTAATGAGTTAGGGCTGAGTTGGAAAAACTGCAGAAAACGCAATCTGACCCGAGATTCGATCGATCGAGTCTAACCTTCGATCGATCGAGCCAGGCCGAAATGCCCCAATGCATCTGCAGCCTCTCGATTCCAACTTTACAATAATTAATCAACTTTGAGCAAGCCTAAACAAGACTAAACATATTGTTTTGATCATGGTTTGCCAATATTACACATTAGAGTTCTAAATACATAAAATCCTAAATCTTTAGAACCTAACACTATAGTTGCATTTTTAAAAACGCAGCTATAGACCATGTTTTTTGGTGCGTTTTAAAAACACCGTTGTAGGGTATCTAGGTCTAAAATGGAAATTTCTGAAGTTCATTGCCAGAATTTTGCAAGTTACCAACAAAAAATATATTAGCTTGTAAGCCCAAATCTTCAAGTTCATTGCCAAAATATATGTGCTACGAAAAATATATCAGCAAAGGACAAAAAGATCCTATACTATTGCAAGCCCAAAGCAGCACTAATTCTTGAACTTGTTGAGCTGCAACAAAAGACCAACCACAAGAATTGGTACTAGTAGAGTACTTTTCAAAAAAGGAAAAGCAAACAATTGGAAAAGCATAATCTAATTGAGTTAATAATCAAACTTATCAGCTCTTTAGGTAGGTAACTGCTTCTCTTTGTAATGTCTCAGAAATAAGTTTTGTTTTCCCAATTTCATAATTGAAAAGAGATAGATAATGTTGCAACTGGAAAAAACAATACCTAGTGCTAAACACAGCTATAAAATGTATCTTCAAATGTCAGTTGATTGTTTAGACATGAGATATTGCCTCTCAAATTACTATTTTCAACACACCTGTCATGAATGCTTCTAGTCCACTTACTAAGACATTATTTTATGCTTCCTCATTCTTGCAAGGATCTTATCAATTCCTGCAATTTCACTTGCCTACTAACTATGGTTTGCTTGTTGTTAGGACCCCCATAACTTGATCAAATGGGTCTAAAAGTGAATTAGAAAAGCTAAAACATTCACAGCCTTGAGTGAGCATGCACCAACTCTGAATGAAGATGTCAAAAACTCTTACAATTGGGAATCTTTGAGTTCAATTATTTCCTACTAGACAGAAAGATATCACTTAATTTCACCCATATGGGTAACATCATCTCAACTTTGCATAGATATGACTAAAGGACGGCAATATGTTCTCAAGATGGTTTTTCTTAAGAAATGCCTATAGTTGAATTCAAAATAGTATTCTTAAGAGAAACACACCACTTGGAGGGCACCATTTTTGGTTCCACCCATGCCAATTGACCATCAAAAATCATCCCCGTTTTCTTGTCCCCATTGGTTCCTTGATTGGTCTCACCTTGCCTGAAAAGAGCTAAAGCAAATACTAATATGCAAATCATTTAACTATAAAGAGATGTATATGTAATCGGTATTGAATCGAAGTATAGTACCATGTTCAATCCCACAGTCAGGAGGAAGCGTAACACAGAAAGTGGACCAGGATACCCGAAGGTAGCAGGAAAGTCAAGATCTTGAAGAATAGAGAAGGGAAACCCTGAAATTAATCAAAATAGTGAAGGAGAAAGTCCTACGAAAATTAAAAATCTAAATTACTCATGTGTGGGCTGCAGGCAACCCACGAGCTTGGGGAGCTAAATGTTGAGGTTTAAAAAATCATAACACCAAGGCCCAAAAATAGCACAATGGGCCAACCCCATAGAAAGTAGTATTAAAAGGGTTGAACTCGCCACAAAGGAGAAGGATGGTAAGCCCAAAAGATTTGAAGCCTAGAACCCATGAAGGGACAAGCCTTAGGGCTCATTAAACAAAGGGAGGAAAGAAGAAAGCCCAGCCTATCCAAAACCATGAAACGAAGGGAGTCCAATGAAAGAACTGGGCCAGGATACCCAGAGGCTGCTAGAGGCTCCGGATCCTCGGGACATGCAGCACAGCTAAAAGTGGGATTGAGACAGTTCAAAAGGGGTGCCACGAAACACAAAAAACAAAGAACATATATGTCCTTCTCAAGCACCCAGTGGTGCAGCAAAGAACCAGATGGTTTGGAGAGTAACAATTCATGAACAAAAGGCTAGTACCTCGGGGAACCCAGGAAAGAAGAACCATAAGGGGAAGTAGCTGGGAAAACCTTCACCTTGGCAAAGATGGATTCGGCTCATTTAGGAAAAATGACAAAAAGGAAGGACAGCCAAAAGCTGAGTCTGAAAAGGTAAGGTTTAGAAGCCTTGAAAGAGGAGAGATTGAAGGTCAGCCCTCCAAGGACACCCCAGAATGAAAAGTCAGCAAGAGGCTTTTAGGGAAACAGCACCAAAAGAAGAAAACTATGAGAAATAAGGAACGAGCCAGTCATCAGAGTGGTTGGCACAACAGGGGCTCTGGTACTCAGGGAGCCAAGGAGGAGAATCAGTGGTACACCGGAGCCCTAGAATGACACTATAAAAGGGGAAGTAGCCAACATTGAAGGCATTTAGCAATAGTAAAAATCACAACAAAATCATTAAGAAAACTCTGTCAAAAACTCAAAGAAAGTAGGGAAATATCGCCCGGTATCCCAAAAACAGTCATTGTAGAACATACTTGGATTCAAAGGGATTCAAACTTCGAAAGTTTTAGAGGCTTAGATAGCCATCTAAGTTTGTAATTTTTGAGCTTAATTGGACCTTGTAACACGTCTTAGTGAGCACATTGAAATCCACAATTAAGAAAAATAATGAAATATTTCATAGTGATTTGAGGATCCTTAACAGTTGTTTCGTGTTTTTTTTTATTACATTGTTTTCCTTGTTGTTCAATACATATATTCTTACTTGTTAGTATGTACGTATTGTAGGATTCTTGTTCTGTGCACAACTTGGTTTGTAAATAGCCCATTTAGCTGCGATGAACTAAGCTCAATCCCTTCAAACTACAACAAGAGGGCCCGGGGTCCTCGCTTCAGCTTGGGCCTGGACACTGTCCAAAAAGGGACACTCACAATAAGTAAGTCGCAACAAAATTAGTGAAAATTGATGTGGTACTAAACTTACTCAATTAATAATAGCTCATTTATTGAGTTTGTCCCTCTTGTCTTCTTATTTCCACTTTGGAGCTGTCCTCTTGCAAGCATTATCCTTCTTGTCTTCTCACCACATAAATCAGCTTTTGGTTTAATGCAAAGCCAACCAAAGTGTGTTCTACACAGTTACAAGCTGAAGAAAAAGAAAAGAAGAGTTGAAAGAACTGTTTGTTACACTGTTTGGTACTGTTGTTTGTCCTACACTGTTTTGTTAGAGATTGAGAGCTCCACAAAAGCCATTCGGCCATTGTGTGATGGAAATACACACATAGAGAACTCGACAACCACAGAATGTTGGTGTTTAAAAGAAGATATTAATTATTACTGGGTTTTGTGGTGAGAGGCTTATATTCTGACAGTATTCTAACAATCCCTTCCAACTCAACTTGAGTTTAGAAGTCAAAATACAAAAAAAGGTCCTCGTAGAAGAGTTCTAATAGTATTCTAACACAAGACACCAACAACGTTTTACAAGACTAGAGCATTCACGTAGGTAAAGCTATAACATAAAAAAGTAAAGCCAAACTTAAGACATCCTCCTTCAGCAATCACCTCTACTTGTTTCATGCGTTTCTCATTGTTATGCTCTGTGAACTTCTCTACATGCTCAGTAATCCCAGGTGTGCCTAATTCAATGAAAAGAAAGTTGAATGAAAGAAAGATGAAATAATGATTAAAATTTAAACTGTAAAGAAATATTATCATGATTTTTAAATAGAGTTGGTAGTGTGCCTTATATTAGAATCATATGTATTCTCTCTCCCTTGCGCATGTACATGTGTTTCTAAAATAATGAAAGTCTTCAAATCCACTGTGGAGACTATTTCAAGTAATAGCATATTTACATGCTTATTATAGCTACGTAACTTAACGTCCAAATTATATATGAAAAATTATTAATGTGCTATAAATTTTACTAAAAAGTAGTTTATAAATTGATGTAGAGTTGAATGTAATTAGCGTTACTTTAATAATATAATAAATAAATATTGAAATAGTTTTATTTATTTATTTTTATTTTATTTTTTTATGATTGATGATACTTTTTTTTTTTTTGATACAATGATTGATGATATTAATTTAAAAAATTTGTAGTGTTCCTATATTAAAATAGACTAACTAATATAAAAAAAAAAGACAAAAGAAAATAAATACACTCTAACTAATTCTAATTTTACACATTTAACCTGTCAACATTAAAGGTAATTCTTATATGCTCTAGAAGCAATGCTCTCTCCTCTTACATGAGGAGTCACCGCGTAGGTCTCACCATGAGACCCATCTCTCACGTGAGAGGAGAGAGCATTGTTCCCAGAATATCTAAGTTTTTTCCCAACATTAATTGAAGCACATGCCACATATGTCTTACAAAGCACATCCACGTGCTACACAAGAATTGCCTTTTCCTAACTCTCTCTCTTTTTCTCTTTTGCTAGGAGTCTTTTCCTAACTAATACCATGTGAACTTGGGCCAGGAGTAACTTTTGACCACATGCTCCTGTGTTGCATTAAAGTCCAAATCGTTGCGTTGTCACATAATTCACATGCTCCTGGGTCAGGAGTAACTTTTCAAAATTCAAATCCAATAAAAAATATATAGAAGGAGTTTGATAGGATTTTCTCCAAATTAATTTGGAGAGAAACCTTGTTCATAGTCGATTATAGCAAGTGCTTGATTTGAACAAGGATTTCCTTAACACCTCTCTCTCTGTCTCTCTCTCTCCAACACAAACTGAAATTAAGATAATGGCAATGTTATGACAACTTTTTACACAATTATAGGCTGTGTTTTGGTTTGATAATAAAGAACAATCATCAGGATTAAACGACATAAGTTGAAATTCTCTAAAATAAGTTACTTAAGATAATTACGTGATATATTGTGATTAGAGGATTTAAAAAAAAAAAAAAAGTTCAGCTTAAAAAATTACTTTTATATGGACCCATTATTGATACTATTTTTATTTTATACCAACCACCACAATTATGAAAAAAATTGTTAAAATTTTTGTGTCCCTAAACTTAAATTCTCACTAGTTTATCTTTTTGCAAACTTCTACGGGGGACTGATCACTTAAATCATCAATTGATCACTTAAATCGTCATATGTTGAGTAGCGCATTTAAATTCAAACTACCATCTCCTAAATAAAGAAGCCATTCATCTTTATTGCTATAAAATTAGGAAGATACATCAAGATGCAATTGGTGTTGGATGAAAGATGGAATTTCTTCCATCCAAACTACCATCTCCTAAATACATTATTTATATCTACCATCTTTGAAAACTTCTTCACACACTTAAGTACATATAAAGATAAGAAATATCACGAATTTGTTATTTTATTCCATAACGTGGTATATTATTGTTCATAATCACTCTGCATTTCTAGTAGCTTTGTTTTTGATGAGATAATTTTTGGCGATTTCTCCAATTTTTGCTACTAGGTCAGTAGTGACGTTCGAGGTATTTGCAACAGCTTCTTCCTTGATATCATACTCAATTGTGCTTTTGATTATGCATGAATCATTGTCCTTCTCTATGATTTCAAATCGAACACGAAAAAGAGTAAGGCCTAAATCAAGATATCCTCCTTCCATCACCTCTAGTTCCTTCATGCGTTTCTCATTGTCATACTTTGTGAACTTCTCTCTTTGCACAGAAAACCCATGTGAGCCTAATTCATTAGAAAGGAAGTTTAATTAATGAAAGAAAAAGGAAGTAACTATTCAAATTGAAACTTTAAAGAGAACACAGAAGCAAATAAAGCAGTCATTCATTTCTGACTAAAGAGAGGGGGGAGCTATTTCTCCAAATTCAATTCTTAGATTGCTTGGTATCATTGGTTGGGTTCAAGATTACTTCTACATTTATCAGGTTGTATTGCTTTATCAATTATCATACCTGGTGTATATGTTTTCTTCAGAATAGTCCCAATCCCTCCATCACCTTCTATGACTTCAATCTTCTCAACGATACTTCCATCTTCTACAAGAAGTTTTGCTAACCCAAGCCTGCCATAAAGCTCCCATGCTTCACTAGCAGGCACATTTACCTCCAGCTCGTGTGAGAGTTGCCTAGACATCTTTTTTTAAATGCACTTGCGGAAGCAAGTATGTTGTGATGTGTTAGGCATGTTCTTTCCTTGTGATATATATAGGCTCCAAATTTGTGTGAAGATTAGTAAAGTGTCTTATCATCGAATAGGGTTTGAATATTGCCTACACCAAAAATCAATTGGTGTCTTAGCCTAATGATAAGAGCAATCATTATGGAATATAATGGACTCCATATGTTGAAATTCTAACCTATTTATTAAAAAGTTTATGTTTGGACTAGAGGAAAGAGGGTGAAAATTTAGGTACAGTACATTAAATGTTGTACATTAGGTTTCTCATTTGAATGAACACCTGGTTGTTACTTTTACATTTAATTTTCTTTGAAAGGAAGAACACTATTTGGATGTAGCCCAACCAGGTTGAACTCATCAAGCCCTTATTAAAAAAATTTTAACTTAATATTTTTATGATCTGTTTTCTATGTAGGTTTGTATATCAAGCAGTGGTGGCTACAAGATTTTTTGTCCAAGGGGGTCAATAAGAAATATAAATTATATAAAATCTAAAATCAAAGAGAAATTGAATATATTGACCTCACAAAATGAGATATTTTCTCGTTGCCTCAATCCGAAGGAAGATTGTTCATGTCAACAGGACTATGCTTAGAAGATGAATTTTGAGTGGGAGATGAATCTTGTGGTCTACATGATTTTCTTATTTTGAATATATTCATAGTACTGACAAAAGAATAAAAGATAAACTATAAGTTGATTTAACATATATTTTTTTTTCTAATGCAATAAACATGTTAATTATTGTTGTTAAATAAAACTTTAATTATTATTACTTAGAATATTTTAATTTATTAGTTTATGTCTTTTAGTCTTTACCGTTCTTTTATTGAACTCAAAAGACATTTTAAGCCCAAATGTTTACAATTATTTAATTTTTTTATTAGTTTACAATTCTTCAATTCGTTTTCAATTCTTTAATTCTTTAGTTTACTACTTTTTGCTAATATTAATTTATCAGTTTACAATTCTTTAATTGTTTCATTTTCTTAGTGTTAATGCTCCTATTGTACTGATTGATCCACTAAACTAGCCAACGATCACCCCCACTCACAAGTCACAAATTTGGTCAGAGACTCAAAAAGTACAAAAACTCAAAAATTTTACAGTGTGGACAAATTTTAATTTATCAAAATCACTATTGCAAATTCATTTAACAATGTAATTGCCCATTGACCTCAACTTGCAAAAACAAAAACAAATTCATCACATAACACAATGAATTGATATTAACCAAACCTGAATCAATTTTATTTAGAGAACCAAATATCATGATTCAAGTGTAAGATTTAGCAAAATAGATGAAAATTAATTAATAATTTTAAATGTTTTTATTCACCTCTGGTACCATAAGGTGATGCATGATGAGAGAGAGAGAAAAAGAGAGAGTTTAGCATGTGAGTGTGACAGATAGAATGATTAATGGTCACAATATCCTGTGTGGAAGACATTCCTAAGAGAGAGAGAGAGAGAGAGAGAGATATATATATATATATATATATATATTTGTGTGTATTTTTCCTCGTGTAAAACATTTTAATTAAGTTGGATTCTCATTCACGCACAAATTTTTGGGGCCTTTTTCTATTGCTTCCACTCATTTTTTTTGGACGGTGATTTCAATTATTGTCTTCACATTACCTATGAATATATTATCACATGTTAGAGGAACTCAACGATGAGGACAATAATGATACGTAGCCTTCAACATTGATCTTGACAATATAAACAAAGAAAAATTCTAGTACCACAAAAGTTTTCACAACTTCTTGCCATAATTGTGATGTGGCAAAGTGTGATTAGTGAAGAAAAAATTGTGAGTCCATGTATAAGTGATGATTAATCACTCACAATCTGGCACGTCACAATTGTGACAAAAAGTTGTGGAATAATTTATAGTCCTAGAACTACACATAAATAAAACTTCAGGTATACTTCAAGACTGAGTGTAAGTACCATTAGGTGATACTGTTGGAAATATAATAGTAAATAAATAAGTTTGATTCAACAAATACCATCCCAAAGAATTAACAAGAATATAAATTAGCAAGAATAGAATAAGGAGAAAAATTGAAGAACAGACTTGTAGTGCTATAGAATTATGCATAGAGCATTACTTTTAAAAGTAAACTTTTTTCATCCAGAGTAAAACACAGTGTGACTAGTTCTCTAGGCCAAATAATCCCTCATGGTTTGACTAGTGCCAACTTTTGTGATGGGTGCACTTCCACTCACAGAGGTTCAAAAACAATCTTCTACTGCCTTTATGTAGAACAAGTACAAATTGTCAAAAAATAGGTGATATAGAATGAAAACCATGTCTAATGGAGAATAAGAGCAAAAGAAAAAAAAAAGTTAGGGGAAAAAGCATTCCCCTCCCCTTTTTATGTTTGCGGTAACTCTCGATTTCCCTCATTATATTTGAAACCAACCTGTTAATGACATATTTGATATAATTGGCTAATCCTTTGACAAAACGCATTTTACTTGTAATTAGATAGATTTGGAATGTGTTTCATACTCCGAAGAACAATAGTTCAAGTCTAGTATTGAAGCCATGTAAGTATGTCCCAGAAACAAGTGAAGAAGTGTTGATTCATTAAATCTCGACAGCTGCTCGACAGATACTATCTATCGAGGTATCTATTGAGGTTATAGGAATTTAGATGTTCAGATTTGATTTTCGGCCCATGTTTATGTATTTGTGTAGGGTTTCTTTTCTCACAACTCTAGACCTATATAAGGCTTATTTTAGAGGCCGTCACATAAGAGAATACAAGGAGAACATATGCAAAAGGTGACCGATGCCTTATTCTCTCTAAAAGAAGCTACTGCGTCTTTTGCGCCTTAGGATTTTGTAACCAAGTGCTTCTTGATCTTCATTGTTGATAAAGTGAAAAACTTTGCACCCAAGATTCTTCTTCTAGTTGGTGATTGAAGTCGCATACTAGACTCGCGCAATTGGCTAGTCATGTACTGAGATTTGTGCATCAAAAGGGTGGCGTTCATATATTGAAGAGTTTAGAGGTTCTGAAGCGGTAGAAGGTTTCTGCTGTGAGTTCATCTACGGAGATTGTAGAGTCTAGGGACAAAGGTTTTGTACTAGATCTGAAACTTCTTTTTACTATAGTGGATTGCCTTTTGCGAAGGTTTCTCCCTAGGTTTTTTACTGTGAAACTAGTTTGTTTCATTGGTTTTCCTGGGTCATCATATCTTGTCTTATTTATTTTTCCGTTGCATTATTTTGACACGATACTGATGTTTGTTTGTTTTAACAATTTTTATTCATAATAAATCTAATTAACAACTTGGAGTTAAAACTTGTTAATTCTATTAACTGGGGTCTAAATTTCCCAACACAACCAATTTCCCCTTCTATGATTGGAAAATGAGCAAATACTTCAAATTCGTTACTTTTTCAGTTAAATCCAGTGAAATTATAATTATTACAAATGCAATCTATGAAAACAATAATACAATCTTCAACTTTTTCTCTTCCTTGTGGTGTACAACTAATAATTTCTTTAAAAATTTTTGTTAGATTTAACTAATAATAATATCGTGATTCAAGTGTAAGATTTAACAAAATAGATGAAAATTAATTAATAATTTTAAATGTTTTAATTCACCTCAGGTACCATAAGGTGTTGCATAATGAGAGAGACAGAAAAAGGGAGAGTTTAGCATGTGAGTGTGACATATAGAATTATTAATGGTCACAATATATTGTGTGGAAGACATTACTAAGAGATTTTTTTTTTTTTTTTTTTTTTTTTTTTGTGTATTTTTCCTCGTGTAAAACATTTTAATTTAGTTGGATTCTCATTCACCCACAAATTTTTGGGGCCTTTTTCTATTGCTTCCACTCATTTTTTTGGACAGTGAGTTCAATTATTGGCTTCACAATTTTATTTTTATTTCTATTTCAAATGGGCCCCCAGGTCATGGCTTAAATTGCTTAGGCCTAGGCCGGTCCTAACAACTTTTCTTTTCTCCCCATAGGAAACAATGTTTGATTTTATCAAATCAAGTAAGGATCTGGTAGTTTTCTTTTCTCCATTTTAAAAAAAAAAAAATTTATTTTGAAGAGAAGATAGAAAAACTTTACTAATAAAAGAAGATAATTACAAAGTGATGATAAAAAAAAGGGTGGATCTCCTGTCTAGAATTGAAAAACTCAGTACAAAAAGAGCCAGAAGTGGACCTAAACCTACGACTATATATATTATCACATGTTAGAGGAACTCAACGATGAGGACAATAATGATACGTAACCTTCAACATCGATCTTGACAATATAAACAAAGAAAAATTCTAGTACCACTAAAGTTTTCACAACTTCTTGCCATAGTTGTGATGTGGCAAAGTGTGATTGGTGAAATTAAAATTGTGAGTCCATGTATAAGTGATGATTAATCACTCACAATCTGGTACGTCACAGTTGTGACAAAAAGTTGTGAAATAATTTATAGTCCTAGAACTACTCATAAATAAATCTTCAGGTACTTCAAGACCGTGTGTAAGTACCATTAGGTGATACTGTTGGAAATATAAAAGTAAATAAACAAGTTTGGTTCAACAAATACCATCCCAAAGAATTAGCAAGAATAAACATTGGCAAGAATGTAAACTAGCAAGAATATAAAATAAGGAGAAAAAATTGAAGAACAGACTTGTAGTGCTATAGAATTATGCATAGAGCGTTACATTATTGTAGTGATTTAAAAAATATAAGGTGGAATTGTGAACTACCCCAAATATAAAGAGGGAAAACAAGGAAAATGTATTTTTCCCTTAAAAGTTGGATTAAGATCTTTTAGAGTTCCTAAGGTACTCTACTAAATAAATTTCTTTTAATCTTGACTCTTCATTTTATAATAAATATTTCTGATAATGCCACATCATTAATTTAATAACAAAACCTTAAAATAATACCCTCATATCAATTAATTAAAATTAAAAAAAAAAATTGACATGTCAGATCTTAAGCACAATGTTTGTGACAATATACTATATTGTGGGAGATTATCCTATATCATTAATTTATTTGTTTGTTTTTTTTTTTTTTTTGGTGAAATAATACAGGATATTATTTTTGTTGGATTCTCATTGACCCATATCCACAATAATTGGGGCCTTTTTCTAATGGGGTTCACCTAACTTGTTTTGTTTTGTTTTTTTTTTTTTTTTTTTTTTTGTTGATAAAATCAATTATTGTCTTCACTATTTTGGGCGGTTCCACTGGTCCTTGTTAGAAGTCCTATTGACAATTCATGTTTTTTATTTTTTTCAAAAGCAACAATGTAAAAGTGTAAAAGAGTTGGTGGTATTTTAAAGGACCTAAACTTATGTTTGTGTTGTCAAAGCTTGAATCACATATATATTAGAAGAACTCATCAATGAGGACAACGATGATATGTAAATTAAAATAAATAATTAGACAAAACCATGAATCGTTTTCTTACAAAAAATGAAGCATTCGAATCTAATAGCTTGTTTGGATGGAGGGAGGGTAGATGGGAGTAGAGTAGAGGGAGAGAGCGTAATTAAATTACCTTGTTTGGATGTTTTTTAAGGGAGGAGGGGGGGAGATTTTAAAAGGGTTTTGAGAGGTTCTAATTATTTCTAACCCCTTATTTTTTATTCCCTCAAATTGAAGAGATTTGGAGAGAGAGTAGAGTATAGAAATTCTTAACTAAATGAATTACCAAATTTACTTTTACCATATTAACAAAATTACAAACTATGAAAAGACTAATTATTTTTCTCCCCTTTACTTAATTTTAAAAACATTTAAACAATGTGGAGGATAACCATTCCCCTCTACAATCCTTCCCATTACTTTCCTTTCCTTTACTTCCCTCTACTCTTCTCTCCCTCCAAACTTCCAAACATAGCATAAGGTGGTGTGAACTTTGTGATCAATACAATCAAGGCGCAAGGCCAAGGTCCATTGTATTATATTAGAACAACCATTAAATTAGACATATAGGTTACCATTTCAAGTAATATTACCCTTGCACCCTAATACAGAAAAGCTAACCAATAGGCTAAGCTCTGTGATGTGACATTTGTCTTAGATTCAATATTTTATTTATTTTGAGTTTAAATTACAATTTTTCAATTTATCATATTATCCTTCTCAATCTATTATTATTATTTGATAATTTTATTAGTGGTTCAAGAATTTTGCTTTTTACATGTGAATATACGATTTATTAATTTATGTTGAAAATAATTTTATTTTAGACTAAAATTTTGTTTATTTGAAAGAATACTAAACATAAATAGTTACACTTGTTTATGCTTTATTATTTTCTATTAACCTTATAAAAATGGTGAAAATTCATTTGAAAATTGTTTTAATGTTTTTAGACAATTGGTAAAGTCTCTGATGACTGTATCAGAGATATGGGGTTCAATCCCCGCCTACACCAAAAATTGATTGGTGTCTTGGTCTGATGATAAAGAGCTATTATTAGAAGCGGACGCCATAAGTTGAAACTCTCTAAAAAAAAAAAAAAAGGTTTTTAGACATGTTTTTAGTAAAATAATTTTGTTAATCTTTACCATTTTAGTACCTTTATTTTGTTAATTTCTTATTCGATGACAAAAGACTTTACTAGTTGAGCTAACTGGAATCCACAACAACAAAACTTTTTATCTGTTGTATTCTCAATAGGATGGAAAACTTTATATTTTTTTTCTTTTTTGCTTAGATATTAGGGTGGGCAAATCTATATCTATATATATCTAAAATCTAAAACGTTGCATTTATTGTTGCTACGCTCCTATTAAGCCAGCCCATTCTCGACGTCATTGCCACATAATTATTTTTTCTATATTTATTTTTTACTTTTAATTTTTTTTGACATTATTAAATATGTAAATATATGGGCTTTATAAATTCATCTTAAGCAGTTTTAACTTTACATATTTATCCACTTTAATTTTAATGATATAACGAAGTATTGTCTATACATATTCCTCTTAGACGATTTTAACTTTATGTATAATTTTGTCCCTTTATCTTCCTTTATTTTGTCTCTTCTTATTCTCATATGCTTACTATAAATTTGTCATACTCTCCCATTTTATGCACATTTTATTTTCCCACACAAAAAGGTCCTCTCTCTCTATCTCTCTCTCTCTCTCTCTCTCTCACACACATACCCACACACACACACACACTTTTTTTTTTTTATTTTTTTTTTTTTGTTGGATTTTTTATGAAATTGAATTTTGGACATACTTCCCAGAGGTTTGATGGATTTGAATTTGGACATGCTTCCTAGAAGTCCCTTGAATTTGAATTTTGGACGTGCTTCCCAGACGTCTGTTGAAATTGAATTTTGGACGTGCTCCCTAGAGGTCCAAGGATTTGAATTTTTGACGTGCTTCCCAGAGGTCCATTGAAATTGAATTTTGGATGTGCTTCCTAGAGGTCCGATGGAATTAAATTTTAGACGTGCTTCCCAGAGGTCCATTGAAATTGAATTTTGGACAAGGTTTCCAGAGGTCTAAGGATTTGAATTTGGATGTGCTTCCCAGAGGTCCAAGGATTTGAAGTTTGGATGTGCTTCCCAGAGGTCCGATGGATTTTTTGAAGGCATTATTTATGCCGATGTGTGTGGGCCCTTTAATCTAGTACCTACAAAATAAATATTTTCATTTAGTAACAGAGTTATTCATTGAAAAGAGTTCAGCATACCTAACGAATGCCCCTAGTTTGGGACATATTCCATGCCTTGATGAATGTTGAGTGTGGATAGTTGACTTGATGTTGCACCATTTGAGAATATGGAAAATGATCATAACCTTCTATTCTTGGTTCCTGAAGAAGAATGAAGATTTTTCCTAGGACTTTTGAATTTTTTTTTTTTTTTTTGGTTGTTGGGTCTCGTCTGCGCTGTACACGAATATGGAGTTCTCTGAGAATATAGAGCACAAGATATTATGAGGCTGGAAACTGAGACACCATACCACGCATATATAATGTAGAAACTACATTGCAACAGAAACATATAATCAGTACCTAGCCTCATCAATGTTCATAAAACGTGGAGAAGGAACAAATGCCTTCGTCTGCACAACTTCTCTGCCCTCCTGCATCACGAATTAATTAAATTAGTGATTACCAGGATATACCAAAAACTCAATACAATTCAATTCCTTTAAAATGATTGACTAATTAATTAATAGAAGGTTGATACTTGCACACACTTTTTTTTATAGGTTACTTGCACGCGCGCACACACAACTTATCAAATGGCAAATCAAATTAAAAGGCCGGAAATGAATTACCAATTTGCTTGCAAAAGCCTGTAAGTCTATCCTTGGAATTAATTTTGCCGTTAACTCTTTGCTTCACATTATCTACATCCACAACCTATGGAAATGAGAGATTAAAGGTCAGACATGAAATTTTGAGAAAGCAGACCCAACTAAACTTACAAGTTCTATACGCATAAATCAAACCTTTGAATTGCCTTTCCTCAATCTTACAAGTTCTATAGACCCCATTACTTAATAAGCTTTTACAACATGAGATAGCAAATCCACGGTACAGTCCAGCAATGCCAAGTAGACTCATATAAGCCTCAATACCAGCTGGAACTGCCTAGATGAATATTTCTTTGCTAACACAGTCATATCTAGGGCCATATTCTGTAATGCATCTATGATTGGCCAAAAGTTTTTCTAGAATAAAATAACTTTGTATTCTATCTCAAAGACCATACAGATTACGGTTTGAGGAAAATTTTAAACCATTCCATAAATCTAGCAGTAATTGGCCTTCTAATTTACCAAAGACCTAGGCTTTGTTGTACATTGGAGATTCTAAGTCTAAATTGTAATATGTTCTATAGCGAAGTACTTTGAAGAGGCTTAATAAGTTTGCAGCAAATTTGTCAGTAGAAACTGCTCAACTTAATACAAAATGAACTATTGAAGATATTATTACTTTCATGACTTCACGGAAAGCTAGTCTATGGTCAAGAAAAAGTAATGCTAGTGTTTGTGGTGCTGCATCTGCTTTGAAGGGTTTTGGTGTATCAATATAACTAAGTTGGGTCTTGAAAAAATTTATCACCTATTTGAACACCTAATAATTCAATAGTTGTGGAAGGGGAGATTTGAACCCTAGAAACCTCCTTTGGAACACCAGGAAGTGCCAGTTGAGCCATTAGGCTCTTGGCTGAATGGCTTCTTATACATATTACTATTTATTGACAATAGTAGTAAAATTTACTTCCAAGCAAGAAACAAAGCAGTTAAAAATGGTAACATACCTCATATGGAGCTCTCCTGGTGCTGACTGCATCATTTTCATTGAAAATTGGAATAACCTTGAGAGCTAATAATGACTGTACGGTTTCACTAAGTTGATTTCTAAAAGCTTTGTCCCTAAAATCATTATCTGTTACAAGAAGCTGAGCCGATGTGACAACCAGCTGCAGATGGGGAAAATAGAGTAATACATTAAATCCAAGACATTACCGAAATCACATACTAGGTTCTGTAGTGAGTGCAATGCGATCCCTTGAGATCACAAGTTCAGGTGACAATTCATTAGAGCCCAAAGTTTAAGGTACTCCATTGCTGTTGTTAAAAGCCCTTGACTTGCTAAATTTTCAACATATTTTTCAACAAGCTTACACAAAGATGCACTAAATTGCTTCTGCCCAGTTGCCAAGCCAAGGACAATAGTCTTTTCCATCAAATCCTAATCAAACGATTAAAAAAGGAAATAAGTATTGTGGACAGAATATACAGGTCAAAATACACCTCTACAAGTACCAAATTAACCTGCAGAAGCTTAACATAGGATTTCCCTCCGTGCTCAGTTCTAAGACTCCTTGACCAAATCGTAAACAATGCACTGAAATGTCACAAAAAGAACTCTATCTTTGCCTGGAGTAACATTGGCGAATATAGCAACTGAAACAAACATTGGCGAATATAGCAACTCTTTCCACCCATGTTGGATCCAGTAACAATTTGGCAATACTCTTTTTTTTTTTTTTAGGTAATAAAACTTTTATTCAAAAAAACTAGGCATCATGTTCACGATGGTGATCATTCTGATCAAGAAAAATTACAACAGGTTCCAAGACTCAATACTCTCTGTCAGCATGCAAATTTTTGTCATTTGGAACAAAATTGTCTTGTAATGTAGTATCCAAAACCTGCTCAAAAGTAGCAAGCAGCAAACATAAGGCCATGACTTATAAGAAAATGGCTTTTCCTTAACAAATCAGTAACATAAAACTTGACTTACAAAACCAAACCCACCCACCCCCCCCCCCCCCCACCCGCCCCAAAACAAAAATCATTATTGTAGCCTAGTAATGCATCTCACCATCATATAGCCCCATTTGGTCTATAGCCGCGTTTACCCGTGCGGCCTATTCACCGCGACCCTAGGTTTAACAAGTCTATAGCCGTGTTTTTTTCAACGCAGCTACAGGCTGAGACCTATAGCTGCGTTTTGAAAACACGGCTATAGGTTGAGACCTATAGTTGCGTTTTTCAAAACGCAGCTATAGACCATGTTTTTTGGTGCGTTTTAAAAACACCGCTGTAGGGTATCTAGGTTTGAAATGGAAATTTCTGAAGTTCATTGCCAGAATTTTGCAAGTTACCAACAAAAAATATATTAGCTTGTAAGCCCAAATCTTCAAGTTCATTGCCAAAATATATGTGCTACGAAAAATATATCACCAAAGGACAAAAAGATCCTATACTATCGCAAGCCCAAAGCAGCCCTAATTCTTGAACTTGTTGAGCTGCAACAAAAGACCAACCACAAGAATTGGTATTAGCAGAGTACTTTTCAAAAAAAAGAAAAGCAAACAATTGGCAAAGCATAATCTAATTGAGTTAATAATCAAACTTATCAGCTCTTTAGGTAGGTAACTACTTCTCTTTGTAATGTCTCAGAAATAAGTTTTGTTTTCCTAATTTCATAATTGAAAAGAGATAGATATTGTTGCAACTGGAAAAAACAATACCTAGTGCTAAACACAGCTATAAAATGTATCTTCAAATGTCAGTTGATTGTTTAGACATGAGATATTGCCTCTCAAATTACTATTTTCAACACACCTGTCATGAGTGCTTCTAGTCCACCTACTAAGACATTATTTTATGCTTCCTCATTCTTGCAAGGATCTTATCAATTCCTGCAATTTCACTTGCCTACTAACTATGGTTTGATTGTTGTTAGGACCCCCATAACTTGATCAAATGGGTCTAAAAGTGAATTAGAATAGCTAAAACATTCACAGCCTTGAGTGAGCATGCACCAACTCTGAATGAAGATGTCAAAAACTCTTACAATTGGGAATCTTTGAGTTCAATTATTTCCTGCTTGAAAGAAAGATATCACTTAATTTCACCCATATGGGTAACATCATCTCAACTTTGCATAGATATGACTAAAGGACGGCAATATGTTCTCAAGATGGTTTTTCTTAAGAAATGCCTACAGTTGAATTCAAAATAGTATTCTTAAGAGAAACACACCACTTGGAGGGCACCATTTTTGGTTCCACCCATGCCAATTGACCATCGAAAATCATCCCCGTTTTCTTGTCCTCGCTGGTTCCTTGACTGGTCTCACCTTGCCTGAAAAGAACACAAGCAAATACTAATATGTAAATCATTTAACTATAAAGAGATGTATATGTAATCGGTATTGAATCGAAATATAATACCATGTGCAATCCCACAGTTAGGAGGAAGCGCAACACAGAAAGTGGACCAGGATACCCGAAGGTAGCGGGAAAGTCAGGATCTTGAAGAACAGAGAAGGGAAACCCTGAAATTAATCAAAATAGTGAAGGAGAAAGTCCTACGAAAATTAAAACTCTAAATTACTCATGCATGGGCTGCAGGCAACCCACGAGCTCGAGGGGCTAAATGTTGAGGTTTAAAAAATCATAACACCAAGGCCCAAAAATAGCACAATGGGCCAACCCCATAGAAAGTAGTATTAAAAGGGCTGAGCTTGCCACAAGGGAGAAGGATGGTAAGCCCAAAAGATTTGAAGCCCATAACCCATGAAGGAACAAGCCTTAGGGCCCATGAAACGAAGGGAGGAAAGAAGAAAGCCTAGCCTATCCAGAACCATGAAACAAAGGGAGTCCAATGAAAGAACTGGGCTAGGATACCCAGAGGCTGCTAGAGGCTCAGGATCCTCGGGACATGCAGCACAGCTAAAAGTGGGATTGAGATAGCTCAAAAAGGGTGCCACGAAACACAAAAAACGAAGAACAATTATGTCCTTCTCAAGCACCCAGTGGTGCAGCAAAGAACCAGAAGGTTTGGAGAGTAACAATTCATGAACAAAAGGCTGGTACCTCGGGGAACCCAGGAAAGAAGAACCATAAGGGGAAGTAGCTGGGAAAACCTTCACCCTGGCAGATATGGATTTGGCTGACTTAGGAAAAATGACAAAAAGGAAGGACAGCCAAAAGCTGAGTCTGAAAAGGTAAGGTTTAGAAGCCTTGAAAGAGGAGAGATTGAAGGTCAGCCTTCCAAGGACACCCTAGAATGGAAAGTCAGCAAGAGCCTATTAGGGAAACAACACCAAAAGAAAAAAACTATGAGAAATAAGGAACGAGCCAGTCATCAGAGTGGCTAGCACAACAGGGGCTCTGGTACCTAGGGAGCCAAGGAGGAGAATCAGTGGTACCCCGGAGCCCTAGAATGACACGATAAAAGGGGAAGCAGCCAACAATGAAGGCATTCAGCAATGGTAAAAATCACAACAGAATTATTGAGAAAACTCTGTCAAAAACTCAAAGAAAGTGGGGAAATATCGCCCGGTATCCCAAAAACAGTCACTGTAGAACATACTTGGATTCAAAGGGATTCAAACTTTGCAAGTTTTAGAGGCTTAGATAGCCATCTAAGTTTGTAATTTTTGAGTTTATTTGGACCTTGTAACACGTCTTAGTGAGCACACTGAAATCCACAATTAAGAAAAATAATAAAATATTTCATAGTGATTTGAGGATCCTTAACAGTTATTTCGTGTGTTTCTTTATTACATTGTTTTCCTTTACTGTTTTCCTTGCTGTTCAATACATATATTCTTACTTGTTAGTATGTACGTATTGTAGGATTCTTGTTCTGTGCACAACTTAGTTTGTAAACAGCCCATTTAGCTGCGGTAAACCAAGCTCAATCCCTTTAAACTACAACAAGAGGGCCCGGGGTCCTTGCTTCAGCTTGGGCCTGGACACTGTCCAAAAAGGGACACTCACAATAAGTAAGTTGCAACAAAATTAGTGAAAATTGATGTGGTACTAAACTTACTCAACTAATAATAGCTCATTTATTGACTTTGTCCCTCTTGTCTTCTTATTTCCACTTTGGAGCTGTCCTCTTGCAAGCATTATCCTTCTTGTCTTCTCACCATAAAAATCAGCTTTTGGTTTAACGCAAAGCCAACCAAAGTGTGTCCTACACAGTTACAAGCTGAAGAAAAAGAAAAGAAGAGTTGAAAGAACTGTTTGTTACACTGTTTGGTACTGTTGTTTGTCCTACACTGTTTAGTTAGAGATTGAGAGCTCCACAAAAGCCATTCGGCCATTGTGTGATGGAAATACACACAGAGAACTCGACAACCACAGAATGTTTTTTTGACAAACTACAACCACAGAATGTTGGTGTTTAAAAGAAGATATTAATTATTACTGGGTTTTGTGGTGAGAGGCTTATATTCTGACAGTATTCTAACAATCCCTTCCAACTCAACTTGAGTTTCGAAGTCAAAATACAAAAAAAGGTCCTCGTAGAAGAGTTCTAATAGTATTCTAACACAAGACACCAACAACGTTTTACAAGACTAGAGCATTCACATAGGTAAAGCTATAACATAAAAAAGTAAAGCCAAACGTAAGACATCCTCCTTCATCAATCACCTCTACTTGTTTCATGCGTTTCTCATTGTTATGCTCTGTGAACTTCTCTACTGCATGCTCAGTAATCCCAGGTGTGCCTAATTCAATGAAAAGAAAGTTGAATGAAAGAAAGAATAAATAATGATTAAAATTTAAACAGTAAAGAAATATTATCATGATTTTTAAATAGAGTTTGTAGTGTGACTTATATTAGAATCATGTGTATTCTCTCTCCCTTGTGCATGTACACGATGTTTCTAAAATAATGAAAGTCTTCAAATCCACTGTGGAGACTATTTCGAGTAATAGCATATTTAGAGCATCCGTAGCAGCTGGTGTAAAAATTATGCCATTTTGCCACACCAAACACCTACTTTATTATTTTACCACATCATTTTACAATATCTCATTTATCAGATGTTCTATCATTCAATTCTATACATTAAAATAATATTTACTACACATTAAAATAATATATTATCTCTTCCCCATTATCATCAACAACAGCAACAACATCAACGGCACAACCACCGGCCACCAATATCCACGGCCACAACAACACCGACAGCCACCACTAGCCACCAATACCAAATAAAGAAAAAAAGCTTCATATGCACAAAAAATTAAGCTCAACACAAACAAAATCCTTCAGAGCTAAGACTCACATCAGAATTTGCATATGCACAGCACAACCCAATCAAAACCCTTGAGAATCAAAGTAAACCAACATCAAAAAATTGCATCAAAATTGCGAACAACCCAAAATAAAATCATTGACCCATTTTAGAAATTGCATCAAAATTATCAAACAACCAAGCAAAAAATGAAAATTCTTGAAAAATAAGCAAAACCCACATCAGAATTTGCATAAAAAATCATCCAGAAGCGAAAATTCTTCAAAATCAAATCAAACCCACATCAGAATTTGCAGAGTCAAACTGATCGTGACGAACACTCCGGCGGCGGACCTCGCCTTCACGAACCCAAGCATGATCGTGACGAACAAACACTCCGGCGGCGGACCTCGCCTTCACGAACCCAAGCATGATCGTGACGAACACTCCGGTGGCGGACCTCGCCCTCACGAACCCAAGCATGATCGTGACGAACACTCCGGCGGCGGACCTCGCCCTCACGAACCTCGCTTACTGCTCGCACGCCGATCTTCATGGCTTCGCCGTCCCTGGCACCAAGCTCTACCTCGCCTCCATCGCCGATTTCTTTGTTCTTTCTCTGACAGGATGAAGATCTGTTTGGTTTGTGATGATTCCAGTCCTGGGTTTTGTTTTGAACTGGGAATTGGAGTTTGATTTGAGGTGCAAAGAGAGAAGAAAGAAGATTTTTGGGTTTGATTTGAGGTGCAAAGAGAGAGAGACGTTTGAGGTTGAGGGAGGAGCTGAAGAGGAAAGAACACCGGGTTGGGAGAGAGAGAGAGACCGATTGTGAGGAGAGAGAAAAAATGAATTAAAGAAGTGAGAGGAGAGAGAAAAGTCGAATAAAAAAATAATAAACCAAATGCAACATTTCGTCCGTACCGTGGTATATTTGTAACGTTACTGTTTAATGTTGCAAAAATTATAAGATTTGCAACATCTGATAAATGGAGATTTTTGGTGTTTGATGTGCTAAATGTGCCAAATATTTGGCATTTGGCACATTTAGCACATCTACTGTGGGTGCTCTTACATGCTTATTGTAGCGACGTAACTTAACGTCCAAATTATATATGAAAAATTCTTGATGTAGTATTGAATGTAATTAGCGTTACTTTAATAATATAATAAATAAATATTGAAATAGTTTTTTTTATTTATTTTTATTTTATTTTTTATGATTGATGATACATTTTTTTTTGTTGATACAATGATTGATGATATTAATTTAAAAAATTTGTAGTGTTCCTATATTAAAATAGACTATAACTAATATAAAAAAAAAAAGACAAAAGAAAATAAATACACTCTAACTAATTCTAATTTTACACATTTAACATGTCAACATTAAAAGTAATTCTTACATGCTCCAGGAGCAATGCTCTCTCCTCTCACATGAGGAGTGAGCTCACCGTGTAGGTCTCACCATGAGACCCATCTCTCATGTGAGAGGAGAGAGCATTGCTCCCAGAATATCTAAGTTTTTTCCCAACATTAATCGAAGCACATGCCACATATGTCTTACAAAGCACATGCACGTGCTACACAAGAATTGCCTTTTCCTAACTCTCTCTCTCTCTCTCTCTCTCTCTTTTGCTAGGAGTCTTTTCCTAACTAATACCATGTGAACTTGGATCAGGAGTAACTTTTGACCACATGCTCCTGTGTTGCATTGAAGTCCAAATCGTTGCATTGTCACATAATTCACATGCTCCTGGGTCAGGAGTAACTTTTCAAAATTCACATCCAATAAAAAATATATAGAAGGAGTTTGATAGGATTTTCTCCAAATTAATTTGGAGAGAAACCTTGTTCATAGTCGATTATAGCAAGTGCTTGATTTGAACAAGGATTTCCTTAACACCTCTCTCTCTCTCTCTCTCTCTCCAACACAAACTGAAATTAAGATAATGGCAACTTTTTACACAATTATAGGCTATGTTTTGGTTTGATAATAAAGAACAATTATCAGGATTAAACGACATAAGTTGAAATTCTCTAAAATAAGTACTTAAGACAATTACGTGATATATTGTGATTAGAGGATTTTAAAAAAAAAGTTAAGCTTAAAAAATTACTTTTATATGGACCCGTTATTGATACTATTTTTATTTTATGCCAATCACCACAACTATGAAAAAAATTGTTAAAATTTTTGTGTCCCTAAACTTAAATTCTCACTAGTTTATCTTTTTGCAGACTTCTTCGGGGGATTGATCACTTAAATCATCATATGTTGAGTAGCCCATTTAAATTCAAACTACCATCTCCTAAATAACGAAGCCATTCATCTTTATTGCTATAAAATTAGGAAGATACATCAAGATGCAATCGGTGTTGGATGAAAGATGGAATTTCTTCCATCCAAACTACCATCTCCTAAATACATTATTTATATCTACCATCTTCGAAAACTTCATCACACACTTAAGTACATATAAAGATAAGAAATACCACGAATTTGTTATTTTATTCCATAACGTGGTATATTATTCTTCATAATCACTCTGCATTTTTAGTAACTTTGTTTTTGATGAGATAATTTTTGGCGATTTCTCCAATTTTTGCTACTAGGTCAGTAGTGACGTTTGAGGTATTTGCAACAGCTTCTTCCTTGATATCATACTCAATTGTGCTTTTGATTATGCATGAATCATTGTCCTTCTCTATGATTTCAAAGCGAACACGAAAAAGAGTAAGGCCTAAATCAAGATATCCTCCTTCCATCACCTCTAGTTCTTTCAAGCGTTTCTCATTGTCATACTTTGTGAACTTCTCTCTTTGCACAGAAAACCCATGTGAGCCTAATTAATTAGAAAGGAAGTTTAATTAATGAAAAAAAAAAAATGGAAGTAACTATTCAAATTGAAACTTTAAAGAGAACATAGAAGCAAATAAAGCAGTCATTCATTTCTGACTAAAGAGAGGGGGGGAGCTATTTCTCCAAAGTCAATTCTTAGATTGCTTGGTATCATTGGTTGGGTTCAAGATTACTTCTATATTTATCAGTTTGTATTGCTTTATCAATTATCATACCTGGTGTATATGTTTTCTTCAAAATAGTCCCAATCCCTCCATCACCTTCTATGACCTTAATCCTCACTAGCTGGCACATTTACCTCCAGCTCGTGTGAGAGTTGCCCAGACATCTTTTTTTATATGCACTTGCGGAAGCAAATATGTTGGGATGTGTTAGGCATGTTCTTTCCTTGTGATATACGTAGGCTCCAAATTTGTGTGAAGATTAGTAAAGTGTCTTATCATCAAATAGGGTTCGAATATTGCCTACACCAAAAATCAATTGCTGTCTAAGCCTAATGATAAGAGCAATCATTATGGAATATAATGGACTCCATGTGTTGAAATTCTAACCTATTTATTAAAAAGTTTATGTTTGGACTAGAGGAAAGAGGGTGAAAATTTAGGTACAGTACATTAAATGTTGTACATTAGGTTTCTCATTTGAATGAACACCTGGTTGTTACTTTTACATTTAATTTTCTTTGAAAGGAAGAACACTATTTGGATGTAGCCCAACCAGGTTGAACTCATCAAGCCCTTATTAAAAAAAAATTAACTTAATATTTTTATGATCCGTTTTCTATGTAGGTTTGTATATCAAGCAATGGTGGCTACAAGATTTTTTGTCCAAGGGGGTCAATAAGAAATATAAATTGTATAAAATTTAAAATCAAAGAGAAATTGAATATATTGACCTCACAAAATGAGACATTTTCTCGTTGCCTTAGTCCGAAGGAAGATTGTTCATGTCAACAGGACTATGCTTAGAAGATGAATTTTGAGTTGGAGATGAATCTTGTGGTCTACACGATTTCCTTATTATGAATATATTCATAGTACTGGCAAAATAATAAAAGATAAATTATAAGTTGATTTAACATATTTTTTTTCTAATGCAATAAACATGTTAATTATTGTTGTTAAATAAAACTTTAATTATTATTACTTAGAATATTTTAATTTATTAGTTTATGTCTTTTAGTCTTTACCGTTCTTTTATTGAACTCAAAAGACATTTTAAGCCTAAATGTTTACAATTATTTAATTTTTTATTAGTTTACAATTCTTCAATTCGTTTTCAATTCTTTAATTCTTTAGTTTACTATTTTTTGCTAATATTAATTTATTAGTTTACAATTCTTTAATTGTTTCATTTTCTTAGTGTTAATGCTCCAACTGTACTGATTGATCCACTCAACTAGCCAACGAACACCCCAACTCACAAGTCTTAAATTTGGTCAGAGACTCAAAAAGTACAAAAACTCAAAAATTTTACAGTGTGGAAAAATTTTAATTTATCAAAATCACTATTGCAAATTCACTTAACAATGTAATTGCCCATTGACCTCAACTTGCAAAAACAAAAACAAATTCATCACATAACTCAATGAATTGATATTAACCAAACCTGAATCAATTTTATTTAGAGAACCAAATATCGTGATTCAAGTGTAAGATTTAACAAAATAGGTGAAAATTAATTAATAATTTTAAATGTTTTTATTCACCTCTGGTACCATAAGGTGATGCATGATGAGAGAGAGAGAAAAAGAGAGAGTTTAGCATGTGAGTGTGACAGATAGAATGATTAATGGTCACAATATATTGTGTGGAAGACATTCCTAAGAGATATATATATATATATATATATATATATATATTTTTTTTTTTTTTTTTTTGTGTGTATTTTTCCTCGTGTAAAATATTTTAATTGAGTTGGATTCTCATTCACCCACAAATTTATGGGGCCTTTTTCTATTGGTTCCACTCATTTTTTTGGACGGTGAGTTCAATTATTGTCTTCACATTACCTATGAATATATTATCACATGTTAGAGGAACTCAACGATGAGGACAATAATGATACGTAGCCTTCAACATTGATCTTGACAATATAAACAAAGAAAAATTCTAGTACCACAAAAGTTTTCACAACTTCTTGCCATAATTGTGATGTGGCAAAGTGTGATTGGTGAAGAAAAAATTGTGAGTCCATGTATAAGTGATGATTAATCACTCACAATCTAGCACGTCACAATTGTGACAAAAAGTTGTGGAATAATTTATAGTCCTAGAACTACACATAAATAAAACTTCAGGTACTTCAAGACTGAGTGTAAGTACCATTCGGTGATACTGTTGGAAATATAATAGTAAATAAAAAAGTTTGATTCAACAAATACCATCCCAAAGAATTAACAAGAATATAAATTAGCAAGAATAGAAAATAAGGAGAAAAATTGAAGAACAGACTTGTAGTGCTATAGAATTATGCATAGAGCGTTACTTTTAAAAGTACACTTTTTTCATCTAGAGTAAAACTCAGTGTGACTAATTCTCTAGGCCAAATAATCCCTCATGGTTTGACTAGTGTCAACTTTCGTGATGGGTGCACTTCCACTCACAGAGGTGCAAAAACAATCTTCTAATGCCTTTATGTAGAACAAGTATAAATTGTTGAAAAATATGAGATATAGAATGAAAACCATGTCTGATGGAGAATAAGAGCAAAAGAAAAAAAAGGTAGGGGAAAAAGCATTCCCCCCCCCCCCCTTTCTATGTTTGCGGTAACTCTCAATTTCCCTCATTATATTTGAAACCAACCTGTTAATGACATATTTGATGTAATTGGCTAATCCTTTGACAAAACGCACTTTTCTTATAATTGGGTAGATTTAGGATGTGTTTAATACTCCAATGAACAATAGTTCAAGTCTAGTATTGAAGCCATGCAAGTATGTCCAAGAAACAAGTGAAGAAGTGCTGATTCATTAAAGCTCGATAGCTGCTCGACAGATAGCTATCAAGGTATCTATCGAGGTTTAATGAGGCTCGACAGATACTATCTATCGAGGTATCTATCAAGGTTACGGGAATTCCGATTTTCAGATTTGATTTTTGGCCCATGTTTATGTATGAAAGCTCGGAAATGTGTTGAAAACACATGAGCTGTTTAGACCCCCAAATTAAAGTTACGACTTGGTTGATTTTACACTAACTTAATACTAAGTGCGGAATAGTGTAAACACAAGCGTATAAGCAAGACAACTACTCTAATCCATATTTAAAGTAACACAGCAGTAAAAATGAAATGAACAAGAGTAGGGAAGAGAGATGCAAACACAGATAACACCGAGACGTGTTATCGAAGAGGAAACCGAACAACTCAGTGAAAAACCTCTCCGCCGCCCTCCAAATGGAAATCGATCCACTAGAAAATCAGTTGGGATACAAGGGTGAGCAAGAGACCCTCCAAGCCTAATCTACCCTCTGTACCTAAGCCCTCCAAGCTCCTACTCCAACAAGGCTTCTCGGAACCGTGTCTTGTCTTAGTTCTCCGGATCCCGCAACAAGCTCCATGTTGTATCTGCTATCATCGGCTTCTTCCAATGCTTCCCAGTAGCACCAAAACTTCACTTGACACTCTCAAAGGGTGTGGTAAGTGTTTGGGCTATCAACCTCTCAATGGTATGGAAATGGAAAGGTAGGAGTTGAGGAATTTCCACTAGCAAATGTGTAGAGGATTGTGGGTATGACAATCTCTAATTCTCTAGGTGTTTGGCTAGGGTTTTCTCTCAGAAGCACTCCTCAACATTTGTGGGTAATGTGAGTATAAATAGTGTGGGTACAGAAAGTGTGTATCAGACTGGACAGGCTGGCAGAACAGAATGCCTTTCGGGTGTCTCGCGGGAAGGCCTTACCCGCGAGATACTCGCGAGACACAGTTGTCTCCATCTGGCCTGACTCTTCGCATTCCAGCACGTGCAGGGCACATGAGTCATTTCGCGGGTAGCTAAGTCGCGAGACACCCGCGAGACATCTTCAGTCTTCAAATTCTTGAGTCTTCACACTCTCTCTCTATCACACAACCCTTAGAATAAAATCCCACAATAAAAACAAGGTACAATAGATTGAATAAAAATACAATCAAATTTGGCACGGAATAAAAGCCAAAAAAACACGATGTTGTAAATAATAACTTTACAATGTATTTGTGTAGGGTTTCTTTTCTCACAACCCTAGACCTATATAAGGCTTATTTTAGAGGCCGTCACATAAGAGAAGACAAGGAGAACATATGCAAAAGGTGACCGATGCCTTATTCTCTCTAAAAGGAGCTACTGCGTCTTTTGTGCCTTAGGGTTTTGTAACCAAGTGCTTTTTGATATTCATTGTTGATAAAGAGAAGAACTTTGCAGCCAACATTCTTCTTTTAGTTGGTGATTGAAGTCGCATACTAGACCCGCGCAATTGGTTAGTCACGTACTGGGATTTGTGCATCAAAAGGGTGGCGTTCATATATTGAAGAGTTTAGAGGTTCTGAAGCGGTAGAAAGTTTCTACTATGAGTTCATCTATAGGGATTGTAGAGTCTAGGGACAAAGGTTTTGCACTAGATCTGAAACTTCTCTTTACTATGGTGGATTGCTTTTTGGGAAGGTTTCCTCCCAGGTTTTTTACTGTGAAACTAGTTTGTTTCATTGGTTTTCCTAGGTCATCATATCTTGTCTTATTTATTTTTCCGTTGCATTATTTTGACATGATACTGATGTTTGTTTGTTTTAACAAGTTTTATTTATAATAAATCTAATTAACAACTTGGGTTTAAAACTTGTTAATTCTATTAACTGGGATCTAAATTTCCCAACACAACCAATTTCCCCTTCTATGTTTGGAAAATGAGCAAATACTTTAAATTCATTACTTTTTCAGTTAAATCCAGTGAAATTATAATTATTACAAATGCAATCTATGAAAACAATAATACAATCTTCAACTTTTTCTCTTCCTTGTGGTGTACAACTAATAATTTATTTAAAAATTTTTGTTAGATTTAACTGAGAAAATAACAAGTTGGGGGTATTTGCTCATTTCCTAAACATTGGGAGAGGGGGGGGGGGGGGGGGGGGGAATTGGTTGATTTAAAAAATATAAGGGGGAATTGTGAACTACCCCAAATATAAAGAGGGAAAACAAGGAAAATGTTTTTTTCCCTTGAAAGTTGGATTATGATCTTTTAGAGTTTCTAAGGTACTCTACTAAATAAATTTATTTTAATCTTGACTCTTCATTTTATAATAAATGGTTCTGATAATGCCACATCATTAATTTAATAACAAAACCTTAAAATAATGTTGTCATATCAACTAATTAAAATAAAAAAAATTGACATGTCAGACCTTAAGCACTATGTTTGTGACAATCTACTATGTTGTGGGAGATTATCCTATATCATTAATTTGTTTGTTTGATTTTTTTTTTTTGTTTTTGTTTTTTTTTTTTTTTTGGTGAAATAATATAGGATATTATTTGAGTTGGATTCTGATTGACCCACATCCACAATACTCACCTAACTTGTTTTGTTTTTTTGATAAAATTAATTATTGTCTTCACTATTTTGGGCGGTTCCACCGGAACTTGTTAGAAGTCCTATTGACAATTCATGTTTTTTATTTTTTTTCAAAAGCAACAATGTAAAAGAGTTGGTGGTATTTTAAAGAACCTAAACTTATGTCTGTGTTGTCAAAGCTTGAATCACATATATATTAGAAGAACTCGTCGATGAGGAAAACGATGATATGTAAATTAAAATAAATTATTAGACAAAACCATGAATCGTTTGCTTACAAAAAATGAAGCATTTGAATCTAATAGCTTGTTTGGATGGAGGGAGAGTAGATGAGAGTAAAGTAGAGGGAGGGAGAGTAAATTAAATTACCTTGTTTGGATTTTTTTTTTTTACGGGAGGAGGGGAAGAGATTTTGAAGGGGTTTTGAGGGGTTCTAACTATTTCTAACCTCTAATTTTTTATTCTCCCAAATTGAAGAGATTTGGAGAGAGAGTAGAGTATAGAAATACTTGACTAAATGAATTACCAAATTTACTTTTACCATATTAACAAAATTACAAACTATGAAAAGACTAATTATTTTCCTCCTCCTTACTTAATTTTAAAAACATCTAAACAAGGTGGAGAATAACCATTCCCATCTACTGTCCTTCCCATTACTTTCCTTCCAAACATAGCATAAGGTTGTGTGAACTTTGTGATCAATACAATCAAGGTGCAACGCCAAGGTCCATTGTATTATGTTAGAACAACCATTATATTAGACATATAGGTTGCCATTTCAAGTAATATTACCCTTGCACTCTAATACAGAAAAGCTAACCAATAGGCTAAGCTCTATGATGTGCCATTTCTCTTGGATTCAATATTTTATTTATTTTGAGTTTAAATTATACTTTTTCAATTTATCATATTATCCTTCTCAATCTATTATTATTATTTGATAATTTTATTAGTGGTTCGAGAATTTTGCTTTTTACATGTGAATATACGATTTATTAATTTATGTTGAAAATAATTTTATTTTAGACTAAAATTTTGTTTATTTGAAAGAATACTAAACACAAATAGTTACACTTGTTTATGCTTTATTATTTTTTATTAACCTTATAAAAATGGTGAAAATTCATTTGAAAGTTGTTTAAATGTTTTAGACATGTTTTTAGTGAGATTTTGTTAATGTTTACCATTTTAGTACCTTTATTTTGTTATTCTCTTATTCGACGACAAAAGACTTTACTAGTTGAGCTAACTGGAACCCACAACACCAAAACTTTTTATCTGTTGTATTCTTAATAGGATGGAAAACTTTATATTTTTTTCTTTTTTTCTTAGATATTAGGGTGGGCTAATCTATATCTATATATATATATATCTAAAAGCGGAAGCGTTGTATTTATTGTTACTAAGCTCCTATTAAGCCACCTCATCCTCCACATCATTGCCACATCATTATTTTTTCTATATTTATTTTTTACTTTTAATTTTTTTGACATTATTAAATATGTAAATATATTGGCTTTACAAATTCATCTTAGGTTGTTTTAATTTTACATATTTATCTACTTTAATTTTAATGATATAACTAAGTATTGTTTATACATATTCCTCTTAGACGGTTTTAACTTTATGTATAATTTTGTCCCTTTATCTTCCTTTATTTTGTCTCTTCTTATTCTCATTTTCTAACTATAAATTTGTCACTTTCTCCCATTTTATGCATATTTTATTTTCCCACACAAAAAGGTCCTCTCTCTCTCTCTCTCTCTCTCTCTCTCTCTCTCTCTCACACACACATTTTTTTTTTTTGGTTGGATTTTTTATGAAATTGAATTTTGGACATGCTTCCCAGAGGTTTGATGGATTTGAATTTGGACATGCTTCCCACAGGTCCCTTGAATTTGAATTTTGGACGTGCTTCCCAGAGGTCCAAGGATTTGAAGTGTGGACGTGCTTCCTAGAGGTCCGTTGAAATTGAATTTGGACATGCTTTCCAGAGGTTCGACGGATTTGAATTTTGGACGAGCTTCCCAGAGGTCTAGTGGAATTTAATTTTGGACAAGCTTCCCAGAGGTCCGTTGATATTGAATTTTGGACATGCTTCCTAGAGGTCCAAGGATTTGAATTTTGGACATACTTCCCAAAGGTTTGATGGATTTGAATTTGGACGTGCTTCCCAGAGGTCCCTTGAATTTGAATTTTGGATGTGCTTCCTAGAGGTCCAAGGATTTGAAGTGTGGACGTGCTTCCTAGAGGTCCGTTGAAATTGAATTTTGGACATGCTTTCCAGAGGTTCGACGGATTTGAATTTTGGACGTGCTTCCTAGAGGTCCGATGGAATTGAATTTTTGACATGCTTCCCAGAGGTCCGTTGATATTGAATTTTGGACATGCTTCCTAGAGGTCCAAGGATTTGAATTTTGGACATACTTTCTAGAGGTCCAAGGACTTGAATTTTGGATGTGCTTCCCAGAGGCCCGATGATTTGAAGTTTGGACGTGCTTCCTAGAGGTCCAATTGATTTGAGTTTGGACGTGCTTCCTAGAGGTCCCTTGAAATTGAATTTTGGATGTGTTTCCTAGAGGTCCAAGGATTTGAAGTTTGGATGTGCTTCCCAGAGGTTCGATGGAGTTTTGGAAGGCATTATTCTTGCCGATGTGTGTGGGTCCTTTACCCTAGTACCTACAAAATAAATATTTTCAATTAGTAACAGAGTTATTCATTGAAAAGAATTCGGCATTCTTGATGAATGCCCCTAGTTTCGGACATATTCCATGCCTTGATGAATATTGAGTGTGGATAGTTGACTTGATGTTGCACCACTTGAGAATATGGAAAATGATCATAACCTTCTGTTCTTGGTTCCTGAAAAAGAATGAAGATTTTTCTTGTTACTTTTGAAATTTTTTTTTTTTTGAAAGATTTGGAAATCTTGAATTTTTTTTTGGTCGTTGGATCTCGTTTGCGCTGTACACGAATATGGAGTTCTCTGAGAATATAGAGCACAAGGTATTATGAGGCTGGAAACTGAGACACCATACCACGCATATATAATGTAGAAACTTCATTGTAACAGAAACATATAATCAGTACCTAGCCTCATCAATGTTCATAAAACGTGGAGGAGGAACAAATGCCTTCGTCTGCACAACTTCTCTGCCCTCC